>CM031242.1:380090065-380447857 GCA_018340775.1 Taxus wallichiana var. yunnanensis | reverse complement strand
GTTGAGATAAATGTCACGGTCTGAGGTCTCAGGCAAAGTTGATCTGACAGAGATCAAGTCAAGGACCCTAATCGTGCTAAAACACGAACAGGTGAGCTCGATTGAACACAAGGTACATGATGGATGGATAAAATAAAACGTTGATTGTGGGTATGGTATGGAAGTGATACGGCCTTGGGTCGGGCCAAGTTGTTGGGTTTGTGGCCTTGGGGCGAGCCATAGCAGTGAGAGTGAGGCCTTGGGTCGGGCCAAATTGGTAGGGCGAGGCCTTGGGTCGGGCCAAATAAGTAGGTTGAGGCCTTGGGTCGGGCCAAATGGTTAGGGTGAGGCCTTGGGTCGGGCCAATTGGTAGGTTGAGGCCTTGGGTCGGGCCAAATAGGTAAGGCGAGACCTTAGGTCGGAGCCATTAGTAGGTTGAGGCCTTGGGTCGGGCCAAATAGGTAGGGCGAGGCCTTGGGTCGGGCCAATTGGTAGGTTGAGGCCTTGGGTCGGGCCAAATAGGTAGGGCGAGGCCTTGGGTCGGGCCAATTGGTAGGTTGAGGCCTTGGGTCGGGCCAATTGGTAGGTTGAGGCCTTGGGTCGGGCCAAATAGGTAGGTTGAGGCCTTAGGTCGGGCCGATTGGTAGGTTGAGGCCTTGGGTCGGGCCGAATAGGTAGGTTGAGGCCTTGGGTCGGGCCAATTGGTAGGTTGAGGCCTTAGGTCGGGCCGAATAGGTAGGTTGAGGCCTTGGGTCGGGCCACCGTGGTAGGTTGAGGCCTTAGGTCGGGCCGATTGGTAGGTTGAGGCCTTAGGTCGGGCCGAATAGGTAGGTTGAGGCCTTAGGTCGGGCCGAATAGGTAGGTTGAGGCCTTAGGTCGAGCAATTGGTAGGCCGAGGCCTATAGATTATGGTGGGTATGAGGCTGCGAGGTGTACGTAGGCAGACACCTGACATAGGGTGATTACAGAGAGGGATCGTCTGCAGAGGCGTTTGGTTGACGGCTCCAAATGCGGGTGAATGAGACAAGAGGATTGTTAGTGGTTCGGAGTCACGGGCGGCGAGACTAGAGGCTGGAGTTCTCCCATGAGAGAGGCGTATTCATATGTTACAGGAGAGATTAGCGGATCGGTGGGCGGTACCCAGTAGCCGCAGGTACCTTTGAGGACGAGAGGCTGGCGAGAGGGTCGACGATCACGATCATCACCTAGGTCGGGATGAGGCGTGAGGTCTAAATAAATGTTAGCTGTGAGGTATGAGGATAAATAAGAGTACCGAGGCACTGCGTGTCGATGATATAGAAGATGTATTTGTTTAACATCTAAATAAAACGAGATATGTATGTTGATTTGCGTTATAATAATAAGAATGTTGTCGTTTTGACTTTCGGTGTTTTGAAAAAGGATCAAAGAGGAATGTGATTAAATAGAAATACACCAAAATATTTATATTTACCACACACATGATAGGTTATGGTAGGGGATGGTCGAGCTAACCTTGGGAGACCCCATGTCTCCAGTCTTTGCCTACATAGCCCATTGCACAAAGCAAGGAAGGGCCTCAGACCGATGTAGTTCTCCCTTAGGACCAGGGAGAGGTGAATTTAGGCAATTTGGTATGGTTTAGGCAATTGGTTGGTTGGTAAAAAATATTGATATTAATATTGGTAAGGTAAGGTTGTTGGTGTTGGTAATGAATTGGTGATGTTGTAAAAGGTATAAGGGAAGTGAAAGTTAGCCTACCCAAGTAGAAGGGAACCATGTCCTGATTAAGATCAACACACAATCCTAGATGCGAGGAAAAGAGGAAAGAGTGCTCCGTAGGTGAAAAGAGCTAAACAAACCACACAACGTAGAATGAGCTTGAAGCCCTAGGTACCGTGCATAGACGAGAAGTCAATAGGTGAAAAGAGTTGTATGATCACAATATATCAGGTGTACGTTACGTCCCTTGAGTGGAAACAAATGGTGAGGTGATGTGGATGATATAGCTGAGGTATAAAGAACTTGTTATAACGAAAGAGAACCTACCCTAAATAGACAAGTCCATGACCCAAAAATTTCTTTTGTATGAGGCTTTTATTTTATTGAATGTAGACTGATCGATGCGGGAAGTCTACAAGGGATATTGATTGTTTTATTCTTGAGGTCTTCACGAAGCTGATCAATGCGAGAAGCTTCGGATAAAGGCTGACTGTGTATAGCTGTCCTTCGGGGGAGCAGTCTATTTATAGTAGCAGAGATGATTTTAGTGCATAGCTGTCCTTCAGGGGAGCAGTCTATTTATAGTAGCAGCAATAGTTTGGCATATAGCTGTCCTTCGAGGGAGCAGTCTATATTTAATTTTAGATAACTAGATGTTCTTTTGGCGTGAAGCATCTAGTTTAGTAGGAAGTTTGACTCAAGAAAATCCCATAAGAATACGGCTTATTTTAATACTTTGAAGTCATGGACTAGACTAAGAAGGGGAAGGCATCGTAAGGGGAGGTGAGGGGTGAGCTTGATTTTATTCGGAGATATAGAAAACAAAGTGTATGTAGCGGTAAATGAGCTCAAGGGACGAGCAGTAGGTAGATAAGGAGTGATATAACACTAGATTCAACAGTAGAATGGTCGAAGATGCAAGGCATTAAGGGGTTCAGGCTCAGGTTTACCATTAAGCGAAGCTAAACGATAAGTGCACGATCCATGGGTGTGAGTGATTATATAAGGCCCAATCAATTGGGAGCAAATTTTCCACGTTTGCTCTTTTCTAGTTTGGTTACATGTTGATTCTCTTTGAGGACAAGATCACCAACCTTAAAGGTACGCTCATGAAGTCGCTTATCATAAGCACGCTTGATGCGTTTTTGATAGATTTGGAGGTGATCGAGAGCTGTAAGGCGTCGTTCGTCAAAAGCTCTAATTGGGGCTAACCGCTCTTGGCGGAAATCATCGTTGGTGAGAATATCCTGAAGAGATATTCTAAGGGAGGGTATTTGTATTTCGAGAGGCAAAACAGCCTCGGTGCCATATACCAATGAAAAAGGTGTGGCATTAGTGGAGGTACGAATGCTAGTACGATAAGCCCAAAGGGCAAAGGAATGTGATCGTGCGATTTCTTCCAGATTCATTGACGACTTTCATGAGGATTTTGGTTAGAGTTTTATTAGAAGATTCAGCCTGACCATTGGCTTGTGGATAGTAAGGTGACGAGAAACTAAGTTTGATACCAAAGTTGTCACAAAGGTCTTGTAACAACTTATTTTTGAAAGATTTACCATTATCTTGTTATTAGGCGATGAGGAATACCAAAAGCGATGAGATAATGTGATGGTTAATGAATTCGACAATTTTTTCTTTTTGATTGAAATGAGTGGAGCAGCCTCCACCCATTTTGTGTAATATTCGGTCATTGTGATTATCCAACGGTGACGTTGTGAAGAAGGTCGGGTGAATCTCACCAATAAGGTCTAAACCCCATTGTGAGAAAGGCCAAAGATCTCGTGCGACTGTATGCGGTGGCTAGGAGTATGTTGAAGATTGGCATGTTGTTGACACATGACACGTGCTTAACATATTCGTAGCGATCGTTATTGAGTAGGCAATAATAACCTAGGCGAAGGATTCGTTTAGCCACAGCGAAGGCCACTAAAATGTCCACCACAAATACCGTCATGGACTGTTGGATGGTATGAGTGATTTCTGTGCCGTTAGGCAAGGCGAAGGAGGATGCCATCAAAGCCACATTTATAGAGGAGTCCCCCATGACAACATAACGCGAAACACTTTTAAGAAAAGCACGTTTTCCGTTACTAGTAAGATCAGGTGGGAGGGCGAGAGATTGTAAGGTAGTCATGAAATTGGTGGTACGGTATCTGTGAATTAGTAGACACGGTATTTATCATGCAAACTACGGGGTTGAATAGGATGGTGCAAAAAGTTGTTGAACCACGGCGAATAATTCGAGTCGGTTAGGCGCGGCGGGAATTTGCGAGGCTAAGCAAGCCATAGTATCCCATGAAATTTGTTAGTGGAGCGGGAATGGTTTGTATAGAATAGTGGGTAAATAAGGCTAGAAGTGACTCACGTGGTGTTTGTACTTACGAAGTTCCTCGTTTTTACATTGGTAGATGCGTAACTTGATTGACTACGATTGAAATTGGGAGTCGCCAAAAATGTTGATAGATTTGATACCTAAGTGTATGCAACTTGGAGACCTAGAACAAGGGCCTCGTATTCATTTGTATTATTAGTGCAAGGAAATCAAGTCGGAATGAAAGAGGCATAGGTTCAGCGTCAAGAGGGATGAGAACAACCCGGCTCCTCCGCTTGTGGCGGCACTTAGATCCATCGAAGAAGAGGTCATTTGATATGACACTTCTCCGAAGCGAAAGAGTGGCGATGAGTTCGTCGGGGAAGGTAAAATTGGTAAATTGTTCCCCGGGTAGAGGGCCTCCATGAAGTTGATCTGCAAGAGTTTGTCCTTTGATTGATTTTGTTGTATAAATTCAAGGTCGAGGTCGGCGAGGAGCATGAGCCATCGAGCGATGCGTTGGTTTAGGTGTGGTTTGGCGTACATATAATGAATGGGAAGTCTTTGTGTTGGTGATGCGAAAGTTTTGTGATTCGGGAGGTAATGTCGGAGTTTGGTGGCGACGAATGATAGGGCGAGCACAATTTTTCTACATGTGTATACCTAGTCTCGTAATCACGAGTACGACTTATATAGTAAGCGGCTGCTCTCGGCGTGCGGAGTCTCGATGGGCGAGCATAGCTCTATAGCATGGTCGGTGGCGGAAAGATAAAGGTAGAAAGGACGATCGTCACTGGGGTGGGATAAGCACAGGTGGCTGCAGAGATATGTTTTGAGAGCTTGAAGGCTTGGTGACACTCCTCACTCCATTGAAAGCAACGTCCTTTTTAGAAGGTGATGAAAAGGGTGACATCGATCCAGAGAGTTGGGAAATGAAGCGCCGGATGGATTGAAGTTTACCACTGTAAACTACGCGTGATTGTTTAAGGTTTTGGGTGGGGGCATTTCTAGGATAGCTTTTACTTTAGATGGATCGACCTCAATGCCACGTAAAAGGCGATAAAGCCGAGGAAGTTTCCCGAAAGGACACGAAGACACATTTCTTTGGTTGAAGACGAGACGAGAATATTGTAACAGCGATCAAAAATAATGGTTAAAACATCGAGATGTTCACTGCGATGTTTAGACTTGCCCGAGAAGATCATCAGCGTAATCTTCGAGGATAGTGTGCATAATGTCATGGAAAATGTAGGTCATAGCCGGCGATAGGTCGCACCCGGCATTCTTAAGGCCAAAGCGGCATTACGGTAGCGAGAAAAGTTCCCGAGGAGTTATGAAAGGCGGTTTGTGTTGATCGGCGAGGCGACCAAAATTTGGTTGTAACACGAAAAGCCATCCATGAGAAAGCATTTCGTGACCGCGGTGAGATCAACAAGTTGATCAATACTTGGGAGGAAGTCATCCTTAGGGCAAGCGAGGTTAAGATCCGGAAATCCGTGCATATCAGAAGTCCCCGTCGCTTTCGTGGCAGTGCGATGTTAGAAATCCATTGAGGATAGTCGATAGGCGAGAATGAAAGAAAGCGAGAAAGGAGTCGTTAGAGCTCCTCTTTGACGAAGAAGCAATGCGTGGATGCATTTTCTCAATTTACTGCTTGGTGGTTTGGAATCGGGGTTTAGAGTGATGTTATGGGCCAGCGATGGTAGGATCAATTCTGGCATGTCGGCGTAAGACCATGCGCTTGGTTGCGAAGCACGGAGAAAGGTAGTAAAGGCGGCTCATTACGATGTGTAAAGTGATTGTCCAATCTTCACTATGTGAGGATCTTCCTCCGTGTGGATGTTGATTTCTATAGTAGATTCGTTCGGCATGGTTTGGGTTTGAGATGGTAAGGCGCGTTGAATATAAGAATCATCGCGCCTAGGTAAGTGAGGATGGAGAGTCGTCATCGGCATTCAACAACATTAATCAAAGGTGAATCCTCTTCGATCATGTCTGGATACAGAAGGGGAAGAGAAGATGGGTCCTCATTATCGCGTTGATAAGTGAGAGGACCTATGAAGATAGCATTTATGAAAAAAAAAAAAGTTAGGAGGATAGATTCGGGGTCCATCGATTACAGCGTGGGAGATGATGGCAAAGTGGGTGATGATGGTTTGGTAGGGGCGGCGTCCTCTTCTTCGAGGATACGGTGACGGGAGGTGTCTCTGCGTAGGTGTTTCGGAAAAACCAAGACCCGCTGCGATCATTATGTTTGCGTGTGGTGATGGGGATGAGAGTATGTCGGCCTTGTTCGTAAAGGCCAAAACCAAAGCCTTTCCACGCCGGTGAGTCGAAGGTGAGGGCAAAGCGGCGATTTGTCAAGTATTGAAAATCGGATTGGAAGGAACCACACCAAGAGGAGGTTGGGGGTAATGGAGGATGCGTCAACACCCCATATGTTAGGTTAGTGCGGACAATGGGGTGGTCCGTAAGAGATTATCTCCCCCGCGGACAGTCGTAGGTGGGGTGTGCATGTAATTGTCCGTACTCTGCGGGGTAGGAAAGAACTAACGTTATATAGGCGATACTCCCCAGCGTAAGGCGATGAAAAACGTCTACTAAGGGGGTCGGAGGTTGGGATGTTAGGCTGCGGGAAGAGAAGTGGTTTGTGCGACGGTGGTTTCATCGGTTGTAGAGTGCGATTGAGGTGGACGGTTGAGGTATATTGGAAGAGGATGGTTGGGTTGAATGTATGGGTGTCTTAATTGGTGGTATAAGCACATCGTTTGGGCGGTATAACATATTGCAAGTTTTGAAGGGGAGGATCAGCTTTACGGTGTAGGACTTCCCCTCGTACTCAAATTTTATACATCGATGTAATGTTGAGGAGGACGCATCCCATGGCCGGATCAAGGGGCGACCTAGCAATATATTATATTGGAACTCTCCTTGAGACATAGAAGAGTTCGGGTAAAGTACGTGGCCTACGCGAATGTTGAGGATCACGGTGCCTAAATGTAGAAGTAATAGCATCATTGAATGACCGCAACATGATGGGGTTGGCACACATGCAACTAGAAGGGATGTTCATTTGTTGGAAGGCTTTTGAAGAGATGATGTTTAGGCTAGCGCCCGTCAATCATAACCGGCGTACTCGAATGTCTCGGACGTAAGCGGAAATGAAAAGGCAGCGAGTCGGGGTCTTACATGTACCAAAGTCGATAATTTCATCTTCGAGAAACTAAACGCGGCGGCTTGTTGTTTTGAGGCGAAGTGGTGGGGAGATGGATTGTTTGGTGAGAGAAGCGGCGTGATTGGGTGTTAGAATGGAGGTAGCAGGCGGGGTTTCATTGGGTAAAACCTCTATCCCTTGAAGGATCTCAGCGAGAGCTTGTCGATGAGATTGAAGTGCGAATGAGATCATATAGTGTCATTTTACGGGCGATTGATGAAGGCTGTTTGATCATGGTTCGGTGGGCAACTCCATTAGAGGCAGGATAGGCGGGTCGCGAATAACCACTTTAGGTGGTGGTGTAATGTCGGGATGGTTGAAGGAGAAAGAGATGCCGCGAGTGTGTTTTCTTTCGCCTTCCCATTGTTTTTCGTCCTCGAGTAGCGACACTAATCATATTAATCTCGTAGACTGAGATGAAGAAGATGGTTGGGATAATTCATGGTCTTGAGGTGGGGTTGTAATAATGATCGATCTTGGTGAGGCGGGACGAGATGGTATAGTAGAGGAATTGCGCTAGAGGTCTCTCCTGCGTAAGTTGTTTTCTTAATCTTTCGATCCGGAAGAGGTGGTAGCGAAGGATGGTTTTAGAGCTTTGCATCCTTCTACATCATGTCAGTGTGCGGTGATAGGCGCAGATTTTAGACTCATCATAATCCACAGTCGGGGCTTAGAGCGGGTCATAAGGTCGAAGTGGGGGTAGAGAGATGGTCGCATTCTCCACCAACATAGCAAGGATTTTGGCGTAGGATCCTTTGAGTGGGTCAAAATCAGAAGAAGATGAGGGTATTGATTGTGTGGGTTGTGGTAATGTTTGGGCGTGTTTAGTTCGTATGGGTGGTGGTTTAGTCGAGGGGTGCTGACACATGTTTTTCACTAAACGTGGTTTCTTGGACCGTAGAAGTTACGTAATTTGGTTAGATGATGAGGCTACAGATGGCATGGTAGCGGGAAACAACCACGGAGAAAGGGGAGTGACAGAAAATAAATCCTTTGATGATGGGATTGGTTTAGGGTTGATAGGTGGACCGGATACGCGGGGTAACGATGTTGTGATACCCTTTGATCTCTGTATAGGTGTAAAAGGCGTAGGTTGTTTTGCAGAAAACAAAGGAGGTATGATATATTGATGTAAGGTGGAGGGATGAGGTCCCAATATGGAAGGTGGGTGTGAAGATGGGGGTTTTGATAGAGGCCCGGATTGCGTTTGTCTCCTAGGTGGCGGGGCGGGTTTATTTTGGGATAAATCGAGTCGGCTTAGGCGGGTGTGTTAGGCCCGGGCATTGGTGAGGTCCCAAGCGTAGGGAAGATCTGGTTAAGTTGATAGAAGTGGACGGGAATTTGGTAGAGGTGAGGGGGTGAAGGCGAGAACGGGGGCATTTTAAGCACGTAAGCACTTCGGGTAGATGGTGGAGACATCGGGATTAGTCATTTGCATTTGAGTAGGAAAAGGGGTACTCAAGCGTTCCCATAGGGACTACATCTTACGTGGAATGACGGTCTCAGTGTAATTTGTAATTTTGGTATGGAAGAAAAGTGAGTTGTAATTCCAATCCATTGCGGGTGTGACACGGGAGGCGGATGAGGTTGTATCAATAGATGTTAGAAGGTCAATCGGGTTGTTGAAAAGATTTAGGTGATGAGGACTAATAGGCGAGAAGGGCGTGTTGGAGGGAGTGCATGTCATTAAAAGAATGTGGTGATGTCGGTGCGAGAGATTTCTCATCTAAGGATGTCGAAAAGGAGTGGTGAGCCTCCTCTTGTGTAGCGAAGTGGTAGAAGGGGCGTTTGGGAAATGGATAAATTAGATAGCATCCGCTCATGGTCTTGTAGGGATGTGGTGTAAGAAGACTCATTAATGGGAAGAAGCACAGGCGTTAACTCTTCTATGGGTAAAGGAATGATTTCGCTTTGGCTTGATGGTGGTAAAGGAGGTTCGGGCTCTGTGTTAGTGAAGAAGGCTTGATTCAAAATTTTCTCGATAGAGGCTTTTGGTGGTATCGAATCTTTGCATGGATCTCATGAACACTCTCCTCGGCTAAGATATCTTGGTTTACGTTCTTTCTTTGGGCGAGTGATTCGGGAATGGCTTGTTGAAAATTTTCAGATTTCGGTTAGCGAGGGCGTTAGGATTATCGAGTGTTATATCCCTGCATCGACCATTTCTGCACTATGTTTTCAACATCTTGCAGTTTTCATGACTATGTCCTTTTACGCGGTGAAAGTTACAAAAGTCATTTTCTTTGTACGGGGAAGGTATTGCGCGGGTGGAGTCAAACCCAGTGAGGTTTACGAGGGGCAAGGTGATAGCTTGACTTTGAGCAATTTCTCTAGGATGATGCCATAAGTTTCTCCCGAGGAGTGTAATTGGTGGGCTCGGCTTTGTATTTATAGGTGGTTTTGGTGGAGTATTGGACGGTGGTTGGGATTTGACCATCACGCGTGGACACTCCTTTTGATTTAGAAGAGGTTGACGCGTGAGGAGTGGTGGTATTTGGTTTATTGGTAGAATCGGGAGTTCGGAAAGTGGAGTTCTTGTTGCTTGCAACCGCAATTTCTCTTCCTCTAAGGCTCGAATTTCTAATTTTGAGCCATAGTAAACCTCGTCGAATGTACGGAAAGTTTGAATTTGGAGGGTAGGGGAGATGTGCTTAGCGCATGCCGCGTAAAGAGTTCGATAAGTTCGGTTTGAGGCAAGGCATACGTAAGTTGGTTGATAAGGCCCGCCATCGTCAGCGAAATCTGCGATAGATTCGTCTTGGTGTCGGATGGCATAGAAGTCGATGATAGATACTTTCTTGCTTGATGTTAATGGAGAAATGATCGAAAGATTGGGCTAGTTGGTTAAAAGAGAAGATTGAGTCTTTGGGTTAAAAGCCTTTGTACCACTCAAGCGGGTCCACGATAAGGACATGGGAAGGTGCGGAGTAACAAGGCATCATCATGGGCAATCAAATAACAAGCATGTCTAAATGATCGCAAGTGTTGTTGAGGATCCTCTTTCTTGTTAAAGCGAGTAAACTTTGGTGACTCCCATTGAGGAGGATATGAATGAAAGGGGACGAGAAGGGTGAATGGGCTCCCGACAAACTTGCTCGTATGTCAAGGCGCTACGACTTCTGAAAGCGGAAGCCTCAGGTTTTGCATTTTGTCCATCATTTGCTTGATGAAATCTGTGGTTGGATGAGGTGATGGTGCCTGAGAATAGGGATGTCCCATATAAGGTGTTGAGGTTCTTTGGATACGTGTATGGGAATGAAAAGGTAGGCGGAGCTTGAGAAGGAAAGCTCGTTTGAATAGGTGGCGGAGAGAGTAAGTCATGAATGGAGTGAGTGCGAAGAGAGCGAGATAGGGGCGGTTGGTGGTGGCGATACGTGGGGTCCAAGATTAACAAAAGGAAAGCTAATCGGGGTCGTATGAACCTCTGCGCATTGTCGGATTGGGAGAGGCGGGGCTAGTGATGCGGGAAGTAAGGTATTGTTATCGGGAGGAGTAGGAGCTAAATGAGCAGCTATACTAATAGGCATGCCCATAAGGAGCTGACCATCGGGCGCAGTCGGGGTATGAGACAAATAGTATTATGCAGTGTGGGATTAGCATCAGAAATTTGGCAAAGTCCTTGTCTCCCTACGGGAATTTGGGGATCTCTTTGGTGTCCGTAGGGTTTCTATAGAATGTGAAGGGGGTGATTCGAGAGCGAAAGCAGAGCAAGCGTGTGAAACCATGGCGGCGGCTTGCTTCCGAAAGTGATGATGACCATAGACCGAGACACACGGGAAAGTTTGATCTATCGAGGACAAAAACAACCTCGAGAATGGTGAATTTAGCAAGTTCTTTGGTTTGTCGAAGTGAGAGAGGCGATGGCGATATCGGTTGGTAACCGGTGTCGGTCACAGGAAAGCGGCGTCGGTCCCTTAACCGATGCGGTGTCAAAAAATCTAGAATAAGAAAATACAAAGGGGTTCTTAATTTGATTTTTAGCAGCGTTGAGTAGTTTAGCAACTTATTGATCACGAGAAGACAAAGTATGACAGAGAAAGCGAGGATTTGAAAACAAGCGAAGAGGCAACGCAAATGCAGAGATTAACCTTAGGGTTAATTTTAATTATTGTGGGCTTATGCCTTTAGACGTAGAATGATGTCAGAATCCTAAACAACAAGACTTAGGGGAAATATCAAGTTTGTTTTGGCTTATAAGGTTACCTCAATCGGGCGGAGGAATACCGCGGAAAAGGGGGGATGTTTGAGATGTTGTGTTAATTGTGAAGTGATTCAGTATGTGTTGTGCAGTGAAACTAAGGTTAATTTCCTGTCAATACCGTGGATATCACCCCCACGTGTACGACCTGTTACTTAATCTATGTTCACTAGAATTGAAAAACAACAGGCAGGAATGTAATGCATGTGTTTTAAAACCCAAATCGAAAGTGATATTCGATGAAGCAAAAGAGATGACTTTTACTAATGCGAGATGCAAAAACAAAGCAAGTTCTTTTGAGAATAATAAAATACCTGTGAATATCTCTAGAAGAAGAAAACAGCAAGTATGCTCCCTATAATAAAAGCAAGTAAGAAATAAAGAAAAACCCAAAATGGGTCCCCCATAAAGTCGTGCCAAAATGTTTCACTCGGAAATGCTTCGTTCCTTGTATAAAGCAGAGATAAGGTTAGGGTTAGGAGGAATACTGTAGAATGTCGAGAAGATGTGCGCGTCCGTAGAGAAAGATCAAGTGGCTGCGAAGAACTCCTTTTTGTCTTGGAAGGACTACCTGCAAATAAGAACACAAGACCACAAGATTTTGATTAGATAATAAATGAGGGAACTGCCTTGGGCCGGGAAGTATGAAACTTCCTTTCGAAGGTGGTCGGTTCCCCCTGCTAATATGAATTAACACAAAAATCTTTGTAGAGTACTAATTAAATTGTTTAGTAGAACTAGGTAGGGAAAAATTTGTTTTCCTTGGTTTTGATCAAAGGAACCGTCGGTTATCTATAACCGATGGCGGTCACGATAACCAAATACTAGGTTGGTTCAGGATCTTCTGGGCTGGTTGTGGTGTTTGTAATGGCTGGTTTTTGGATAGTATTGAGAAATGGGATGGTTAGAAGCTAAAGAATGATGGTTAGAGGCAATGGTATGTTAGATAATGGATTCAGGAACGGATTTGGGAAGATTACAATTCCAAAAGCACAAGAAATGTTATAATGGAGGACATGCAAGATATAACTTACTGGTTTTTTTTGATGAAGGTGCAAGTTGATCTCCTTTGCTGCCAACTCTTCTGGTTTCTTTACTCGTCTCTGCTTGGTCAAGTGAAGTTCTGGACTCTGCTGATCGCTTTGGACTCTCCTTTGATTAAAAATCCTTCGACTGATCTTCAAAAATGAAATTCCGATCCGTTGTTTTGGTTTGGGAAGCCCATTTACTGAGGAAGCGATGGCGGTTGCGTGCAGGCGGCGGTCGAGTAGGAAGCCGAAGCATCGGTTAGGAAAAAGTAGGCTATTTTTAGTAAAATAGCCCACCTTCCCTAACTTTTCTCCCAGAGAGATCGGGCTTGTGGCTAGAAGGTCGGCTTTGGGTGCGAGTAAGGAGGCATTAGTTATGGATGTGAGTCTAGACCAAGTCATGAAGGTCGGTTAGTTTTGGTTAGGGTGCGAGAAGTGGCAAAGTGAGGTTATGGATGGTGTAGATTTATCAATTACAAGGCAATTAATAAATACTTGTGTAAGGTTTAGGTAATGAGGTTAGTTTGAAATGAGAGGGTTACAAGGGGCTGAAGACACAATTTTGGTGTCATGATGAAGTGTAGAGGATTTAAGTGAGGTGGAAGGAAAATGAAGGTGATGTAGATTTTGAATCCGAGCACCAATTCACTAAAGAGGAGTATTCAGAATAAATACTAATATACTAAACACAAGAATTCATATTTCTTTTCAAGACAAAGAGCTAGAGTTCATTCAAGAAGAGAATTACCCTTCCTCTCGAGAATTTATATTTTGATAGTGAACCATAGTTCATATCTATTATTTCTTATTATTTATCATCTCTATATTTGTAATAACATAACATTTTTCAAACCAATTATTATTACCATCTATCATATATCATTTATTGTTTTTCTACCCACTTGATTGTAAAACTATATTGACGTCCTTATTAGGAAGTGCTTTTATTTTTAGGACTATCCTTTGCCATACAATCTACCTCATACTTTTCTAATCATATTTTGTTTAGTTTCTATGATTTGCGGGTGTTCTCGTGGGAAGAGAGCCTAAGTATTTTTTTTTATACGAGAACACAACCATCAATCATCATTCATCCACATCCTGGTTATCTTTGAACCCCATCATTTTGAGGTTAGGTAAGTTTTACTTTCTTTCTTATTCAATTAAGTTGAAGAGGTAGGATTTATTCTCAACAGATGGCTTAAAATTAGACATGTGAAACCTATTTTGGAAATTAAGGGTGTACTTAGGTTGAATAATTAAATTTCTGAGTCAAAATTGGTAATCTGTATCCCATGTAAGTAGTTAAGAAAACACAATTCATTCATAGAGAAATTCTTGTCTAATAAATTCTTCAAATAGTCAATGATTGATAAAACTCTACTTATAATAAACAACTCATCAACATACAAAATACGAGATAACCATGGACTCTTCTTTCTACTGAATGTAAACATTTTGGTCAAAGTGACACCTATTGAACCATAATATAAGAAGAAATGATTCCATCTTGGCATACCAATCCCAAGGGACTTGTTCAATGCCATTGAGAGAATTATTTAGTCTACAAATGAGGGAGAAATCTTGGACATAATCTATAGGTTTTTCCATATAGATTTATTTATCTAGGTCCCCATGAATGAATGCACTCTTGAAATCCATTTGATGTACTTCCGATATTTTAGTGACATTGATGGTGAGGTTTAGTTAAACAAAAGTCATCTTCATAATGGGAGTAAGGGTATCTAAATATTCAACCCCATCAACTCGGTAGAAACACGCTTAAAATCATACTTTATAATTTTCAACATTCCCATCGACACCATACGTTTTTATACACCCACTTACATCAAACCATTTTCATTCTATTAGGAAGAGGGGTGAAATCTAAAGTATCATTATTCATGAGATAGCAATAATCCTCCTCCATGACAAAATCCCACTTAGGATTACTAGTAGCCTTTCAAAATAATGAGGGTTAAAAGTGGAGGAAAAGAATGTGTGGGGTCTTGAAAAATCTAAATGAGTTCATATATCACATGAAGGATTTCCTATCCAATCTATAACACTCTATAAGGTCTTCCTAATCTAGTGGGGACCATGAGGAGATTCAAGCTCAGAATATATTGAATCTACACTTGAGTGAGAGGGGATACAACCCTTACAATCACTACTATCAGAATCAATACATACCAAAGTAGGAGGAGTGGGAGGAGAAAAAGGTTGGGTAGTGTGAGGCTCGGTATGATCATCATTAAAATAGTCCAAATCAGATTTAAAGAGGATAAAAGGACCTCAACGAGTGGAGAAGTGGAAGTAGAAGATGACTCATCAAACTTCACACTTCTCTCAATATAAGTTTTATGAGTGGTGGGGTTCAATAATCTATATATCTTCACACCATCGGGATACCCAAAAATGATACAAGGTTTACATTATGGTTCCAAGGCATTAAGTATCTTTTTAGAAATATGAGACATAAGAGGTGATATGAAGACACGAAAGAACTCAACATCAAGTTTGCATCCAAACTAAGCCTCAAAGGGTATCATCTTTTTACTACTTTTTATGTAATTTGGTTATGAATGTAACAAGGTTAATATCTGGTTTCATCCCAAGTACTATGGTGGAATGGATTTAGAATGAACCATGAAAGTGACCATCTCTTAAGTTTTTGTTCTTTCTTTCCATAACTCCATTTGAAAAAGGTTGTAAGAAAATGTATGTTGTAAATAAATCCCTTTGGATGTAAAAAAATCATTGAATATTTTTTTCACATACTCACCTTCATTATCGGTTGCCCAAAGAACATTTATAGACCTTTCATTTTTTTTTCTCAATGAGAGCTTTGAAGTCTTGAAAGTGATCAATAACATCATATTTATGTTTGATAAAGTAAACCCAATAACATGAAAATTCATCAATCAAGTTAAGTATATAAATATCCCTACTAAATTAAGGAGATGGAAATGGGCTATAAATATCACTATGAATAAAATATAAGGGATCAAAATCTCTCCAGGATTTTCCCTTGCCAAAAATTTCATCGAGGTACTTCTTAAGGGCATAACCCTCACATAGAACCTTAGAAAATTTAACTCAAGGTGTAGACACCAAAATTGGGTCACACTCCCTTTGGTCCCTCATCAAATAATCACCTTGAACAAACTCACCTAACCATAATATTTATTTATTAATCCATTCTCTCATAATATTTATTTATTAAAAATATCCTAATTAAGATAATTCTTACACCACCACCTCACATAGCCACCTCACCTCAAATCTATTCTTAGTATGTTGCCATAACTAACTAAGACCTACATAAACCCTACAAATCAAAGCTTACATTCCCTTTAACCACATTCCCGCCCGTTACAAAAGAGGCTTCTATTCTAATCTACGAAGGAAAGGGAACAAGATCCAAGAAATCAAGTAGATCTACCCATTTTAGTAAAACCTAGGAAATCCCACCCTAACCGACGCCGGTCACCCTAAACCATCGTCGGTCAACCCAAAACCATCGTCGGTTACCTTTTATTCCCTTTAGTAACCTTATTTTGAGGTTTTCACATTCAAGGAGAAAAAAATGAGACCAAAGCTACATGCAAGTAGAACTAGCATTCACATACACATCGAACATCCACAACCAGCATCAGAAGCAATCACAGAGCCATTTTTCATTCACAGGAGCATCTAGGAAGTGCCATCACCACACCAAATTCCATCCATATGATTAAATTCCATTTTCATCCAGCCATCAAGCTCATACAATAGTAAGTATTTTGTTAATCAACATTCATCTAATTTCATTTTAGTAGGCTCTGTTACCTCTATTATTAGTTTCTACTTGCACTCCCATTCTCCCACCATTTACCTTCATGCAAGTTTGATCATTCCTTCACCCACACCATTAAATTTCCCATACCCAACTATTAAACACCTTTGAGTATACCTAAGATCTCCATAGACCCTTTCATTTCCCTCTTCATTTCCATTTAGCCTCAGATTTGTCCTTACACCAAGATTTTAATAAGTTTCTATCACCCGATCATCTTGATGCCGATTACCCATGACCATCATCAGTCCATCCTGAACCATCATTGGTTACACTAGACCGATGTCGGTCTCTATGTTTTACCCTCAGACTAAGAACAAAGCCTAAACTCTCCACCAAACACCAAAAACAGCCCAAAACTAGACCCTGACCAATACCGAATCGACAAAGACCTTGCCTTTGATTCAATCATAGCTTAGCCTGTTATGAATGAATTTGCTTATTGTAGTCGAATGAGATACCTAAATCATTTTAACTACAATAGGATTTCATTTATTGTTAACATTGAATTGTTTTAAACAGTGGATTGACAACCTTCTAGGGAGTATCACACTTCCTAGAACTAGCATACACTAGGCAGTCCACTATCATATGCTATTTAATCTCTTTTAGTGGTCTTGTTGTTCATTTCAGGTAGTTCCTCCTATCCAAAAGGAATCTCTCACAATCAAGCTGTGGATCAAGAAGTCATACGTGCACAATAACCTTCCACCGGCTTCAAAAAGGTAATCCTCTAGCCCTTTACCCTTATCTGTTTTGTCACATTCCAAGAAATACTCTAAGAATTAGGTGAAACATTTTGGCATGCCCGATGGGACCCATTCAGGGTTCCTTACATTTCTTCATTTCTAGGTGAAAGTTGTATGTTTGTTTCCTTTCCGAAAGGTTCTCACATTAAATTTCTCCCCTGGAATCTTCTCTTCTTTCTATTGTCTCAAAGCAATCATGTTTTGGTGCTATAAAAAGAACTCTTCTTCTCTTTCATTTGTACTACATTAGTGAAAGATCATATTCTCTCATGTTCATCTTTTGTGTCATCGAATTCAATATTTTGATTTGGGCTTAAAATCAACTACATTTCATTCTACTTTACTACATTAGCTCACATTAAATGAGGGCAACCTATACACTGGAAGTCATGCCCAACTGATGGTTGACAAACGAATCATAGAAAAGCACTTTCTTTCTCTTTCTCTCTCTCTCGAGTCTTACCAAACATCAAAATTGAAAAATACACACATTCTTAAACAACATCTCACCCGGAAGAAGTTGTAGGTGATCACACAATCATGACATAGTAGGCACCCAGCTTGTTACTTCTATCAAGTCATTATCTTAGAGGATGGCCCCCCCCACCATAACATAACCTAAAACCTCTCCTTATAGATCTCCTTCTTCGTAGGAAGCCTTCCTCACCAAAAACTCTATTCTAAAGTTCATGAGTCAGTCTTCTAAATAGCATAAGCTAAACAAACATAAAGGAAAGAGAACTCTTAGGATCGTATTTCTTAGTGTTTCTACTTGACTTGTGTTTTGAGGTGAGAGGACACATTCTTCATCTTTTTATTTCTCCTTACACGCTCCTCATCATAGTTGGTGTATTCCAACTTTGTCTGAGTGTGCTTGGACCCCATTTTCATCATTCTCAAAATTATGGGTTTGATTCCACATTTGATTTTAAATCACAACCACCTTTTTCTTCATCTCTATTTCAATTTCACAAGAATCGATGTCGTCCAAAGAACTTGGCGTCATCGGTTACCTCTCGACCATCCTTTGGTTTTACCCAACCCGGCGATCGATTTACTATTCTTTTGGTTAACCTGCCCAAAAGGACACCTATTTCATATTCTTCATTTTTCAGAGTCTATGTGACTCTCAACATCTTCTCTGTCTTGATAAAATCCATCTACAACTTATCTACCTGGTAGATTATTAGTCTTTTTCCTTGTTTAGAATACTATTGTTTTCCACATGTTGATCGTACCGTGGTTACCTATGATTGACATTGGTTTACCCTAACCGTCATCTGTTAGCCTGTGTAATTTTCCATCTAAAATTTTAACCCAATCCACCTACCACTACTTGCTTTTCCTATTTCTAATGTATTGTTATGTCATTTACTGAAAGCAGTCCTACCGGATCAACACCGGTTCACATGGTCTTGACTAAATCGATAATCAAACGCCCTCATATTCCATGCTAGTTTTCAACCACTTCCACCTAGTCCTTCACCACCTTCCATTATATCACCCATGGATCCTATCCAACCTATCACTATCACCACAGGTGATAAGGAGTTCACACGACTCCTTGAATAGAACCTTGCCACCTTACGATTCTATCTTTCCCATTCATTCATTAGAGATGCCTTGGGTCGGGTTAATATACAACATGCCCGTATCTATCCCCTTGACACTCATTCCTACTTCTACATCATCCCCTTCTAGCTCCACACTACCCACACTTGCCTTGCCCCCAGTCATTTCATAGCTAGCTAGGCCCTATACCTAATATGATGAGCTGCATTGCATTTGCCACATCTATTGTACTGCTACATCCATTATACCTTCGTCCACTACCTAGAGCATAACCTCATCTCGTGCCTATTGTCTCACATATACCCATAGAAACACAACCACCCCAGTGTCAATGACCCCTACCCCTTTTTAAAACATTATCCTTTCTATTCCGCAATCCTTATCCCCCATTGCTACTAGAGTCACCTCAACCCTTCCACCTTCATATACGTACTATCAGTAGCCTCCCATTTCATCTATCATTCATTTTGGGTACATTCCCCTATCTCACTCCCTCATTCTTAACCTACCTATGTATCATTTCCATATACTGGAATGCCACCTTCATCATATGCCCAACACAAACCCTCTTATGCTATAAGAGGTACCCATCCATCACCACCTACCAATGACCTCATCAAGTTAATGATGGAAAAGATGCAGACACTAGAGGCATCGGTTTCTGGCTCACGCAACTCTCTCACCTATGATGAAATTTGTAATGATCCCATACACCCATCCATTCCTATTCATCCATATCCCATACATTGGGAAATTCCTAAATTTAACCATTTCAATAAAGAGGACCTGCAACAACATTTGCGGTCTTTCAAACATGGGTTTTATCTGATTACCCATGATGACACTTTACTTCGAGGAATTTTCCCATATCTCGACTAGGACCACATTAGGCGGTATAGTGGATTACCTAGACATTCTATCTACTCATTTAATCAGGTAGCCCAAGCCTTCTTGGATCACTTCTCCATCAACATTGTTAAGAAGGTTACCATGAGTGACCTCTACTCTACGTGTCAATATGACGATGAGTCTATCATGATTTTGTCGCTCATTGGCATAGCCTAATTAATCAACTCACATTCCAATTACCACAAACCAAACTCATAGAGCTCTTCACTTAGGCTGTGTTAGACACATCCCACCAACCATGTAGGTGTAGAATTTCTAAACCTTCGATGAGGCATTCACCATGGCACAAAAGCTAGAGATTCAAGCCATCAAAGAAAATAAAATCCAACTACAAAATAAGAACGTGACATTTAAGTCAAATGATACTTCTTCTTCTTTGAAACCATAGAATAATTATTCAAAAGCCAAGGGAACCACTAACGTGAGTGGTACTCAAGGCTAGCCCAGCTCATCCATCAAATTAGGATAAGCCCTCATCTAATCTTTCCCCTATCCAGACTTTTCAATTTAGACAAGAACAATGGAAATACACCCCAATTGGGAGCCTTATTCTTCTATTTTAGAAAATATCATCAAATTTGGGGTCATCACCCTTCATCCTATAAAACCAAACACTTGCTTTTGATGCTTCGCCCACACCTATGGTACAAAGAGCACAACTTCTACAACTATCATTAGGTTAAAGGTCATAATGATGGAAATTGCATCACTTTCAAGAGAATTATCTAGGAAATTCTCGAGAATGACGAGTTGGTCTTGGATAATCCGAATGCGCGACAACCAAAACCTTCACTTCTTCAAGAAACCATTTCCTAATCACACCCCTTCTTCGAAAAAACTGGGGAGACCTCGACTAATGATAGCAATATAAGTGAGGTCCATGCTATATTCAGTGACACACGATTTACTTCCCAATTACCTCATATTCCTTCCATAGAGGAAATCCTCTCTCGAAGTACTCCACCTACACATGAACCAACTTCACCCATTCCTCCACCCATAGAGTAACACCCTTCATCTCCTCCCTCACTGTGGAGGAGCCTTCTTAACATCGAGACCACTTCACCTTTGGCTTCTCCACCTAAAGAGTCATCACCGGTAGTACTTTCTCGACCCATGGGAGACACACTTGTTCATCTCCTCCACCTATAAAGGACCACCCATCATCTCCTCCACCTATCAAGGATCCTATAGAAATTTTGTTTCCTCTAGGTGACCATTCTCCATCAGCCACCCAAGATCCTGCTGACTTACTTTTGGCTCTCTTACCCACAGAGGATAAAGCTAGCGATTTCCCCATTTCTAAAACACATTTTATGGGAATCACCATTGGATCCACATCGACCTCACCCACGAAATGCCATTCTCGCACTTATCCAATCACCTAGATTATGTTTATAGAACCTTACTTTGGGGGCGTCTTCTATTTCTGTCTCAACACAAATGTAGATGTCACTCGTTGACACCTCCACTATCTATCCAAAAGTGTTTTGGTGACCAAACCAAACAAAACCACAACTATCAAAAATTCTCCCATGATACCACTCATGGATCAACTTACACCTCTACCCATAACCCAACATGCATCCACATCCAAACCCACACCTACATCATCTTCCTTGCCTAAACCTATCACTACTTTAGGGGTCATCCCAACGACTAGCCTTACTCATCCATCTAGCAAATTAGATTTAGCTACGTCCTGAAAAACTAACACCAAAATTAACCTAGCCCTCTAAATAGAAGAACCAATCCCCTAGATCTCATACCCCAACCTCACCAATCACACCTTCATCACCTTCACCCCTTTCATCCATCCTAGGACCACATCCCTCAACCCTACTAATAAACCTCCACCCATTGGCAAACCAAGTACACAACATCCTATTTCTCCCTTACAAACCTCTAATATACCCAAGTGCTCACGCAATCTCCGCCCACACCTATAACATTTGTACCACCCATACCTCTAATACCATCGATAACTTCTTCACTAACCATGACACTTCCTTCCGTTTCCCCACACCTCCTACTTAACCTATTCCACCTACCTTCAAAACACCTCGATTACCCCTGTGGGTAACCCATCCTCTCCCACCATCCACTTTTTCCTCTAAATTTCATGTGCCCATATCACCTTTAGCCGAGAAGGTGCAATCTAAAGGTAAAAATCTGCTACCCTCCAATAAGGTAGTTAAACCAACCACACACTCTATTTCCAGTTCATCTACCATGCCCCTACCCAAGCAGACACGACCAACACCTAAGACCATAGCCCAACCCACTCCCCCTCTTGCAAAGACTCTTCCCATACAGATCATCCGCACTGCACCCAAACCCACATTCACCTCCCATTGTGATCCACTAGTAGGATCCTATGCCAAAATCTTAACCAATCTCCTCAAAACTTCCGTCATCACATTACCACCTCTTAGACCTTACAACCCACTCAAACCCAAACCAAAAGGGTTTGACAAAACCAAAATTTTCATCTACATCGTGTGCGGGACACAATGTAGATAACTATAAGGCTTTGAAAACCGTTCTTATCCATTTATATCCTCTGAAGAAAAATTTGATGATGACTATCTTCTTGATGAGGACCACATTTTGCTAGCACTAATTTCCACATTTCTTCCCTCATTACCTACTCAGTGACCAAAACCTCCACCCCACAACTCTTAGATCCATCCCCAAGATTTGAAATTAACATGGTTTGTATTAGAGAACTCGCCAAACCTCCACCCAAATGTTGGTGTGCCCAACTCATTTCACAAGGTTCCTTCCCACCTCTTGGCTTCTGTCCTTCCCTGTTGTTACACCTTTCATGGCTCACCTACTTCATCCACCTCCCCACCTCAAATCAACATGATCCATGTTGCCACCCACACTTAGAAGGACAAAGGCAAGGAAAAGGCAACTGACCCACCAACCAACCCTATACCCAACATACCATCTGCACCCACACCTAAAGTCACTATCTACGGCCCCACATATCCTATTTCTAATGGGGTTACACATCGTGCGATGCTCAAATAATTACACCAATCCTCCCTCAAAATTTCCCTATATGACCTCATCCAAACCTTTGAATCCCATCATCAAGCTCTCATGGAGGTTCTTCAGTCTATTGAGGTTTTACCCAATGACCCCACACCTGTAGCCTCCATTATTACACCTCATCATGTAGCCTCTCTCACCAAATTACCACCTTCTTCTACACCTCCACCTACTCACCAAGTAGCCACCCTCAGCTTCTCAGATGAAGAGATCACACCACACCAAACTGATGACCCTGATCCAACCCTTTTCATCTCCATCCATATTGATAATATACATGTACGACATGTTATGATCAATGGGGGCACTAGCATTAACATCATCTCCTCCCATGCATTCGACCAAATGCGCATACCCGACAATTACATGCATAAACATCCCATCATGTTATGTTCATTTAATGATGCTATCACCTCTACACTTGGCACCGTCATCCTCCATGTTCATGTGGGCCCCCATACTATTCCAGAGTTATTTTATGTCTTGGAGGGGGAATTTCAATATAACCTGTTGCTTGGTAGACCCTGGATTCATGTCATGGGCTGTGTTCCTTACACTTTGCATCGTTGTGTGAAGTTTGAGCATGAAGTACACACCTATTGCATTCCGGCATCACCTTTCAAAACCTTCAACATGCTTTATGGACCCAATGATGTGCTTGTACCCATTAAGGCGTCCACATCCATGACCACTTCCTCTTCACCAACACCTCTACTCCCGGTTTCGCAACTACCTCAACCACACCTAAACCCTCCATTCCTATCACGCCACGGCCTCCACTACCGACCCATCAGCCTCCCAATCAGCTAGCTCCACCTTCGATCAAATCTCTAACACATCATCTATTCTATCTACCCACATATCGACCACCGATCCCTTGGAAGGTGTTTCTCAATTGCCTCACTCTAGGGAGTATCACCTATATAATGTCAACACATTCCTTACTCCACAAGAGTATGGAATCCTTCACCAACACCCTCACTATGATCACCACATAGGAGAGCATCTCCTTTATGGTCCTCCCCACCTTCACACCAATCTCACCTATGGGGGACTTGATACTTCCACTTATACACCTGAACCACCATCACAAACCCACCCCTTTTCTGCTAACCTCTAGTCACTCACCAATTACCGTTTCGCCCACACCTTCCTGCACCGATGTGTATGGAAAGGTTTTGGCTTTTGCTTTCTGAGCAGGGCCATCAAATTGTTATTTCATGTACTACCCACAAACATAATGACCGTAGTGGTATCAGATTTACTGAACTAACTTCTCCACCACCTTCACCAACTCACCGACAGAGGTGATGGATCAGAATCCATTCCTCCTAAAAATTTTTTTCATAAACACCATTTCCTTGGGGCCTCTGACTTATCAACATGAGGGAAAGGCCCCCTCTTCTCTTCCTTCTGTATCCTGAAATGATCAATGATGATACACCTTCTATTAATTTCATTCAATGTCAGGATGATGAATCTATACTCACCTATCTTGGTGTAGAAGACTCTTATATTCATTAGTCGTTACCATCTGAGATGCAAACCATGTTGAATGAATTGACTATCAAAATCAACATCCATACTTAGGACGACCTGCACATTCTAAAGATCGGCCAATCTTTAGATACTGCTGAACAAGAAGCCATCACTTCTTTTCTCAAAAATCATAACCATGCTTTCACTTGGTCTTATCGTTGACATGCCCGAGTATTTCCCCACCATAGTGGTCCATAATATTGTAACCATTCACGATGCCAAACCCATAAAAAAGATGAGGAAAATGCACCCTCACATTGATATTCGGTTAAAGAGGAACTTCAACACCTTCTTTCTATTTCCTTCATATTACACATTGACTATCCCCGATGGATTTCTAACATTATCCCTATCACTAAGGTGATTGGGGGACTTTGTATTTGCACAAATTTTTGTGACCTCAACCTAGATTGCCCCAAAGATGAATTTCCTCTACCTAGTATTGACTAGTTAGTTGACCTTCTTCTTTGCTGGTCACGAGATGTTATCACTCGTGGATGGTTTCTCAAGTTATAAACAAATCTTTCTTGCCCCAGAGGATGAACAAAAAAACATTCATCACCCCTTGGGGGACCTTCTGCTATCGAGTCATGCCTTTTGGCCTTAAAAACACTGGTGCCGCATATCAACGAGCTATGACTTACATCTTCTATGACATCATGCCTTTGTATATTGGAAGATTATGTAGACAATCTCCTTAATAAATCTAAACACCACTATGAGCACCTCACCATCCTAAAAACCATCTTTGACTGCCTCATTAAGTATTGTGTTCTCCTTTAGCCCAAGAAGTGTGTCTTCACGGTTCTCTCGGGAAAGCTCCTGGGATTTATCATTTCCTTATGTGGTATAGAGGTTGACCTTGCTAAAGTCAAGGATATTCTCGAAATGCCTCCACCCACTAATCTGCAGCAACTCCATAGCCTACAAGGTAAGTTACAGTCTATTCACCATTTCATTTCGCAACTTTCCGATCGATGTTAGCCATTTCATCATCTTCTCAAAAAGGATGTCTCCTTTAAATGGGATAAGGACTACCATAAATATTTTGAGGCCTTGAAACAATACCTTCTCTCTAACCACCCATACTCATTCCACCTAAATACGATCAACCCTTCTACCTATACATCTCTACTACCGATCACTCCTTAGGGGCCATGCTCACTCATCGTGATGAACAACATAGGGAGCAAGTGGTTTATTACATAAGTCGTACTCTTCTGGACTATGAAACCTGATACACCCATGCTGAAAAACTTTTCTTAGCCTTAGTTTTTGTTTCCACCAAACTCTACCATTACCTACTCAACCAAAAACCTATGTTGTGACCAACACCGACCCGTTAGACTTCATGTATGCCAAACCTTACCAAAATCAATGGGCTGCACATTGGCTTATGCTTCTGGCTGACCTTGACCTTGAATTCATCCATCAAAAATCCATCAAGGGCCAAGCTATTACCAACCAATTGGTGACACACCTATTTACGGGATGAACCATCTAACTTTGACTTTCCGGATGAGTCTATTCCTACCCTTTCCACAGGTGAACACCTTTACCAAATGACACTCTTATTTGATGGTTCCAAGTGTCGGAGTGGGGGTTGGGCTGGTGTTATCCTCATCTTGCTTGATGGTGAACCCATTTCTTTTTCTTTTGAACTCAATTTTGATTGTACAAACAATATTGCTTAATATGAAGCACTTGTATTGGGTCTCTGCGGGCTACTTACGCCTTAGATGTTAAGTCAATCAACATATTTGGTCATTCTAAATTGGTCATAAACCAAGTCAATGGTATATACTAGTGTGATAATGAGATAATTCAAAAGTATAAGCATCATGTGGACAAAATTTTGACCACCTTCAACCATTACGCCATTTAAACCATCCACGTTCTACCAAAAATTTTGCGAGATACCATGGCCTTCTTGGCTTCTTAGATACCTTCTTTGCCCACTGACTCTAAAATATTTGTTACCATAAAAAGACTCCAATCACCCTCTTATTTACCTCACAAATTTTACTCTATCGGAACCACCACTCCCAACCCGAGTGACCTTTGGTATAAACAATACTTAGACTATCTTTCCCTCTCCATCTTTCCTCCTAACCTCACTCATAATGGACAACGCGCCTTTCTTTAAAGGGTCTCTCATTACATCATCATGGGTGGCCTCTATGAACATGGATTTGATGGTATTACATTACTGATTGCCTTACTAGTTCGAAATTCCTTATACCATTAAGGAACTTCATGATGGCATATGTGGAGGTCACTTTAATGGCCTTGTTGTTGCTTAAGTGTATTATTTTCCTAGGCTATTACTGGTTGACCCTTAACCATGATTGTTATGACTACGTTAAGCATTGTGTAAAATGCCAACAACATGCTAATCTTCATCATACACCCAGTCATGCCTTACAGGTTTCCCATGACCTTTGGCCCTTCTCTCAATGGGGTTTGGATCTTGTCAGAGAAATCAATCCCCATTCTTCCTAGAGACATCAATGGATAATCACCACTACTGAATATTACACCAAATGGGTTGAAGCCATACCTCTCATCTCCATGAAAGCCAAGAAAATATGTGAGTTCATTAATCATCACATTATTTGTCACTTTGGTGTCCCACATCACCTCATCACTGATAACGGAAAACAATTCAAAAATAAAACCTTGTGAAAACTTTGTGATGCCTTCGGTATTCAACTAAGTTTATTGTCGCCATATTACCCACAAACCAATGGCTAGGCCGAATCTACTAATAAAACCTTGAACAAAATTCTCCTGAAATTGGTTAACGATACTAGGAAGGACTAGCATGCACACATTCCTTTCACTATGTGGGCGTA
The DNA here is from genome assembly GCA_018340775.1 of Taxus wallichiana var. yunnanensis. Lineage (NCBI taxonomy): Eukaryota > Viridiplantae > Streptophyta > Pinopsida > Cupressales > Taxaceae > Taxus > Taxus wallichiana. Next base: position 380,420,904 of record CM031242.1, on the reverse strand, counting down.
CCATACTAGTATTCACACTTCCATTACTACCGATCCTTTTTCTCACAGTCGATGATATATAGATTGTTCTGCCTCTCAAAGTCCAGATTCCATCTCTTTGTATTTCTCTCCATGACATGCTCAATGATGATGAATTTCTCCAGGACCATTTAGCACAACTTGAGTTATTAGACAAATTTTGTGTTAATGCTCTTGACCATCTCCAAGTTTTCCAAAACGTGCCTATGACAAATGTGCCCATGAAGGAACCTTCCAAGTTAGTGATCTCATCCTGAAGGAAAATCAACATGTAACCAAATTAGAAAGAAGTAAACAAGGAAAATTTGCTCCTAATTGTCTTGGACCATACATCGTGACTCATACCTATGGATCAGGTGCTTATCATTTATCTTCACTCAATGGTAAACCTAAACCTAAACCCCTTAATGCCTTGCATCTTTGACCATTCTACTATTGACTTTCAGTCCTACCTCACCTTCTGCCTCTTTTCATGCTTGTCCCTTGAGTGCTATTCACTTCCCTCCTTTCACTATACCATCCCCAATGATTAAACAAGAATCATGTGCATACACGTCACTCTTTTACCCTCTCTTAAATATGTGTACCACGGCTCTGCACATGGCATGATTCTCATGGATACTTTTCATCTTCTTTCAGATGAGATCCCATGGTCATTTCACCTTGCTTTCTAAACAAGAATCTGATTCTTCACCTTAGTCTTGTCCATGACTCGAAGCCCTCACATGGGATCTAACTCCTTGAGTAAAAATTCCAATAAAAATATGAATCCCTCAAAAAGGACATATTTCTCTCAACATTGCTACTATAAATAGACTACTCCCTTGAAGGATAACTTTGTAAAGCCTACCTAAAAAAATCTGAAGCTTCCCACATCAATCAACTTTGTGAAGACCTCAAGGAGTTTAATTTCCTCATCCCATATAGACTTCCCACATCAATCAGTCTATCTCAAATAAAAATCAAAATTGAAAAAAATTTCATCATGGACTTTCTCATTGTGATCTTGGATCTCTTGCCAAAAGGCATGCTACCTAATACCATATAACCTAACCATTTTTTCACCTTCTCACCATTTGCACCTTCATTTCCTACCACCTCAAGGGACCTGCTAAAACCATGACATTTGGTGATCATGTGACTATTCTTCACCTTTAGAATAATCAATCATGTAATGTCTTTAAGGTCTTACGTTCAATAGCATATTTAAGGTATGACCCACCCATTATGATCCTTACCCATCAGGTGGATTTCTTACCTTCTCTTATCTTTTAAATTCTTCATTATGTATTGATCATCCTAGACCCTCGACATTTCTCATTGGGAAAATTTCCTCTTTCACCACAATCAACTTAAACTCACCCATACCTATTTTCCCACAATTCAACTATACCTAAAATACCTCGACTCAATCATGCCCATAACATACCAACCCATTCTCATACCTCCTCACATTTTCCCTAGCTCATGGGAGAACTACATCACCACGAGGTACCTATTTTCGGGAATATGTAGGAAGCACTTTAAGGGCATGGGGCCCTTGGAGGTTAGCTCATCCACTCTCTACTCTAACCAATTCCCTCCCCCTTTCCTAGTCACATTCTACCCTAGTTCATTTCCTTTTTATATCAATAATTTGAAATTAAACCAAACAAACAACAATTGCTTCACGGACTTTACCATCATCTATCATGCATTCATTATGTCTACCATTTCTTTCCCATTATCATGAATTTTACTACAAAACATCTCAATGTGACCCATATCATCATTAATTACACAAATTAATGAATTACAAACTCAAACAATCCCAACTCAACTATACCTAAACCAAACCTAAACTTCATCATACCTAAACCAAACCTAAACTCCATCATGCCTAATCCACAAACCTAACTCAATCCATACCTATGTCAACCCGACTCAATCCATGCCTAAACCACAAACCTGACTCAATCCATGCCTATAAACTAAATCGATCCATGCCTAAACCAAAACTGACTCAATCCATGCCTATGACCTGACTCTATCATGCCTACAATACTTGGTTTTCATCACATATACAAATCAAAATAGCAAGTTAAACACAACCATGTACACATCATGCCATAATCACCATCATCTCTATAAATCAATCATCTAAACATGTGTATCCATATACATGACTCTCAAATATCTTTGCACGTAGGCCGGTGTATATAACAACATCTCAAAAACTCTCATGTACATCCTCACTATCTTGGCGTGGGGGTCGGTATATATGTCAAAAATATGATATCAAAAATAAACTAATCATACATGGAGCTCAATCATCTCCCCATTTGATATCCAAACTTGTCTCATCTATCTCCTCCTCCGCTCCTCTAGCCCAACATCTGACTGACCTCCCTCTGCCTCACCCTGGTCTAGCCCCGATCGTCTTGCCTGCGGAGCTAGCCTCGTGCACCAGTGACCTCACCCTGAATCGGCCCCTAGTCTCACGAGCCTCTGTACTCTCCAAACTATGTGTGTAGGATTTTCTCCTCTCACTCGAGGCCTACTATGCTCTGTACTTAGCATATGATAAGACATATATCCATGCTTTACCATCAAAAGATCCTGGTAGTATCTCACCTCACCCATGATGACTCTCAATCTAACAATGGGTAATATACGTGGTGGTGTTCTTAGCCTCTAACCCTACCTTGCTCTTTCTTGAATAACGGGACCATGTCCTTGCCCCTGTGGTGGTGCCATCGGCCCTAGAGCTGCACTTGTACCTAGGCACGAAGGGCTGCTATACGTGTGTGTGCGGTGGTCAACTAGCCCTACAAAATTGTAACTTATCCCTACACCATGAAAAACCGGCCCTCTGAGCCTATCACCTACACCTCTGAGGTGGCTACTTATACCCCATGTCCATCTCCATCCTCTCCCTCTCCCTCGATGCGGGAACTAGTCCCTATACTTCGTGTGCACGAAAAGTGGCTAGTTACGCTGCAAATTCGTAACCTATTCCTCGGCCCCTATCGGATGTCCTGTCTTATGCCCAAATGGGTCACGAGGGTAGCCACTTTCCCCTATAGGGCATCTCTACGAACCATGATAATAGCCAAATTTGATTTCCCGGCCTCGGTGGTACTACTCGTAGTCTGTGTAACCAACCACTTTGTCTGTACATGTCTATCACCCCAACATCATCTATTTGTCGGTCGATCGGCTACTCCTCCTACCTGGTCGACACTGTAGGTTGTGGTGGAGACATAGGCCTCTCCACGTCATCTCTCCTATACTGAGGGAAGGGTGAAGGTATATCATGTGGCAAACCGAACTACCATCTGACCCGATCTATAGGTATTATCTCATGCTCCCCGGCCTACTGCCCCTCTATCCACCTATAAATATGTAACCCATCCAACTCTGCCACCATCTACCTATATGAAGGATAGCCTACATATGGCCTCCAAATGATGTCCATGCCGGAAAACCCCTCTAGTAATCACCTGTAATAGGCTACATCATGTGTATCTCTCACTGCTCGGCACTCTCCCATAACCGACACCCATCACCTGTAGCCCACTCAAACAAAACCTAGCTCGAATGCATCGGCAGGGCATACTAACTGGGCACACACACAATGTGCTCATAGGCCCAACAATGTAACAAGAATGTGTAAAGCACAAGCTAAATCACTATAGTCACCCATAAGCCCAAAGCTCCTATACAATTATACCAAGAATGTAGGTGCCCATGTAAACCAAGTCCTGCTCTCCACCATGTCATGTAGAACCCCCATCAGTGACCATGGGAATCTCCCACCCTCTGCATCTGGTAGTGCAAAATAGTAGACTACCTCCATCAAAAGCACTACCAGCCTCATCTCCTTGGGGTAGGCTCGGTACATCGCCCTATAGCTCATACTGGCATTGTGGAATCCTAACAATGCCATCCCCTCTCCAAACATTGGTGTAATTACTCCTCGAGATGCCTCTAAGGAGATCAAATACACCTATGTACCTACTATAGGTAGTCGCAGGATCCTATAAACATCCTCTAGGGTGATCATGATCTCACCCGTCAGTAAATGGAATGTATTGGTTGTTGAATCCCATCTATTGATGAGGGAAACCATCAAACTCTCCTCCTAGACTACATGCCGAGTAGTGTCTGACCCCAATCAGGCCCACATCTGTGACATGGATCCACTCCTCGCATGTCATGCTCCCACATATCTCCATGAGCAAGGGAGGTACCCTATCCCTCATCCGTAGCTTGTCACGGCAGCTGTATATAACCAATCATATTAATCAAACTTGACCATACCTATATGCCACCTTACCACACCCACTATCTTGATTACCCTAACTAACTCAACCTTTCACCTATATCTATGCCCTAAATCAACACTACCTATCTACCCTGTCGTGGTGAAAAACTCGCGACACCCGCCCTATTTCTACCTACACTTCTCCTTTCTACTGTTTCCCCAACCAATGCATACCCAATACCTATCCCCACCCCTCACTTACCTAAACCTACCCTCCTTGTTCCCCTTTTCTCATTACATTCCCTCCAGTCAAATTTTAAATATTTTCCACCCCCAAAACCCATTTTCCTCCTACTTGATTTCTACCCTCCACCTCCTTAAAACAAATAAACAATAAGAATGGAATCTTACCTCATCATGCTGCCATCTATATGGTGGCACCTTAGGCCATTGTGTAGGTCCACCCGATCCCTCTCCTACCTCTGCCATCACCAATTTCTGTTGGCTCAATCAAATCAAATCAATCACCCAATCAAATCACACCATGCTCGTAGACCCACCTATCAACCAATGATCACTCACTCTATGGCTCGCCAACTCATCTCTCTATGTCATTTGGTCACTTTCCACCTCTTTATCTCTCTCTTTTCATTTTCTCCAATGTGGAAAATGAAAAATGATTTTAAAAATGTGGCACTTTTTCTTTTTATAGCCTTCCTGACTTGACTGGAAATGGTTTAACCTTGACCGAAATTGGTCCTGTGCCTAGCCTACTATGGTCGGTCCATGGTGACCAACATAGGTTCATTATGACCATTGTCGGTTATTCTGCTTAGTCTTATTACTACCCACTACCCCTAATTTTCTAGCCTGAATTCTTTTTACCTCACCCACACCTGATTTGGAAACTTCACTTTACCCTCTTGACCTAATCGTTTCCACCTAACCTCTTCATCATTTGGGGACTTGTTATTTTTCCCATACCTTGGCCGTACCCATGTCATGACCTAGCTAATTAGACCTAGAACATTGCTAGTGACTTGTGATCTCATGTGCTCGCTATACCTTGTGACACGTTACCTATGTTGTTTGACCTAATGACCTTACCTTGCCTTTTACGTGATAGTTTATTCTAACCCAACTTTTTTTTTGTCTTTGGAACATACCTAAACATTCCTACACTGACTGTGATGTGTTTCTTGACCGTATCCTATACCTTGGATACCGGAACCACCTCAACCTTGTTTAGATAAACCTATCGACCATAGATAATGTAGAGGTTTCATGCTCTTCAACCTGATATCGTGCTGCAATTTATACATGTATGTGCATTTGACTATTACTACCTTTAACCCTAACCCATTACCTAGATTCACTAATTGGACTTTTACCCCTATACCCTCGTTTCCCACCTTCCTCTTCATCACATTCACCTTTTATCAAACCACTCACTGATTCTCCTTCCGCCTCATCAGTTCTTGGTTTGAGGGGATCACCTTCACCCACACATTGGGAAATCATATCCTATTTTTGCCAACATCGCTTACTCATACAATTTACGTAATAAAAAGGGGCAAAATGTAGACACCAAAATTGGGTCATACTCCCCTTGGTCCCTCGTCAAATAATCACCTTGAACATACTCACCTAACCATGGCCCCTTACACCCCACACTAATATTAATTTAATTAATTCAATTAAATTAATCCATGCTCTCATGGTATTTATTTATTAAAAATATCCTAATTAAGATAATTCTTACACCACCACCTCACCTAGCCGACTCACCCCAAATCTATTCTTAATATGTTGCCATAATAACTAAGACCTAGCTAAACCCTAAAAATCAAAGCCTACATTCCCTCTAACCACATTCTCACCCCGTTTAAAAAGAAGCTTCCATTCTAATCCATGAAGGCAAGGGAACAAGATCCAAGAAATCAAGCAGATCTACCCATTTTAGTAAAACCTAGGAAATCCCACCCTAACCGATGTCAGTCACCCTAAACCAACATCGATCAACCTAAAACCATCGTCGGTTACCTTTTATTCCCTTTGGTAACCTTATTTTGAGGTTGGCACATTCAGAGAGAAAGAAATGAGACCAGAGCTGCATGCAAGTAGAACCAGCATTCACATACGCATCCAAACATCCACAGCCAACATCAGAAGTGATCATAGAGCCATTTTTCATTCATGGGAGCATTCTAGGAAGTGCCATCACCACACCAAACTCCATCCATCTGATTAAACTTGCCATTTCCATCCAGCCATCAAGCTCATACAATAGTAAGTATTTTGTTAACCAACATTCATCTACTTTAATTTTAGTAGGCTTTGTTACCTCTATTATCAATTTCTACTTGCACTCCCATTCTCCCACCATTTACCCTTATTTTAATAATTTTTGTCACTTGGTTGTACCAATAATAGTTACCCATGATCATTTCAGTCTATCCTAAACCGTCATCGGTTACACTAGGTGACATCGGTCTTTGTGTTTTACCCTCGGACAAAGAATAGAACCTAAAATCTTCACAAAATACCCAAAACAACCCAAAACTAGACCATGACTAGTACCCGGTACTCTAACAAAGACCTTTCCCTTCATTGATTCAATCATAGCTTAGCCTGTTGTGAATGAATTTTCTTATTCTACTCAAATGAGATACCTAAATAATTTTAACCACAATAGTATTTCATTTATTGTTAACATTGAATTGTTTTAAACGGTGGATTGTGACCTTAAGGAGTATCACACTTCCCAGAACTAGCATACGCTAGGCAGTCCACTGTCATATGCTATTTAATCTCTTTTGGTGGTCTTGTTGTTCATTTCAGGTAGTTCCTCCTAGACAAAAGGAATATCTCACGATCAGTTGTGGATCAAGAAGTCATACATGTGCAACAACCTTCAACCAACTTTAACAGGTATTCCTCCTAGCCTTTTACCCTTATCTTTTTCATCACATTCAAATAAACGCTCTAAGAATTAGGTTAAACACAAGGAAACCCATTAATCATATCATGGTGTCTAAATTTTTGAAGGTAGAGATATTTGAAATAGAAAAGGCTTGTGTCATAACTACTAGCCTCATCGGCATAAGTAAGTAAGGTAGTGGGTGAAGAATCAGAAGTAAAGTGGGAAAATGTGTACAACCGAGATTGATGATATACCTTTCTCTTAGCCATTGTAGTCTCACTATGAAGCTCTCTAAATATCACGATATAGGAAAAAATTCCACTCACATTCATTCACCAATATGAGTGATTTGGTAAATTGATAGGAGATTGGTAGAGATTGAGGACACTTAGAACATTGTTAAAGGTTCCACCATCTACTTCTATCAATCCACTACCAACAACCGACACGGAAGTGTCATCACCCAAAGTGATTTGGGACATACCACACAGTTCAATGTCAGAAAACTCAACATGTGAAGAACCCATGTGGTGCGAGGCACTGGAATCTATGACCCATTTCAATGACAAAGAAAATCCACCTGCAAGGGCTTTTCCTTTCTTCTTCTCATATTTGGTTTCCTTTTCTTTGGAAGACTCAGGTTTTAGAGAATTTTGCTTGATAGAATCAAGAACACCTATATTATTTTCTCAATTAATTGAGTTAGGTGGTTAATGTTTTCTCATGCATTGATGATTGTTATGTCCTTAATTCTTGTAATAGAACACTTACACTTTTTCTTCTTTACTTTAGGCTCAAAACTAGAATCATTCGTGTTAGGTTTGGTTTGTGTTGTCTTAGATTCTTTCTTAGGTTTTTCCTTTCTCTCTTTTTTCTTCTCCTTCTTCTTTTCCATTCCTTTACCGGTACTTATAACTATGGCATGTCACTTGAAATTGATTGCTTCCATTTGAATCAAATTTTCAAGTTCTCGAATGAGTTGGGAAGAAATTTTTCCAAATAAGGGAATCTTCCAAGTAATCCCTAAAGCTTCTTTCATGGTGTGAAAGGTAGAAACAAAGACAAATTATTCGGGAAAATATTAGAGAGAATGGATAAGATCAGTTGGGCATCCTTTTTCAACTCCACAATATTTTAATAATAGTCTAGGAGAAAACACTTTTAAAATAAGGTGTATAGGTTATCAAGGTTACTTAGGAGTTAATCCTAGAAATTCATTCTCAAACTCATAGGATCGATGTGATATTGTTTTCAAAACATATCATCAATTTTTTTCCAAGATCCATCAAGTGATATAGAAGACTCAATGTGAAATAGAAATTCATGAGAGATGGACATATAAAGAAGCCTTAAGGATTCGTGACATCGATTGAAACTTATATTTTTAGGTTCGGTTATTGGTTCTTTATCCACTCCCATAGTGATGTGGTATAACCCTTTACCACATAGTTTTATAATCATCTTATATATTGATTCAAATAAGTTAAATTTTTTGAGAAAAGGAACAACACTAGCATCCATCATGAGGAGAGAGAAAGTAAGAATGCAGAAAGAAAGGAAACACACACACACACACACCCTAGAATAATATTTTCACCCCTATTTGTGGCACTTTATAGTTTAGTGTGTTGATTACAATCAAATTGCATTAATTTGACATGAAATAGTTGGCCAATCACCTTAACATTGGAATAATAAAGTGCAAGTGTGGAGACCAAAAAGAGTTTCAAGAGTTCACGGTGAATTGACACCATAATAAACACAAAATAAGGTGGAAAAAATATAGAAGGAAAAAACTAATTTTTATGTGAGAAAAAGAGTCTCACGTCGCTTTCAATATCCATTTCCATAAGGTTTTGGAGGATGCTCTCACTAACCCCAATCAATAATATGAACTCAAAAAAATAAAAAATGACTCCCAAAAGAGCCGATAATGTCTGAAATGCAAAAAAAAACCTCCATAAAATGGCAATTACCTCCACAAAAACACATTAGATAAAAATCCCAGTTATGCTAAATTTTAGTAGTTTTCTCTATTATTTTAGTTAATCTAGAATTATTTGAAAGTAATAGGAATTAAAAATTAACTTACCCCTAGTACAAATTTGATCACCTAATTAATTAAATCTTCCCTTCTAAATAATTTAAACATTATAGTTTGGATTACAATACCTCTGATAAAAATATAGGATTATAAATTTAAAAATATGGTTTAAATAGCTTATACGAGAAGGGAGGAAAGGTTTAATTTAAAAATTTGGTCAAAGAGGAGTGCAAAGTTACATGAGGATGAAGGGCTTGAGGCGGTGATGCTTTGGAATGTACGCAAGGTAGGTGGTTTGGTTGAACTAAGGGTTCTAAGTAGGGGTGGGGCCCAAGGATGACTCGAGAAAGCTAGAGATGAGGTTCCTATGCTCAAAAGAACTCAGATGTATAGATAACACGGGCATAGGAATGGGTTAGGTTCAAATAGGGTTAAAATGACTGGAATGGCAGACATAGTCGATCTAAGTAAAGAGATAAGGGAATCCAAGTCAATAAAACACATTGGGAGGTAGGGATCTAAGTACGAAACACACTTAGCTTGAGGATTAAGAGATATCAAGCATAGATAATGAGCGTAAAATCTAAACCTAAGGTGTCTTGGTTGAGTTGGAAAGGATAAAAATGTCTATGTGAGATGATTATATAGGTTTGCGAGAGAGGATAGGGGCCTGGCTCGATGTGGCTCAGCCGATATGGCTAGGAATCCCAAAGAGAGATTAGTAGGAGCTCGATTTGAGAGAAGGAAATTTGGGAGTTCAAGATAAAATTAAGGAGAATAAGGGCCTAAGAGATTGGATGGGGGAAGGAGATGGAAGGGTAGGAACCAAAAAACCTAGAACAAAGACAAATGGAAAACTAGAAACCAAATTCCAATAAATATAAATACTACCAAATCTAGTTTTGTTCCAAAGTTAGGTGTGGATAGCTAGTTTTATTTTAAAAACACCTATTACACAAAAAACCACCAAAAAAATGAGATTAACCCAAATTAGTATCAAAATGCATAAAACAATAATGGATTAATAAAACTTACACAAGAATATGATACATCACAAAACCAAAAGTAATTAACAACAAGCCAATATAAGCTACACATTTATAGAAATAACACATCTCTGATACCATGTTAGAGTGTCCCAAAAGAATCAACAGAACCTGTTCACATCAAGATTGGTGCACTCTAATGGAAATAAGAAAATGGTTCAATTAATTAGCAAGAAAATTATACATAAGAAAATTATTCATTCAAATAAAATAGGTCTACTCATCTTGATAGATAAAAAAGAAGATTACATATGGAGAGTTATGTGTAACTCCCATGTATAAACATTTCATACTCCCACGATGGAGTGTGAGGAGTTACAATGCTAGGAATAACATGTCACTCCCATATGACAATGACACATGAAAAGTATGATAGATTCTATGACAAAATTTGTCATATGTCATATAACTCCATAAAATACCTATGAATCACATAAGTAAGATAACTAACCATGTTTGAGGTGTTAAATTCTCAGTAACTAAATAAGAGGAAAAATAATTACCTCATACCAATAGGAAAAATCCATTTAGTTCTAATTTATGACCTTCACCAACTTTCTTATCTGTCTTACTATCAAGTCTCATCACAAGGTCACCCACTTGAATTGGGTGCTCATAAACCTTGTTACCTTTGTCAACACATCTTCTCTACCTAAATTTGGTGATTTTTCTCATATTTCAAACTTTTCTCATCTAGGTTTTTTAAATCTATTAATAACATGTTCATATACTTGTCTTCATCTAATATTCCTTATAGGGACACATGAAGACTAGGGAGTTCCACATCTAAAGGTAGAATAGCTTATGAACCAAAAATTAGGAGAAAATATTTACCCCTGTCCGTGTGTGGATGGAAGTTCTATAGGCCCATAAGACTAGGAACAAATTAATATTCCAATCCCTCTTGTTCTCCTTGATCATTTTGAGGAGAATAGAATTGAACTTTTAGGTGTAGCCTCAACTTGACCGTTGGCCCTAAGGTAGCTCGGAGAGGCAATGTGATGAGATATTTCAAATATCTTGCACATCTCAAGCACCTCATAATTTTTAAATGATGATCCATTATCATAGATAATGAACTATGGGAAACCATACATACAAATAATATAGTTTAGGATAAATTTATCTATGAAAGACCTCAACACCATGGTTTAAAGTATTTCCTCAACCAAATTTTTAAAATATTCAGTTTTCATAATGATGAAGGTATGGCCATCGGTAGAAGTATGAGAGAATTTTCCTATTATTTCTAAAGCGCAAGAGAGAAAAGCCATGGTGTAACTATTGGTGCTCATTTTGAACCAAGTACCTATAATTGGAGTGAACTAGTATTTTGAGACTCTGTTTCACATAGATTCGAGTAACACTAGAGAGTTCTTTTATCCAAAAAAATTCCCCCTCCCATAATTTTGAAATAATTTATTAAATTAGCTTGGACATTATGCTCTAAGAAGTCTGCGGTACAAAAATCTAGTCATCCAGTGAAGTTTAGAACTCATTGTTCATGGGTTATTTCCCAATCGTGGAACAACGGGAATCATCTCATGAATTAAGAATAATTTTGGCATGGTTGGATGCCATGGAATCAAATCAGTCTCATAGGCTAAGAAAAGTTAGGGTATAGTGGTGAAAAATTTGAAACTCGGATAAGGAAAAAAATTATGAAACAAAGGAAGTAAGAAGATGGTGTTTTAAGTAAAATTGGTTAGATGATTAAGGGTCGAATCTTTGCGAGGCTACTTTTTGTATTGTATTTAGAGTGTGGGTATGTAAAAAAGTTGTAGTACATTGATTTAATGTTCCACATGTATTTTAAAGGTTAGTATTCTACAAACTCCAAAATCCCGGGATACTCAAGGATCAATTGAAGAAGCCAAGAGGTTGCGGTGCATTGATATATTGAAAATACTCACAAAGAAGATAAAATTTCAATGAAAATCCACATAATGAGTGATGGATAATTTTCACCTATAATTCTCATTGTGGGTAGCCAAGTCATGCAAGATTGATCTTATTGAGAAAATAATTACTCTACCATCTATAGGTATGGTCATTTGAGAAGAAAAATAGTTGAATTAAAAAATAAAGTGAAAAATAATATACATGTATACTAGAAACAAAATGGGGATCCTATGGCGGCCTTGACCCTTGAAATTCACATAATTTTTTCTATACATATACAAAAAGGATGTTTTTGTAACTAAGTACATTGTCAATTTATAATTACAAAATCCTCCACAAAGGAGGGGATACGATCTAACATATTTTTCATCCTAAACTCAAGTTCCTTATGGTTCTAAGCACCATAAGAATATTGAATATCTCTTGCTAAACTATGAGACATGCCCTATTTCATAACCTCTTTCATTCTTGTCCTTGTACCTTCTAAAATATTATTCAATTCCTAATTTTTCCTATAATAAGAAACCCATTCAAGTATATTAAGCCCTCCTACTAGATATTCCTTAGTACCCTATCAAGTAAGAGTTTTAGAGGTTGGGTATGGCCTAGGTAAATCAACTGGAATAGTAACATGTGGCTTAAGTACACCAATCGATTAGTAGAGAATGTCTTGGATGCACTTACTTTGGATTAACTAGACCCCTTTTACATATCTTCAATGGTGATAGAGGCACTTCAAGATATTTCTTAGAACTAGATTTCACTGAATTTTTTTAATTTCGGTGAGCCTTTTCTCTATTGTGGATATTATGTGGGAAATTGAGGATATGTCCTCTTCAGGCTCGTCATCATACACTATATAGAAATGAAATTAGATTTCCTTCTCTTCTAATTACTCGAGTGAATAATGCAAGGGATATAAAAATGGTGTTCTCTTATGAGTTGTCTGTAATGGACCAGAAACTTCTTTAAATCTGAAGAACCACGTAGTCTTATGGGTGAAACAAAATCTAGAACATGAAGAAGAAGGGAGTCATTTTGATGAGCTTCCTCATCAAATCCATTCAAAGCTGTGTGGGGCGTTAATGGTCATATGGGCTTCACTTGGTCTTCAATTGTGAAAAAAATCCTAACAAAAGATTCATTTGGGCCAAAAATATTGAAGATCGCGTGCAAATATTACGAAGAAATCTCTTTCAAATTATTTCCCAATTCCATCTCTACCATTGCTAGAAAAGGGATAACACTGATTTTTTCACAAGAAAATTCACTTATAATACCAAAGGAAGTTGTGAATTCATAAAATAATTAGTGAGAATTTATAGAAGATGAATTCTAGAAAGGTTCACATGAATTATCATGTCATGATTGAATGTGAGATCAATTTTGGATTCTTACGGGGATTTTAAAATGGGGAAGGTGGAATGATGTTTGTCAAAAAGTTTTATTTTGGCTTGATTAAATATTTTACAAAAGGGAAGCATTCAAATGAATATCCATGGTTACTCATTTTCCCAAACATAGCTTCTAAAAAAGATAAGTGTTAAATCAGCCTAAATAACGTAATCAAGGAAAAATGGTTTATGAATATGCACATGAGTGATTGCAACAAGATAAACAAGACAAAAGAAGATTGGAAATGAAAATGGGAGATTTTACAAGTCCACATATGAAAATTAAAACATAATCAAGTTGGTGGCTAAAATATTTGGAACAAACAATTTTCACAACAAAAGGATAGGTCGTATGAATCTATTTCTCACTTTTACAATATAAGGAAGGATAATATATAGGCATTCGAATAGGAAAACCACTTCTATAAAAGAGGAAGTGCAAACAATATAAAAATAGTATTGATATTTTTTTATACATTTTATAACAATATATTAACTAACCAAATACGTTAGAAATAAACTTATAACCAAACTAACAAACTAATAAGAACTAATTTACCAAATGGTAAATCACCCACAACCATATGAAAACTATATTTCCTAACATTCCCCCTTAATGTTTACATGGTAGTAAAATAAATTTCACACTTCCTCTGAGCACTTTGTCGCCCATTCTTTCTCATGATCTTGGTACAATACTCTAACTAAAGGTAAAAGAAAGAACACATCAACTTCTTATCAATGATGCATTGTTGGGAACATATATGACCAAATAGGATGGGAACATGCTTAAGAATCATCGATTATCAATCAGTCACTAATGAGGCCATAAATTGGCCATAAATTACCATTATTTTAGCCTTCCTAGTTACCTTTGAAAGTGGATATAAATGTAATCTAGGAACTTATAGTTTTCTTAAGATAAGGATATATATCTTCTTCATTATTTAGAAACTTTTTGTTACTATTTTTTGACTAATCCTATTGATTATTTGGGAAAGATGCAATGTCTTATTTATGCGAGGCCATAAAGAAAAGATAATGATAGTATTAAGAAAATTAGAATTGATCATGGATGGTATATATAAAATCAAATATGATTTCATATTCAGATTCCTCTCAAAAAATTATTCAAGTTCAAAAAAAGAATCATCTCAATATGAGATTGTATGCAAAAGTTATAGTTGTTTTAAGTTCGCTCAGGAACTCGTAAGCTTAGTTTGGAACTTGTAGACTTAGTTCAGAACTCACAAAGTTAGTTCTGAAACTCACATGCTTAGTTCGAGAACTTGTAGGCTTAGTTTAGAACTCACAAGCTTAGTTAGAAACTAAGAAAATTTTGAAAGTTTTTGAGGAATTGTGAAAGATCAGATAATCCAATGGAAACTCTAAGAGAGGTTTTTGTTCATAGCAATGTGTTTAACAAAAAAATCATTCATATTTACTACAGGTATTACCAATGAAGAGATATATAACTTTTAGTGAGTTGCAATCCGAGGAAAAGTGTATCAGATGAGCACTAAAAGTTCCATAAATAGAAATAGAAAAATTCAAATGGAAACTCTAAGAGAGATTTTTGTTAAAACCAATGCGTTTAAAAAAACCTCATTCATATTTGCAACGAGTTTTACCAATGAAGAGAGATATAACTTTTAGTGAGCTACGGTCAGGAAAAGTGTATGACGAGAGCTCTAAAAGTTCCATAAATAGAAACATAAAAGTCAAATAGAAAATCTGAGAGAGGTTTTTGTTCATAGCAATGTGTTTAACAAAAACTCATTCATATTTGTAACAAGTTTTACCAATGAAGATAAATCTAACTTGTAGTAAAGCGTAGTCCGAGGAAAAAGCGTATCGGACATTCCACGGTAAAAAACAACAAAGTCAAATGGAAAATATAAGAAAGGTATTTCATCAAAATAATATTTTGAGAAAAATCCTCCTTCCAATAATGTATAAGAATAAAATCATTATGATTCTTGTTATCAAAAACCAAGGAGAATATTTGGGATCAAATCTTCCTAAAATAAGTAAGATAAGACTTTGACTCCAATAATATATCTCTCTCCATATTTTGTGGAGATGGAGATCTTAGTTGTTAGGATTAGAATAAAGATAAGATCATATTGTATCTCCCAAAATAAGGAGTTGGTTGGATGCATAAATTATAAATGCAACCTTCCCCACTTAGATATGTAATTCTTTCTCCCAAGAAATAAAGATTTGTTCTTTCTTTCCAATTTTTTGAAGTAAAGTTATCCTGCAAGTTTGAATTAAAAATATGAATTAAGTCCTCTTCTAAGGAATGAGCTAGCCACTCATTCCAAGGAATATGGATCAATTTGTTAATGTTTGTTTCTTTATTTCTATAGTTTTCCTTTTTTTGTAAACTTCTTATTTCATGTTATGTGATCCTTCTTTAGTATAATTTTTGTTGTGAACCTGCATGTGTCTTTTTATCTTTTCTGTTATTTCCAATTCAACAATTTTAATTTATGCAAGTGTGTTTACATTTCTGCAAGTGTAATTTCCTCTATGCAAGTGTTCCTTTATATTACAAGTGTGTTTACATTTACGTAAATTGTGCCTTTAAATTTATGCATGTGTGATTTATTTTATGCAAGTTTGGTTAATGTTTCAAGGAGTTGTTTTCCAAGATATTCTTCTCTTCATGCATACGACCTTGAACACCAACCCGGATTGACATTATTAATGGTGAGGATTGATGTCCCTCATCATTTTGGTGTCGTTACCGGGGAACACTATGTTATTAGGAGATTTAGAGTTTTCTAAAAGAATATTCTAGTGACTGTAGAATACCTTTTAGCAATTTTTGACAAGAAATATTTGGTAAGTAGTTTCTTTAGACTTTTATTTCCTACAAGTATATTAAAATTTCATTTTTGTAACTAGGAATATTAGATTGTAAATATTTATCTCCCCACAAACTAACTCTATGTATAATAAAATGACTGTGATATTTGATCAAGAAGGTACAATGGTAGAATATGATATTGAATATGAAAGTAGATCCGAGTTGATGAAATATCATATGCCATTCTTTATGACTACCACCATTTTCCCTTATATCAACTAACAACTCAGTGATCTTATTACACATAACCTTAGTAAAAAACTGGCTTATCCAATTTGTAATAATGAAGTGGTAGCATTTCTAGTTAACTCCATCTATATTTAGGGATTTAATTAGAGCCAAAATAAAAAATCACTCATAATAAAGCCACCCATCCAAATTAGTTTTCATCCCATGATAAAATTCAATCCCTGAACCATATCCATTAGGAAAAAAAAATCATGTCTTTCAATTTCTTCATTTTTGTATATGCTTGTATAACATTAAGAAGCAATTATGGTGAATATCAAGGAAAGAAATTTTTGTGTACTAACATCTGAGGACTAGATCTATAGGAATTTCTAGAGTTGTTCTTGATATCAGCATGTAGATTTTGGAGCACCAACAGTATCAACCAAGGAGCATGCATATTTTAAAGGGACACACAGATACCTTCACTCTCTCTTTTAACAACTATCCATCTCCTGAGATCACTAGTCCGGGCTTTGAATATTACTATGGTGATTCCAATAATGCACAATTCAAGATGGGCTTTAAAGACCTAGAAATTGTCTACACATTTTTGGAAATCTTCTTGGAGTTACCAAGTATGCAAAAAGGTTTCTATGAGATCTCAGACATTGCTTCCTATTTCACACAAGTTGTAGTTTGATGATGGATGAAATTTTTCTCTAATCCTTCTCATGCTATCATTTCAGTAAAAAAATAAAAAGAAAAAAAAAAATCAAAAAGCTTTGATTGGAAAACCAGCTTGTTGGCCAATCAAAGGTAAAAGAAAAAAATCAAAAAGCTTTGATTGGAAAACTAGCTTGCTGGCCAATCAAAGGAAAAAAAAACAACTTTGATTAGAAAACCAACTTGCTGGCCAATTAAAGACAAAAAAGGTGGCTCTTCTTCAAAAGTAATCAACTGTTACCTGGTGGCTTCTTTCTCGACACTATTTGACCATGTTAACAATAGGATGACAAGGACAACTAGAGGTATGATCAAGTTATTTTGTTCTACTATTTTATTTTAAAGCTTTATTGTAAGTTTTTTTATTACAAGCTAGATCCACTTTTAAAATCTCCAAGGAAGACAAGATAAAATTCATATCTCCCCTACTTATATGAAAAATATGTGCACCTCTTTGCAATCAAAATTTTAGAGTCTAATTTATGGGAAGCCATGAATAAACAACATGCATGAGGACATGCATGAGCTTAAGTGTGGGAGAGAAGGAGAAGCATGAGGTATGCATTTTGATTTTAAATATGAGACACAACAAAAGGAGATCCATACAAGAACCTGTTGTACAAGAAAGGAAATCAAAAGCAACAGAAAGATCTCCACATAAGAACCTATTGTACAAGAAAGGAGATCAAAAGAAGAAAAATGATATCCACACAAGAACCTGCTGTACAAGAAAGGAAATCAAAAGCAATAGAAGGATCTTCACACAAGAACTTGCTGCAAAAGAAAGAAAATCAAAAACAGCAGAAGGAGATCCACACAAGAACCTATTGTACAAGAAATAAAATCAAAAACAGTAGAAGGATCTTCACACAAGAACTTGTTGCAAAAGAAAGAAAATCAAAAATAGTAGAAGGAGATCCACACAAGAACCTGCTACACAAGAAGAAAATCAAAAATAGAAGAAGGATATCCACACAACAACCTATTGTACAAGAAAGAAAATAAAAAAGCAAAAGGAAATCCACACAAGAACCTGCTACAAAAGAAAGGAAATTAAAAATAGCAGAAAGAGATCCACAAGAACTGTCTTTGAACTATATATGGAATGCATACATGCATAAGCTCAATGTGGAGAAGACTCTAAGAAGAGGAGATAATAATATAATGCATGAGGACATGCATAAGATTAAGTGTGGGGCAATGATGAGGCCATAAATTGGCCATAAATTACCATTATTTTGTCCTTCCAAGTTACCTTTGAAAGTGGATTTAAATGTAATCTAGGAACTTATAGTTTGCTTAAGATAGAATATAGGATATATATCTTGTTCATTCTTTAGAAATATTTTGTTATCTATTTTGTTGACTAATCCTATTGATTATTTGGGAAAAGATGCAATGTCTTATGTATGCAGGCCATAAAGGAAAGATAATGATAGTATTGAGAAAATTGGAATTGATCATGGATAGTATATCTAAACTCAAATTTTATTTTATATTCAGATTCCTCTCGAAAAATTATGCAAGTTCAGAAAAATAATCATCTCAATCCACGATCGTTTACAAAATTTATAGTTGTTTTAATTTCACTCTAGAACTCGCGAGAATTAGTTCTGGAATTTGTAGGATTAGTTAGGAACTCGCAAAGTTAGTTAGGAACTCACATGATTAGTTCTAGAACTAAGCGAGACTTTCACGATTTTTGTAGAATTGTGAAGGATCATAGAATCCAATGGAAACTCTGAGAGAGGTTTTTGTTCCTAACAATGTGTTTAAAAAAAACCTCATTCAGATTTTCTACAGGTATTACCAATAAAGAGATATCTAACTTTTAGTGAGCTGTATTCTGAGGAAAAGTGTATCAGACAAGCACTAAAAGTTACATAACAAGAAACAAAAAATTCAAATGGAAACTATGAGAGATTGTTTTTTTCAAAGCAATGTGTTTAACAAAAACCTCCTTTAGATTTGCATCAGGTTTTACCAATGAAGAGAGATCTAACTTGTAGTTAGATGCAATCCAAGGAAACGTGTATGACGAGTGCTAAAAGTTCCATGAATGGAAATATAAAAGTCAAAAATTAATATCGAGAGAGATTTTTGTTCATAGCAATTTGTTTAACAAAAACCTCATTCATATTTGCAACAGATTTTACCAATGAAGATAAATATAACTTTTAATGAACTACAGTCTGAGGAAAAAACGTATCAGACAAGCGTCAAAAGTTCCACTGTCAAAAACAACAAAGTCAAATAGAAAATCCAAGAAAGGTATTCGGTAAAAATAATATTTTGAGAAAAATCCTCCTTCCAATAATATAGAAGAATAAAATCATTATGATTCTTATTACCGAAAATTAAGGAGAAGAGTTGGAAGAAAATCTTCCTAAAATAAGTAAGATAAGACTTTGACTCCAATAATATATCTCTCTCCATATTTTATGGAGATGGAGATCTTAGTTATTAGGATTAGAATAAAGATAAGATCATATTGTATCTCCCAAAATAAGGAGTTGGTTCGCGCATAATTTATAAATACAACTTTTCCCACTTAGATATGTAATTCTTTCTCCCAAGAAATAAAAATTTGTTCTTTCTGTCCAATCTTTTGAAATAAATTTATCTTGCAAGTTCTGAATTTAAAATATGAATTAAGTCCTCTTCCAAGGAATGAGCTAGCCACTCATTCCAAGGAAGATGGATCAATGTGTTAATGTTTGTTTCTTTATTTTTGTAGTTTTCCTTTTGTTGTAAACTTTTGATTTCATGTTATGTGATCATTCTTCAAGACAATTTTGTTGTGAGCGTACTGAGATGTCTTTTTATCTTTCAGTTATTTCCAATTCAGAAATTTTAATTTATGCAAGTGTGTTTACATTTCTGCAAGTGTGATTTCCTTTATGTAAGCATGCCTTTATATTATTGCAAGTGTGTTTACATTTCTACAAGTGTGCCTTTAAATTTCTGCATGTGTGATTTATTTTATGCATGTTTGGTTTGTGTTTAAAGGAGTTATTTTCCAAGATCTTCTTCTCTTAATACATACAGCCTTCGGACACCAAACCAGATTGACATTATTAATGATGAGGATTGATGACCCTAATTGGTTACTCTAGGAATACATCTGACCTAGTAGTGTGGGAACTCAAGTAGGAACACATCTGAGCAACCTTCAATGGTTTTCCAGAGGCTAACCAAAAACCTAGGTATGAATAGGAACACATTTGATTGTTCAACCTCATCAAGACTCATGATGTTGCATTTCATTGTGCTATATGTTCTTCACTATGTTTTTTCATAGGGGAATTATGTAGGAATACTCACATATACATGTGAACAAGAATGAACATTTGTTCTTATTTTTCACACCACACTAAAAATCACACCAAATTGAAATGCTGAAATCAAACACACTACATGCTAAAATAAGGCACACCACTCTAAATCAAAAGCACACATGTGCCACCAAATCAGTGAAGTGGCCCCATTATTGGAGACCGATGAGATGTCGATGATCAACCTCTAGCCTTCAATTCCTCCATCCTCCATTAACATGCTTGCTAGCTCGAGATAGATATGACTTGGGCACTCAATAGTTTCCACATTGGGTTTATTTTATCTTCCCCCACAATGTGAACTAGATTATTTTCTAGACATTGGGTAACACTGAAAATGCATTCATAAGGATTTTTTTAATTTTATGAACTTATCACGGTGACATGACTTTTGATGATAACTCAAAAATTTGACAAATTGAATTAACAATGAAAAGACAAAATTATAAAATTTATCAATGATGGCATTAAATAGATATGACCACTAAAAATATTGACAAGAAATAATGACCTATTATAGAAACTAATGAGTCATTTTGACACAATGATTATTCAACTTACAAATAACGTTTCCTCCGGATCACTCTCAAAATTCCATTAGAGGAAGAAAAATAATAATGCTTCGATCTGAAAATCTTTGGAAAGAACAATTTTCATAGAAAAATGATAGTTCATATTAATCTATTGTTCACTTTTACAGTACAAACAAGGATAATATAAAGCCATATAAATTGGAAAACCACATTCTATAAAATAGGAAGTGCAAACAATAAAAACTCATATTAATATATTGTTATGTATTTTTATAACAATATATTAACTAACCAAATATGTTACGAATAAACTTGTAACCAAACTAACAAATTAGTAAGAACTAATGTACCAAATGGTAAATCACCCACAAAGATGTGAAAATTATATTTCCTAACATAAAAAAGAATGTTTGCAGTTTAAAGACAATTTCTAAAGATGAATTTCATTTCCACACCTTATAGGATTGCTCACGTATGCTTTTATAGGGAAATTAGAGGAGTTAAAAAAAAAAGTTATATAAATATTAGGGTCTATCCTAATATGAAGAGAGAGGAGAGTTTTTATTTTAAAAAATTGAAAGAAAGTATTGTTTCCATTTTCTTGTATGGAATACATATGAACTTTGAGTTTTCAAGATTTTTTGTCAAGGTGGTTGCACTGTATAACCATTACTGAACATTGAGGGAATTTAATTCATGTCCCCTTGTCAAGAAATTTAAATTTTGAATGACATATACCTACTTATGATTCTAGTTTTTGTTTTAGATCTTGTATGTTGAAATTTGATTAATGAGTTATAATTTTTACTACAATTTTGTGTTTATTTGTTATATGTTTCATACATTAGATCATATTTCTAGTAAGTTGCATATTTTTATCACTAAATTAGTATTTATTTATATCATTTACTCTATAATATCTAAGATGGTTATAAAACCCTATTGCATGAACCTCTTGGTTAAATTATTTGTGTCGGTCTTTGAGTATATCTTTGGCGTATGAGGATAGAAACAATAAGTACTTTTTGGATTATGGTACAAAGTGATGGTTTTGATAGGACCCAAATCCTTATTACAAAAGGCCCCAACCAACCAGATAAACTTGATATAACATAAGAGTAGCTAGTCTATCAACAATAAATAAACCATAATCCAAAAATATCACAAAAATCCCACACCCTGGGCTACATAGGTATATTATTTTTAAGAACATTAACAACTTCCAACAGAGAATAATCCTCAATTTTGTTAGAAAATTTTTCAAAAAAATTTAATATATCCTGCAACCATTTTAAAGGTAAAGCCGGGTTGCATCGTAAAAATTTTCCAATTCTTAATGACACTAAAAACATTGGTGATGGTACCAAAAATACCATGAATCAGCTCCATGACAGCTTTAACACTCTTGTCAGCATCAGCATTGGGGTCCAAATTAGCATCCTGGAAGGCCACATCCTCAGCAACATCCTTAGCACAGTCTTCCACATATTTCTCCTCTACCATATCCTTAGAAACTTCCTCAGTAACATCCTCAGCGACATCCACCTCAGCAAAGTCTTCACCTTCCACAACATCCTCCTCAGCTTCAAAACCAGACTCTTCTTTGATCTCATCAGAAACATCCAATTTTCCCTTAGATTTAAAATGAGTCGGGGATTAAGGTAGGCATTGGTAATTCAAAGAAAAATATTGGGAATTGGGTCATCTTTCACATAATCAAAAGTACCCAACATAGGAGGAACAACACTCATAGAACCATGAGAGGGGGAGACAGGAGAGGAAGGGTGAGCCACCATCGGGGTGGAGGAATCTAGGAGTGGGGGTAGAGAGTGAGCATGGGGAGAAGAGGTAGCATCCCGGTGACCAATAATTTCAACGTCCATGTCAAATTAAGGTGGGGGATTCAAGCGGTAGTGGAGGTGTGAGTGGTAGGGCCAAGAGAAGGTGGAGGAGGGGGGTGACGATGAGCTGAGCCAATAATAGTGGGAAAATGGTTTAGAGGCATGAGCATCCACAACATGCTTATAGAGGAGATAAATAAGACCTTGGTGAAGTAGATTACCTTCACCAGATCTATCCTTTGAGATATATAAAATCAAATTCTAATAAAGAAAGTTGGCAAGGTTCACCTTACCACCATTACAGAAGTGTGATAGTATGAATAGTTAGGGCCCATAAACCAGCTTGTATCTTCCCTCCAAAGTAATGTACCTCATAATATGTTCTGTAACTCGATCCCAAGGATTCTTAAGAGAGGTTCTTTCATAACCCGACTTGTAGAAGTAAACTTTCTCTTTTCCTTTAGCCAAAAAATCCAATATTTCCACATTTAGTGATATCTAAAAATAGATATCCCCATCGTTTGAGAGCCATGTAGCTTCAACAATGCTCTCCATAGAGATTTCAAACTTAGTTTTTCCCACACGAATATGGCCCTACTTCAGGAAGACAAAACACTGCTAGAAACCACAACGGAGTTCCCTGAGAGTCTTTCAATGAAATTTGCAACTCCCTTCTCCACAATTATATTCCAGACCGCTTCATCCTTTTTAAGTTCATCGTAATTGCAGGCTCTAATTAAACCAGGGACCCCTAATTTTTGATTTTACAAATGACAAGAAGAGAGAACTAATGGCTTGAAATGAAGTAATAACATGGGTATAAATAATTAAACCTGAACCCCTTTTGACATGTGCCCACAAGAAGAGGGACTTCTTACAATAATATTTAAAAATATTCATTAATGATTCAAAATTTTCTTTCTTGGCTTCCCACATGTGAATAAGGAAATCAAGAAAATAATATTTCAAATCATCATAAATGGGATCATCACCGATGGTGAGGGAAGCATACGGCCAAAAAAATCTAACTCCAAGTAATTATGAGAAGTAGTGCACACCTTATACATGTAAAAATTAGAAATTTTTAGAGTAGTCATCCTTAATGAATTTTAGAAGTATTTCAGGAAGATTCCCGATCCATATTTGTTGTTTCTACTGAGAGACTCCAATATTAGCAAGCAGATCAGCCACTTTGTTTCCTTCCCTAAAAACATGTTGATATTGAACGTTGCTAAATTGAGATTGGAGGAGTCTGATATCTAATATGATATTGTTGATAGTCCAACTAGTGACACCCTTGTTGTTAAGGAGATTAATCAAATTTAGGGAGTCACTTTCCACAATTATGTTGATCTTGCCAAAATTAGTGGCAAGTTCAAGACCCTTTAAAATGACCGAGAGATTCTACTCGTGGTTTGCGCCGAGTCAAAGAAGGAATTAGAAGCTACCATCAATTGTACCATATCATCCCTTATAGTAACACCCCCACTAGAGAGGCCTAGATTACCTTTTGCAGCCTCGTCGGTATTGACTTTAAGCCATCCAACTAGGGGAGGGGTTTAGGTAGTAATATCCCTTAAAGAAGTTGAATTATGAGGTTGGAGGGGTGCCTAGAGTTGTTGTGGCCACTCTCTTCCCATGATAATAACAATTTACATTTTTTTGTTTCCAAATACAACAATTCATATTTTCTTGAAGACCTGTTGTCAGTAAAGTGGATACCTGTTGGGGATTACTATGTTGATCCTTAAATATTATCTTGTTATGTTCTTTCCATATGTTTCATAGTGTATGTGGAAGAAGAAATTTCTAAGCAATATTTACTATTTGATGTCGAAAGGGTGGAACCCATTGACCAATAAATTTTGAGATGGACTTAGGAAAGACCCAAGACACTCCAAAAAATGAAGTAGAAGAATCCAAACAGTGGAGTAGTAATTATAATGAAAGAGTAAATGGGATGGAAATTCAATAGTGTTAAAACAAAGCATGCACCTGGTAGGTAGTGAGTAGCCCCTTCTCTTAATATTCTCTCCCAAGAGGAAGGCATCTTTGGAAGAAAGCCAAGTGAAAAATCCTAGTTTAGGAATAATCTGAGGAAACTAGACTTGATGTAATGTAGGGCCCTCTGGGCTGTGAGGAAGGGAAAGGTAGGTAGCCTTGACAAAAAGGATCCCAAAATATAAAGAGGATAGATCCTAACATCCTCCATAAAAGAAGCGGGAAAGAAGTGTTGTGCCAATAAAAGCCTCAGATTTTCTAACAATTACAACTAAAGACAACTCGCTCCTTCCCAAACGGGTATGAACCAGCTTGGGTACAAGGAGGATCATTCAATATAATTTGATACATAAAGACCACAAGTTCTAATTAGCCTCAATCTTATAGGATCCCATAAGGAGTCAGCAGATAAAGCCTTATCACCAATCCATATGTCTATCCAGAAGGCAATCTTATGACCATTTCCAATTTTCCATCTAGTGCCTACTTGAATCAAGTTTCTGGTGCTCTTAATGGAATTCTAAATAGCTGAGTCATTTGTGGTGTTTTCATCATAGAAGTCCTCCACTGAAGAAAGGTATTTAGATATCATCATCTGTGTCCAAGAGGCTCTTCCATTGCTATCAATTTCCCAACCAAGTTTTATGAGCATGGAAACATTCATATCAACAATTCTACGCAAACCCAAACCTCCTAAAGCAGTAGGTTTACAAACCACTTTCCATGAAACTAAGTGAATTCTCTTTCTTTCTTCGATCCTGACCATAGGAAATTTTTTTGGATTTTCTCAATAGCAGCAGCTATAGAGGTAGACATTTTAAGTAAGGACATAAAGTAAATCAACAAATTTTGGAGTGTGGCCTTCAATAGCTAAATATTTCAAACTTGACAAGCGAGAGAGCCTTTCCGGCTAAAAGTTTCTTTTGAATCTGTCAATAACTGAATTCCAGAGGCTCTTAGTTTGTCTTCCCAAAAAAAGTGGAAGCCCAAGATAAGAAGAGGGGAGATCCATAATCCTGTAGCCAAAGATGTCAGCAATCTTTCTTTCTCTTGGCAGGGGTATTAATAAATGCCATACTACTCTTCCCAAAATTTATCTTTTGACCCGAAGTTATTTGATAGCAATCTAATATACATTTGAAACTTTAGCTTCTGGAATGAAGTTAAACCCAATAGTAGAGTATCATCAACGAATTGGCTATGTGAAGTTGTTGGAGTCCTAGAGGTAATAGTGATACCTTTGATGTTACCTTCGCTTCTAGCTTCTTCCGATACACTCTTTGAGAGTGTCGGCCATGAGTATAAACAAGAAGGGTGATAAAGGATCCCCTTGTCCTGATTCCCTAAATTGAGTGAAAATAGCCTTGAGGAATACCATTTATGAGTATGGAGAATTTAGGCGTTGAAATACAATTATAAATCTAGGATCTCCATTTCTCCCCAAAACCAAATTTCTCCAGGACTCGAAGTAAAAAGGGCCAGCTAACTCTATTGAACACCTTTTGCATATCGATTTTAATGATCATGCTTTCCAATTATTTGAGTGAAGACGAGTGCATCACCTCATGGATAGTAATGATGCCTCCTTGGATCAATCTTCGTCCAATCAACTCATTTTTTGTTCCAAAATAAGTTTATCCATAAATGGTTTTAGCCTAGATGCAAGCATTTTTGTTATAATATTGTAGGAGGTGTTGCACAAGCTAATGGGCCTATAGTTAGTGATCAATTTGGATCCCATAGACTTAGGTGCAAGGAAAATAAATGTATTATTCCATTTCATTAACAAAAGGTTTTTTTAATGAAAATTAAAATAGCAACATGTAGATCATAATTTACAATATGCTAGAAAGATTGAAAAAAATCCGTAGGGAATCCATCAAGGCCAGGTGATTTATCACTCTTCATATTGAAGACAAATTTTTTGATTTCATCAACTGAGAAGGGTTGTGTGAGTTTGGCATTCATATCCTCATTAATTAAATTAGGTATATGTCAGATCATTTCTGAAAATCCTCTTCATTCGAGGGAGGGACCTCATGCAAAATATTAGCATAGTAATTGATTAATTCAGCCGCAATTTCATCATCTTTATTTATGTAGGCATCATCCATAGTGACTAACTCTTTGATTTTATCCCTACTCTTTTGTTTTGTAGTAGTCATATCAAATAATTTCGTATTTTGATCTCCCTGTTGTAGCCATATTTCTCTAGACCTTTGACACCAATAGATTTCTTCCTCAACAAGAGTGTTGTGGTAGTCACTAAGAAGGGAAAGTTCTGATGATGAAGTTGAGGGGATATTACTTTCAATTCAATCTCCTCTAATATAGAAGCAAGTTGTAGAGTTAGAAAATCTTTTCTTCTACAGATATCTCCAAAAACCTGAGTTTTCCAATTCTTAAGCTTATTCTTGACAAAACTAAGCTTCTTAGCAAACCTGTACATAGTGACCCTTGGATATCAATCTGCCACCAGTCATTGATAAGATTCTCTAGCTGATGATTTTGTAACCAAGTCAACTCAAAACAAAAAGGGGGATGTTTCAAACATTGATCTTATAAGGCAATGAGGAGAAAAGGGAAATGGTTAGAGGATATCTTAGGTAGATCCTACAGGTAGAAGTCATTATAGTGAGCCATCCAATCCATAGAAACAAGGAATCTATCTAATTTAATTTGAATGTGATTGATTCCCAACCATCTGTTAGACCAGGTATAGTTAGCTCCATGCAGATCAATATCAAAAAATTCCCCCATTCTGATAAATTCAGCAAGGGCTTCAGAGCTATTAGTGCTGACACTAGTTCCACCTTGTTTCTCTAGATAGATATAAAGGAGTATTAAAATCTCTAGCTATAATCCATGGAAGGTGCTTACAGGTATAGAAAAATCTAACAAATCTTTTCAAAGTTTTTCTCTCTAAGTTTTAGTGTTAGGAGCATAGATATTAACATCAATCCAACCCAAATTAGACCCAATCTCTTGGAAGAACATTCCCAAAAATGGGGGTTTTAATGATACATTCCCAAAGAGAATCTTCAGGTTCTAGAAAGTGCACAAACCTCCAGCATTACTAGCAGACTCCTGTGAAGCAACATAAGCATTGGGCTAGATCTTATTAAGCATATTCTCCTCTTTCAATTTTGTTTCTTGTAGCATCAAGATATCAGGAAAATGTTTGAGTCTAAAATCCTTGAGGATTCCTTTTTTTCGGGAGTGTTCAATCCCCAAACATTCCAAGAGAAAATATTCATTTCTTTGATTTTGGCTTACCTCCACTTGGGATGGAAAGCAATCACTATGTTCTTTGAGATATATTGAGAAATGCTTCTTCCCAAAAAAATTCTTGATTTACGTGTCTCCCTTTTGTTTTCTTAGATCCCACATCAATTTTTTCCTTAGTGTTGTTTCTAGTATTCTTTGTAGGACTACTATCATCGGTTGAAAGTGAAGCCAAAGGAGATATGATGACATTCTCGTGAATATGGGAAGCAGTAGCGACAAAGTAGATGGAACATGGAGGATACAATGCAGGATAGGCTCCAAACAATCACAAAGAGAAGGGGAGGAGAGGAGGAGAGGAGAAAAAGGGGAAGAACCGAAAAGAGGGAAGGTAAGAGGAAAGTCCAAAGAAGGAGAGGAGGATAGTGACATAGTAGATGAATAAGGAAAAAAGAAGAGGGGAGAGAAGGAGAGACAGAAGAAGGGGAGGAATAAGTGGAGGAAGATAATCAAACACAATAGATGGGAAAGATGAAACCACCAACGGGGAGGAAAAATTAGTAAGGGGTGGAGAAGAGAGAAAACAGGGCCACCAAAGGGGATGAGGAAGGAGGGGGAGGCAAAGAAGAAGCAGCAGGGAGAACACTCTCTTCCAAAAGAACATTAAAAGGGTTATAAGTAATAATAGCATTTACATTTTTGGAATAAAATTACCTTTGTTCAGCGGAGACCGAGCCCTCTCTTTGGTAGATTGGGATGGCTTGGCTGGGAAAGCTTGTGCCCTATGTCTAATGATTTTTAGGTGAAACAATCTTGAGGGATATATTCATATTCAATGGGCTAAACCCAAGTTCCCAGCTCGAGTGAAGATCAATGGAAGATGGCAGAGGTAAACTTATGTTAGCATTGACACATAATCTAGCATGAATGAATCTGGAGCCCACCTTGGTAGCTTGATCTACAACTATTAGAGAACCAATGGAGCAGGTGATGCCTTCAATGACAAAAGAGTGCCAAAACTCTAAGGGGAGGTCGGGAAGATGAACCCAGATTAGAGCCTAGGATATTGTTTCAATTTTAACATTGAATCTGGGAGTCTAACATCAGATATAGAATCCTCTCCTTCCAAAAAACCAAGGTCCACCCAGCAAAGCATGGGCAAAATCTTCTTTATGAGAGAATGTAAACAACATGAAACCATTGGAAAGGGTAGAAATATCAACATGACCACAAGGAGCCCATTTAATACGTACCAACTTATGAATCTCTTCCGAGGCGGTATAGGACCCATGAGTTTTCCTATCATCAACAATTCCCTAGAGGCTTGCGTAGCTTCAGTGATTGAGGAAGGGATTTGTAAGGACAAAGTACCATCAATACTTTGAGGGTGGAGTTTTCTAAGGTCCATAGATTTTGATGAGCTGGTAGCAATGTCCTTCAGGAGCTGTCGATACATCAATAGAGTTAGGAGGTGGGTCAGGAGCTAGCCCAAACATATCTTCCATTGATGTAGGAGTCATTCACAAAAAAATTCAAAAATTTGTAATGCGGGAAAAAAATTACGATTGGCCTTTATTAAAATTTGGATGATAAAAACTTTTATTATACCATAGCTATGAACTAGAGTGGTGGAGGAGCACTTTCTCAAAAACAATAAGTACTTCATTAGAGATCTTACATAATATTTTATTTTAGGTGTTTTAAAGATTATCTTGAAAAAAAATTTCAGCTATTGAGTATAAATGAATGAAAATATTTTTGTTTAAGAAGTTTTCACTAATTAATCATATGTTCTTTACTTTCAAGGATAACATCTTTGTTATGGTAGTTGATGATTTTTTTAGGAAAAAATAATAATTTACTGTCCCCCTCTTTTACAATTCAAACCTACTATAATTTTCCCCACACCATCATACTTCTCTCTAAATATCTATTTACCACTCTTTTGTTCCATATCCAAGCTTAGTTAAAGAAAAATCTTCATGACTAGATTCCGATAAAAAGTGATGCAAGGAAAAAAAAATTTGTCTCTAGTAACATGTCTCTTATTCCTATATTCCCATCAAAAGGGTATTATCTCTACAATTCATAGGAATACAAGCTATCGGAGGGTTGTTGGAAGGTCTGCAGGCGGTTGCTTTCAGATCAACCTTTCACATTTGCAAGTGGAAATTCCAATGGGTGGAGCTCCATGTAGATTTGAACTCAACTTCGACCCACAATGACAAAAATAGATTGAACTTTGGGAAACCATCCACACAGGAGGTTTCACAAATTTCATCCAAATAATTAAAGGGCATGACCAACATATTTCTTTATAGTTTGTGGAGAATTGGAAAGACCAAACCATTACCTTCGGTGGAAGATATTTTAATATCATTGATGAATTCAACTTGTTTATCACTAGCTTAAGCATGGAGGGAAACAAAATCTTCAGAAATAAATTCGATAAGGAAGTAGAGGAAAAGGTATTTATGGATGAAGGGGAAAGTATTAAAATCAAGAAGGAAGGTATTTTAGTCTCCTCCATCTTGCATCCTTTTAATGAGGTTGTAAGAATGATGGTTCATTTTTTTACTCTCGAGGGAAGATTCTCCTCCATTCCACTACATCACTTGGTTCTCGCTAAATCCTTTCAAGCTTGAGGTGAAGGTAAGTATTTCCCACTATATTTTTCACTCTATGGAAAATTCTATATTATAATTTGAGTCATAAGAGGACTGTTCCTCTTCACCAGGGTGTCATTTTCCTCATCAATCAATACATTTATAATGTTGTGGCCCATGACCCCACCCTACCCTATTCTCTCCTCTTCCTCATCATCCCGTATTTTCTCTAAAAACCCCATGTACCATGACTCTACCTCTAAGACACATCCTAAAAGGATCCTTTAATGTATTAGGAAGGACAAGGAAATTCTCGACATTGCAGGAGAAGGATAAAAATATTTATGTGGAAGATAGTCCTCCGATGTTCTTCCCGCCATGACACAATAATTATCCTCATTTTTGGAGAAGAAATTTATCATGCAAGTTGAGACTATGAAAACCCTCGAGGAAAATGTAGAAATTCTACTTAAGTCTATTGTTAAGGAACAAACTCTTGATCCTATTCCTGACCTCAAAGAGGAAATTACCACTCTATAATCTAATCTCAAAAACCATGAGGAAAAGCATAACAACTATCTATCCATACACAAGTGCTACTCTGGATCTCATGCAATTCCACATTTGCTAGATTTTTGACTCTAGCAAAGTATTAGCCTCTGCATGGAAGAATGGAAAAATTACCAAAAATTTTAATGCCTCAAATCAGAACCCCACCATTTCTATTTCTCTAAATCTCCATCAAGATCTTAGAGTTACTTTAAAATTTTTTAAAAAATATTCATGATGGTGTTGATGTCGCTCTCGTTTTTGGTACAAATTTGTTTAGTCATTATTTTTTTCCTTTGCAGCTTTGTTATTGTTGGTTTGTTTTAGGGCTCTATGTAGGTAGATGGCCCCTGCCTTTAATTTTTCTTGTTCTTTATCTTATTATTGGCATGTGTCCCCCATAGATCAAAAAACCACCTTGTATTTCTTTGAATATTTGGCTTTTGATCCTTTTGGATGTACTCTCAAGTAAGGTTCCTCAAAAACCTTTTAGTAATAATAAAAAAACATGTCTACGATGCACTAGGTATATATTATATTCTAATGACAAATTTTGCAATTGAATGTTATATTAATGGCCATGCTTAGCTCAGATTGACCCACCATTTGAAAAATCAAGAGGAATTAAGTGCAAATTATTCCCTCTCCATTCAGAGTTACCTTGTGGGTTCTCTCACCCTAGTTTAAGGTAGAGCGAAATGTAGTAGGATCAATTTTCCCCTTTATATGTGCCTCTCAATCATCCCAAGAGCTTGGTTCTAAATAGAATTTCATACATCTCCCTAGATGAAAATGACATGTATCACACAATATTTCATTATCTAAGCCTTCCTATTCTTTGAAATCACTTTCTAGACCCCACGAGGTGTAAAATTAGGAACCAACATGCTTCTTGTGTTTTTACAGGGACCATTTACTCCAAGAAAGTTTAAAAATACTTATCTTAAAAAAATTGCTAACATTCTCCAAATAGAGACCAATTTTCTAGTATTATCTATGATTTTCCAATTATAAGTTGGCTTTGTATAAAACTTGTGTTTTTTAGGGTATAGGAAGTTGATTATCAATACTATTGTGAATAACAAAAAGGTCTGCAAATTCTTTTCCATTACGGATTGTGAAGTAGTATTTTCTAAACATTTTGAGTTAATATATATCTCTAGGGTGTAAGGACCTAGTGGTGGCTGCACATTTTAAAGAAATTATGGGTTATCCGAATGCAATTTTTCAACCTACCCACCTTCTGATTAAATCTCCACTTTCTAAAAATAGAAAGACAAAAATCCCTTTTAAAATCTGACCCTACTAGAAGGTTATTCCTAGAATTAGAAAGTGCACATTTAAGAAGGAAACAAATTTGGAAACCTATGGGTGGTAAATTTTTAGGAGGTAAGGGTGTTTGATACTCTTAATTTGATCCTTCTTGGTAGAAGATTACTCTAGTACATCTGATAGTTCTGATACAAGTAGTCCTCAAGCATATTTACATTCTTTGTTTTAAGAAGGTTCAGTTCCTTGAAATAACAAAGTTATTTCTTAGCTTCCACATTTTTATCGAGAAAAAATAGTTATCTATGAAAATGAATCTCCCAAATACTTTCATTGTTTGTACCATACCCCAAATACTTCTATTTCCCCCACTGTTTTAATCCACCACCAAATAATATGGATCACCCTCCAACTAGAGCTCCTTTTTTAGTCACTACATATAGACCAATTAATTTCAATGGTATGGTGGGCTATCCTAATGAAGTACCAAATGTAATTAGAAATATATTGCCTTGGTTTTAGGGGAGCAATGTTATTAGTGGAGATCAACATCTCAAATTAATCCAAAATATCATGGATGATTATGAATTTGATTTTGAATATGTTTATTTAAATTTTATATACATACATTAGAAAAAGATGCTAAAGAGTGGTAAATTTCATTCCCTAAAAATTTAACTCGACTCTTGGGTTGAAATAAAAAAATGATTTTAGATTACAATATGGTGATAGAATTGATCCTAGGTTTCTTCTATCATAATTTGAAAACATTAAGAATAATCCTAATGAATGTGTATAAGATTTCAACACCAGGTTCAATAAGACTTTGACTAGATTACCAAATAATATAAGGCCCAGTGATGAGTCTTGTTTAATTAAATACTCTGATGATTTTGAAAAAAATAGATTATTATTTTAGAGACAAGGCCCCTTGAACTCTAAGGAAATATTTCTCTATGAAAATCCAAATAGATAATAATATCAAAGTAGCTAGGAAGCCTCCCAAGAGAGAAGGTGTCAAGTTGGTCAATCCAAAAAAGCCTAAAGCAAGTAAATTTGTTGATTTAGAAGAGGTAGTTAAAACCTTGGCTAGGGAAGTCACGTAGATTTCATAAAAATTGATAGAGATGAGAAGGATTGACCCCAAATCCTCAAGTTAAACATCAAGAAACTAGACATAATATGTTTGGGAATCATCCCAAAGGATATCACCAAGAAGAGGACAAAGGAAAAGGTCCTATGGGTTTAAGGAAAAAAATCCTTTAGTGAAAATAAGACAATACAAAATCCATTGATGGAAAGAGTTTTATGGTAGAGGAAGAGAGTACTATTGATTGATGTGATAAATGTATTTTTCCTCACCCTCCCTATGAGCATCCTATTGAAGATGATGACAACTATGATGAAGTCGATTATGGTGATATATATATGATGTGATGTAAAAATATTCAATAGAAAGGGCCAATTCTACTAACCTCCTATATGATAAAATTGTGGAATAATTTTGGGATTACACCAATCAGGTATTCTCCCTCCCTTATGTAGTTAATGTTGATGTTGATATGGCTCAATTGTTTGAGTTACCAAATCATGACATTGAATATATAAGATTATTAATGATTAAAAGTATGATGGAAGAATCCCCTTAGAAGAGGATATGAAGGTATTGATGAATGTTTTTTTCTGAAGAGAATAATATAACCTTCGTAATAGAAAAATTAAGGGACGTATCCTAGCTCCCAAGATAAATATTTCTCTCTTGACTAATATCCCTAAAGATACTTCCAATAGAAGCATGCTAGAAAAAGGCCCTATCATTACCTCAAGACAAATCACTTCTTTTGAGTCATGTTAATTACCTTTATAAACAACTCATATTCTATATTTTGATCAAGCCATTGTAGTTATGTATATGTATTTTCCAAGTACGAGTGCTGAAAATTACCATTACACCTTGAACCCATGACACAATTACTAATTGATATTGTGATATATATTTATCCTTATTCTATGGTATTTTATGTGTATTTATTCTTATTACTTCAATAAGTTGTTTGAATGATGATAAGTTGTTTAAATTTCCATATGCAACAACTTGTATGAAGTAAAGGAACCATCTGCAATAACTCATTTGCAACCAAAGAACATGTCTGTAGTAACCCATCCACAACCAAAGGAGATCATATAAAATAAAGATCCCACATTATGAAGATATTTTGAAAGGTGTGAAGAATGACAATTAAGTATGTACATGCCAAATAAGGATTAGTAACAAGCTGGAACATGTAGGCGGGAGATAAATCAATCTTTGATCTAATAATTTATTCCAAACTATTAAACAATGGATTGATTGCGTTAAGACGTGATTGAAGGAATTGGTCGATTAACTAAACACATGTTAAGTATATGTAGCATGTTTTTAATCTCTTGATGTTCTATTAATGATATTTCACTTATCCTATTGAAGATATTTCACTTAATTGAAACTCTTAGTTGAAATCTTCTTCTTCTAATGTCTTGTTGTAAGATGAGAAGTATAAAAGAAAGGGTTATTATTGGTAACATGGTCATTCATCAATAAATTCATTATCTGAGAAATTCATAAAAGAGAATGCTTTTTTCCTAGATGTAATATTCATGATAATTCAATTAAGATCTAAATTTTGTTTATTACTCTCTAGTTATATAATTTAGGAAGGATTAACACCCAAGTCAAGTCCCACTTGTGGTCTACTAAACCCCTTCATTGTTTTCTTGTTTCATTACATGTATGCTTACCTAGGAACCATTTTCTTTCTATATCTACATTATGAATTTATAGCTTTGTCTTAGTACTAGCATTTAGAAACCATTCATTTCCAGTTATTAGTTTTGTTTACCTTTCAAGTATTTTTTGTGATTATTTATTTTCCAACCTCCTAGATCTACTGTAACTATGTATACAAAAACGACAATGTTTCAAGTTTACATCCCCTAGTTTGATAATTAAATGATTGTGATTCAATGAACAACATATTAATTGTTACAAGTTGATTTACACCACCATTTTGGCACCATTGTCGAGGACATTGCCAAGTTATAGGAATTTTTGTGAGGTTTTTGCATCTTTGAATTTATTAGAGCAATTTAGTTTTAGAAATTCCACCTCTAAAGCCCCCCCACTAACTAATGTTGATTGAGTTGAGCTAGTTGATGCATGCACCATCTAAGAGATGCGCATGGTAGATTCTTACTCAATCCTCAAATAGTAGAAATTGATTCGATTCGATGAAGACCCATCTTCCTCTATTCAAGGTTCACTATTAGAAAACTCCCCTCTAAGTGGGAATTTTGAGGTCTCTCATGATCATTCAGTCATGGAAGAAGAAGTGAAACAAAATGTTGAAAAAGAGGCAAGTAAATTTGAGTTACCACTATCTAATAATAATCAGCATGATGCGATGAATAACGTTTATCCCTCAAAGCCCTTCCTATATTTCATGGATCTATAAAGCGAAGACCCAAAAACTTTCTTGTTTGAATTGTATATTTTATGTAGAAGTTATGATTACATAACTAATGCAAACAAGTTGAACTTGTTCCCTTCTACACTAATGGATGCAAACTTGAGATGGTTTATGGGTTTATTAGGAGAAACTAGTTCTACGGTGGTAGATGAAGGATTTTGTTTTACTAAGTACCAAGAATCTGCAAGCCATGTAGCAGATGAGGAGATGAACTCTTTTGGATGACACAAAATTAAGATGATCCATTAGAAGATTACCTAGAAAGATTCCTTTTTGCATTTAGGAGTTAGGCACACAAGGTTACCTCCTAATTCTCTCAAGTTAATTTTCTTAAAAGGAATTAGTGATGATGATATGGATGCTTTTGACCTAATAGGATATGGATATATCTCAAAATCTACCTTTGACGAGGTTTTGAGGCTGCAAGAAATATTCTAAAGCTCGACGATGAAGAAAATAAGAAGTGTTATATTAAAGGGTGGATCAACTACCAAATAAATTAGGGACATATATAAATCAAATATTGTAAACATGTTCTAGAGCATGAAATAGGAAATAATTAATGACATGGCCAGCCAACTTGATGCTCTATATGAAAAGAAGAAGAGATAAGATGCATAGGTGACACTTACAAAATTCTTCCACTCTTGTAGAAGGAAAAAAGTTGATTACGAGATGTAGAGGATTGGATAATATTGTTGAAGAAAAGGAGGCTTCACAATAATTAAAGATGATAGAAATGGAGGATGGACAAGTATTTTACATTTCTCAAAGAAATCTTTCACTACCAAGATAGGGAGTAATGTCACAAGATCCAATGCCATATTTTCAAAATTGGGCTAGTAATTCATATATGCAACCCCACCTTGGGCTAATACTCGAAAGGTTGGGCTCCATACCCTAGCCAATACCAATAACCATGACAACCTCAATTCAAAGGCTAGCAATAGAAATAACCCCCTTCCTCATGGAATCAACATTGGAGATGAGGAAAATAATGGAGAAATCAACATCCTAACTACTAGAAATCCTACCATCAACCTCCTTACCCATAACAACAAGATTTAATGCCAAATGCATAATCTAGCTCAAAACCAAAGCCTAACCAACTACCATCCGAACCATCACCTAACCCAAATAATAAAGTTGGTCAGCCAACCTACACCACTGAATCAACTCAATACTCTACCTATTCATTTGATGTCAATGATATCCATCTCCACTCAAGAAGAGAAATTCTCCCACCAAGTAAACCCACCATCACAGAGATATTGACAATGAACCACAATTACTACTTACTTATCGGAAGCAAGGCCAAAACATTTTGTAAGATGATCCACAACAACATGAAAAAATTTCTAGCAAGGATAAGACACAATTTAATGAACCTTCATTTCCAGAGAGATTATAGGAAAGAAAGAATGACCCTAAATCATATTCTTATTCAGATTTTGTCAATTAGATGAAGGATATTTGCATGAAGATCCCACTTATTCAAGCCATTAAGTATGTTCCCATCTATAACAAGTTGGTTAAGGATCTATGCATTAAAAATATAGGAACAAAAATGAAAGATCCATCCACTATGCAAGTAATTGGATAGTTGACGGATATTATTCTTAGAAATTAAGTGTTACCCAAATACATAGATCTATACATTCCTTTAGTAAATATTACTAAAAATGGAACAAACATAAAGAATACTCTTATTGAATTAGGGGTAGAAATAAATTTCATGACCAAGAAAATCATGGATGACCTGAAGTTGAAAGGACTAAGGCTAACAACTGACATGAGATAGATCAATGATGAGACATGAAGGAGTCCTTGAGGACATTGTTGAGTTGGTAGACTCTTTGGAATACCCTACTAATTTTATTTTCCTTCACCTAATTTTTTTTTAGGAGGTTATCCAATTATACTGGGAAGACCATGGTTTTCCATTGCTTATGCATTCATAGGTTGCGAGATCTAACAAATTGATTATCTCAAATTGAAATGGTATAAAAAAGCTTATGCTTTATCCTCCTTCCAAACCATTGAATGATTAAGATCAAAAAAATTGGTTAAAGAACCAGAAGTTGATCAAAAATTTGTATGACAACTCATTATGTTGGAGAAGTCTTGTATAATTGAATAACAAGAAGAAGATGTAGTTCCTTCCAATGTCTTGCAAAATAACTATGGAATAAATGAAGAAGTGGATGATAGATTAAGGTTCTTAAGATATCCCTTGAACCAAGTTCTACCGTAACAAATCACCATGGATATTCTAGGTAATAATTGTATTCTTCATCAACTTCTTCCCCATGACTACATACTAATTTTTTTAAAGTAATGTATGTTCAATGATGGGCCTCCCAATGAAGTATAAATAAAACCAGGGAGGCCACTCAATGTAAGCAAGATGATGGATGTAAAACAAGAGAAATTGTTTATTTATCTTACTCAAAACCATAAAATAGCATTTTATGAGTACTATGGTGATATGCGTGGGATTCATCCTAGGATTTGCACTCACAAAATCTACATCAAAGAAGATTGTAAACTAATCAAAAAACCTCAAAGGAGAATGAACCCAATAGTAAGAGAGATTGTGAAAGTTGAACTAAAAAATTTGTTGGATTGAGGATTCATATACCCCATATCAGACAGTTAGTGGGTATCACATCTCATCATTATTTCAAAGAACAATGGGAAATAGAGGATCTCCATAGATTACAAGGAGTTGATTTCATCCACAAAGAAGCATCACTTCCCATTCCCCTTCATTGATCAAGTTCTTGATACTCTAGTTAGTAAGAAATAATTATTTTTTCTTAATGGATATAGTGGCTATAATCAGATCTAGATTACACAGAGGAAGAATACAAAATGACCTTAACATGTCCATGGGAACATTTTCTTATTCATTCCTTACGTATTGCTTGTGTGATGCACCTTATACATTCCAAAGGATAGTTTTGAGTATCTTTTCAGATTTGATAAATGACTATATGGAAGTCTATATGGATGACTACATTATACATGGAAATTTTTTGAAGAAGCTATGCAAAATTTGGTTAAGGTCTTGAAAATATGCAAAGAGCACAACTTGTCCTTGAGTAATGAAAAGTGATACATGATGATGTATGAAGGTATAGTTTTTGGGCACTACATTTCCTTTGAAGTAATTCAAGTTGATCCAGCAAAGGTATTTGTTATAATCAACCTGCCAACACCAAGGAAACAAAATGATGTTAGAATATTTTTAGGCCATGTTGGATATTACAGAAGGTTCATACAAGATTTTAGCAAAATTACAACACCACTTTTTACATTAATAGGAAAGGATGTTGAGTTTATATGGAATGAACATTGTGAAGGTGCTTTTAAAACTTTGAAACATATGTTAACTATTGCTCTTGTGTTGAGAGGACTTGATTAGAACCTACCTTTTCACATCCACATAGATGCATCAGATCATGCTATTGGATCTTTCTTAGGAAAAAAATATGGAATTTTGAATTATGCAATATATTATGTTAGCAAGAACTTGTAGCATGCATAATGAAATTACAGTATCATAGAAGGATTTATTAGAAGTTGTATATACTATCAAAAATTCATAAACTACATCACAACATATACAATGTTATCTTGCAAGAATTTGATGTCACCATAGTGGACAAGCCGACAAGGCTAATGTGGTAGTTGATTTCCTTTGAAGGATGGAGACCAATAATTAAGAGAAAGTAGTTTATGATTCCATTCTAGATTATCACTTATTTTTATTTTTACAAAAACACCATGATATACAAACATAACCAACTACTTGTTCACAAATAAAACACCACATTAATTCTACTCACGAGAAAAAAATATAGTTGAAAAGATTTTATATTTTTCTTGGATAGCTAGATTTATGTTTCATAAGGGACAAGATCAAATAATGAGAAGGTGTATAGATGATAAGGAGATAACTGATATCCTCAGAGCCTACCATAGCGAATCTTGTGGAGGGAATTTTGATGCAAAAATAATAACACAGAAGGTGTTGAATATTGGTTATTGTTGTCCAACATTACATAAGGATGCAACACTATACACCAAGAGGTGTGATAAATGTCAAAGAATGGATAAGCCAACTAGATCTAATGAGATTCGATTACAAAATAAATAGGTCTTACAACCTTTTGACAAGTGGGGCTTAGATTTTATTGGTCCATTAGACCCTCCATCTCAAAGAAAAGGAATACATATTGGTATGCATAGATTACCTAACCAAGTGGAAAGAGGTGAAGGCATTTACAAATCAGAAAAGTGATAAAGTAGCCAAGTTCCTTTATGATCACATTTTCACCATGTATGGATTCCCAAGGGATATTGTTATATATTAAGGTACACATTTTACTATTGATCTAATTTTTGATCTAGTTAAAGAATACGAATCCAATAATATGAAGTCTAAACCATATCATCCCAGTCTAATGGCCAAGCTGAAGTTAGAAATAGAGAGATAGAGGCCATATTGACCAAGACCATTGCACTCCACATGAAATAATAATAAATCAGGATTTTAGAAGCAATCTATGCATTCAAAACAACATGGAAGACAACAACTAGCTTTACACCATTTGAACTCTTATATGGAAATATTTTTGTTTTGTTAATTGAATTTGAGCACAAAACATTGAGGACTACACTTGAGATGGGCATATATTTATTAGAAGATCAAAGATAGAGGATTCTCCAAATTAATGAGTTGGATGAATTAAGAATACATGCAATACATAACCCAAAGGTGGTGTAGAAGAAATGAGTTAAATGGCATGACAGGTACATCAAGACAAGAAAATACCAACAAGGAGACCGAGCACTCTTGTTTTATTCAAAATACAAGTATAATAAAGGAAATATCAGGACAAGGCTGCTAGGTCCCTATTAAATTAAGAAAATGTTCCCCAATGGATATGTAAAGCTCACTTCCATAGATCTTGTGAGGCTCAAACTATTGGTGAATGGCCATAAGTTGAGACTGTACAAAAATCTAGTTGACACGATTCATTCATGAAACTATTTAGAGGAGGTCAAGGGAGTATGGAAATAAGGACATCAGAGTTACCTTAGAGGTTGAGACAATTGGATAACCTTTTGATATTTCAAAGGATTGAAGAGATTTTGGTGGCCTTCATGCATTCAACCTATTGGATATTCCAAGGTCAAATAAAAGTGTTGTGAACTACCTTTTTGGGTGATCAACAACACTCTGCTAATGTTTATTTTATAAAAAAATTTGTAGGGTTTTATGTCAAGTAATTGTAGGAGGGTATGATATCCATCACAATAAAAGCATGTAATGAATGAGAATTCTACTTGCATCTACATGAAACAATTCATTGTTTTATCTTTTCATTTGGAAGAACTTATGATTGGTTGCGCATGATAGAAATAAAGGATGCAAACACATGTGGGTGATGAACAAGAAATTATTAGCACCCCAAATGATTGGAGTTCCCTCTCCAGAATTATCTGTTTACAATAAGGAGTACCAATAGTAGTTAACACACATCTATAACATCCACAATAATTTACATGTATCCAAGACTAAAGTTTAAATAAGAATGAACAACCATCATTATATGGAAACAATGAGATAAGTGCACTCATTATATCACTTCAATAAAGTATAATTTGTTTAATTGTATTTAATTAGAAGATTTGTTGAATTATTACACACATGCATCATTTAAATACCACCACATAAACCAATGTTGTCACATCACTTTGATTCATTTGCTTCATATCATCAAATCTATTAATCATTGATTAAATTGTAACTATGTCACTTGTCCTCTCAGCAATAAAAGTTTTAAAAAGTTTAAAACAATCAATACAAATCAATTATGCAAAATGCTTTAAAAATAATAATTTGTTTGCATATTGAATATAGAGGAAGATGCGTATCTACCATGGGTGGTGATTTGATAAGGCGAGAGCCCATTGTGCATTATTTTTAGAACCATGGTTACATGGATTATATTAATAAGTTTTAGGGTTTTGATGAGATAATTTTCAGAGATTTTTCCAACACACTCAACAATGGAGAGGCAAGGGTGAAAGGCTTAACAATTAGAATAAATGATGAAATTATTGCTGAAGTTACTGGTCTACCACCATAAGGAGAATTGTTCTTAGAAAAGGAAAATCTAGAAGCAACCAAGTAGAGAATTCACAAAAGATGATGACGATCTCATTTCAGATAGACAAGGTACATTTAGAACCTCTCTTAAACCCTTATGGGCATAAGATACCACATTTTTTATTCAATACTTTACTTGTGAAGGGAGGTATTCTAGATTGAATACAATACATTTTAAGTTGTTGAATCATCTAAAGAACAACCATCAAGTGAATGTACCAAAATTCTTGCATGAAATGTTGAAGAAAATGAGTCAAGAAGTATAGAGGGGTAGGGCAATATTATCACATCATTTTCTTATAACCCTAGTTGTTAAACACACCCTACAAAGAGATCATCCACAAATACAATGGGAAGAACTTTATAGGGTAAAAAGTCTTGAGACATTGATGGGAAATAGGAGAAATGGAAGAGGAAACACTTAAAAGCTCTTACGCACATGTAGATGATCTGTAACATCCATATCCTAGCCTCAAGAACCCCTAATTTATGAAGTTCTACCTCCTACTAAATAACACCCTCTACCTATCTCTCCTCACCATATTTTTATAGCAAAAACCATCTTGGATTTTTCCACTCCTAAAACCTCCACTTCTAAGGGTAAACATGAGTCTTATCATTCTACTCCTACACCACCTAAGTGCTCCCATAGGATTAAAAAAATTCAAACACCTCTAAACCAACATAGTCACAATCCATATCACTAGAAAATGATTTGGAATTTACTAAAGGGAGCCTCAAGCCCTAACAATTGGAGGCAGAGAAGTGAGATATTGATGCCATAGTTCATGAGCAAGAATTCCCGAACAATTTATAAAGGAGAAATAAGATCCAATAAATGAGGATGAATCTCATGAAGTGGAATGTCATGTAGAGGGATAAAAAGAGGAAGTTAGAGGAGAAATTGAACAAAGACAGATGCATGTGGTAGTTGAACAAGTCATTGAGCCACAAAAAAAAACATGAACAAATTCCTGTAAATGTTGAGAAAGTAATTGAGCAAGTGGTTGAGCAAGCACTACATGCTAATGTGCAACATGTAAATGTAACACCAATTAAACCCCAAATTTTTATTCAAGAAATTATAAGGGAACCTGTAAAACCACCTTGTAAGGAGATGAAAATAGAGAATATGGCACCGTTTATTGACTATTTGATCTGCTGAGTTGGAAACATATGTTAACAAGCTGAAAGGAAAATGGGAAAAATAGAAAGAAGCCCTTATCTCTAAGCATAAGGAAGAACTGGAGGAAAAGGATAGAGAGATTAAGAGGCTGAAGAAGAAATAGGAAGAAACAATTCAAGTAACACATGAAATATTTAAATGCAGGCCCCCATCAAATGTTTATGCTATCTTCTTGAAAGAAAAGATGTTACAACATAAACTTACCTGCATTAATTCTGACATGTTATATGATATCATCTTGGGTAGAAGATTTTTCACTTTATATCATAACAATACACATGAATTCTAGCTCTTGTTATGTGAGATTTATTTACACAATTATGCCCTTAAATATGAAAGGGATTGGATTCCAATTCTATACATTGGATATGTTCAAGTTAAGGCCCTATGCTCTTATTTTTCAAATGAGTTGGATAAAGAAAGGAAAATGGAAGAGTATAGACATTTGGAAAACTTCCTACCATTTTTTTCTATGGTTGAGGCTACAAAATGAGAAGACATTGTAGAGAAATATGAAAAGTATGTAAAGAAGAATGTGATCAAGAAGAGAGTGTTGAAAATGAGGATTGTAGGCCATGTGGAAGTAAGGACAATGATCACGAACATGGGATTCAGGTAGTACAAGCATGAAGAATGAGATGGAATGAGCTATCCCCAGAACTACAAAGGAAATAGATGCACTCTTATCCCAACATAATTCCAACTTTGAAAAGAGTGAACACATACATTGAGATAGATAAGGAATGTGAAGACAACTAGT
Source organism: Taxus wallichiana var. yunnanensis (assembly GCA_018340775.1). Taxonomy (NCBI): domain Eukaryota; kingdom Viridiplantae; phylum Streptophyta; class Pinopsida; order Cupressales; family Taxaceae; genus Taxus; species Taxus wallichiana. The sequence goes on along the minus strand of CM031242.1, from coordinate 380,376,570 downwards.
TTCCTATAGGCTACCACCCACCAATCTTTCATTTTCCGATACCACTATGGATAGGTGAATTTCTTCTCAATAAGAGGATATATGATAGATTTTGGATTGCATTCATGAGGAACAGTGGCTATTTATTATCAGAAGAAGAAAGAAAACATACCCCAATTGATTTCAGGCATGAATGCAGTTTTAGAAGCAAATATATGAAGTCCTTGAATGAGGAAATTCAAGAGATTAATCTTGGGGGTGTGATGAGTCATGTTTATTACCTTTATAAATAACTCATATTTTGTTATTTGATCATGCCATTATAGTTATGTCCATTTATTTTCCATGTTCACTGCTAGACATTACCATTACAATGTTGAACTAGTGGCATGATTACTAATGAATATATTTATATCTAGCTATCTTCATTCTATTGTATTTTGTGTATATTTATTCTTATTACTTAAATAATTTGTTTTATTGATGATATGTGTGATGTCACTCTTGGTTGTAATAATTTTTCCATATGCAGCAACTCGTATGCGTAAAGGAACCATCTCCGGGAACTCATCTATAGCAAAGACCATGTCCACAACTAAAGGAGATAATTTGTAACAAACATCCCACGTTATGAATTTATTTTGGAAGGCATAAAGAATGGAACTCAAATCTATATGTTCCACTAAATGAGTAGTTACAATAGGAACATGTATAACTGGGAGATAAATCAATCTTTAATCTAATCATTTATTTCAAACTATTGAGGAATTGGTCGATTGAGTTAATACGGGATTGAAGGAACTGGTCGATTGAGTTAATACGGGATCAAGGAACTGGTCGATTAATTGAAGATTAATTGAACACCTATTCAAGTTCCATAACATGTGTTGAATATATTTATGTTATATTAATGTCCTTTCACTTATCCTATTGAATTTATTTCACTTATTTGAAACTCTTAGTTGAACTAATCAACCCATGTCTTTGGCCACATTTTTTTCTTTATAGTTATAATTTCGGTCTTACACTTCTATTTTCTCGGTATGTCCTTTCATACTTCAACATTTTTCATCCACGGACACCGGTGCCCATACGAGGACTCCATCACTAGGAGCCCTTGTCCTCTTTGTACTGGGTCACACTTTTTGTGTCCTTTCAGCATTTGAGAATCTTATATTTTCATAGTCGGCATTTTCTAGATTAATTATGAAGCTCAAGAAAGGGAATCACATAAATATAAAGTTATGTAGTCATAATAAGGGACCAAGCACTAAGCATCTACTATCTCAACCTAAGGTTGCATTTGTTAAATGCATCTAGAGATCCATTTGCATCCATCTATCTCCATCACAAGGGAAAAAATGATGGTTCATCTGCATCACACTTCATACGAGGGAAGTCTATTGTTTCCATGCACACATTTATTACATTCTACATCTATCTACTTTCTTGTTATCTGCATATGAATGGCAGAGGATAAACCTAGGGCACAATTTCACACACACGGGACTACATTGGGTGCGAGATCGCACAATAATTATATCATTTTTGAAGCCACGGACAGTCTAAAAACTTCATTTTAATCTTTCATTTTTAGGGTTTAATGATTTATTTTGGGTTTTGTAGGTGATCCATTCATTCCATATCTACAGAGACATTCGACATAATCCAACCACATATACATGACAAAAAGTGAACAAGTGCAAACCTCTTGTGACACCTTGGAGGAGGTTTTAAGCATCTACGTAGACCAAGGCAACCAAAATCTATACTAGGGTACCCATGGGTTCCCTTATCATTCTCGAGGAACCCTAGTCAAGTCAAATCTGCCATATCTACATTTTTCTAGGTTTCTGTGTGAAACTTCTCCATCTTTTTTTTGATCAGTCTCTAATGCGATATAGTCCAAGAACCTCTCATGAATCATCTAAGGCTCTTCTATCCTTCTTTGAAAATTAGGGTTTCATATTTTCTATCTTATTTTTCTTAGGTATTATTTCAGTATTAATTTATTTACTAAAAAATTGCATTAGATTAGGCTATTATATTACATTTTAGCATAATCATTTTGGTGAACTGTCTCAACCGAATGTACTTGGACACTCATCTTTATTCTCTCATGGGTCGGAAATTTCCTCAAGATCCTTTGTTTGATTTACTTAAAATATATCACGATTGCCAATTTGTTCTAAAAATGACCTTACACTCCATGTGTCTTCCTAAAGATACGTCACCACACAAAATAAGTCTTATTTTCCATTTTCTATGTGATGACCCTATCCTTTATGATCCTCAATCCAATCAACCTATATTAGAGAAATTCAAGCTTTGCATTATTTATTTTAGGAAAAATTTTAGGATATGGAATCCACGATCGCATCTCTTAAATATGAAATCCAACTAGCTTAAAGATGCTTCTCAGGCTCATGATATTTCTTCTTCTCATTTTCATTCTATGTTTTCTACATGTTCTCATATAATTGATCCCCAATTCATACCATTAATGGATCCTCTCACCTTTGACCATAAGATTAAGAACCATGAAATTCTTATTGAGCTCCTTAGTCATCAATTGATCACTTTACCATCTACTCAAGGCTATCCTCCATACCGACTTGCAAAATATCAAGGTCTCCCATATTGCAATTATCATCGAATCAATGGACATAATGAAAATGATTGTTACTCTTTACAACGTAGAATCAAACATATTGAGTGTTAAGGTTTTATCTCATTCACTATACAACATCATGTTACATCATCCTCTCTAATTTTTACATCTCAATGGGTTCCTAAATATGATTCATCTATGTCTAATGAGAATCATGCCATCGTTACTCAGGTTCCTTCTATAATAATTCAAGAACCTCCTAAGAAATCACCTCTCAAAATCAATATAACACCTCCTCCTCTCAAGTCATATGTGGCATCACCAAGTCAAATTATGTAACCGCCTCTCAAAATCAGTCCACCTTCTCCTATCAAGTCTTCTACAACATCATCAATACCACCAAATCTACCACCATTCAAGATTCCTCCACATCCTACTCCACTTTCATTTCCAATTCATTTTTAAAATAAACTACTCCTTCTATCAATTGTGGAACATTTCAAACTTCTCCACCGTTGTATGGTCCTAATGTTTCTTCCACCACTACATGACCACTTAATCTTTGGTAGGTTACTTTTCTCACCTCATTACCCTATGATACACTCTTGTGCTTTATTTCACACTTGACTGTTGAGGGCATCCTACACACATGAACCTCAAACACTACACAATACACTACACATCACACATTTTCCAACATCTTACATACATACATCCCACATCCTATATCTTACATCTTATTTCTTACATGTATCTACACATCTTACAAATAACATTACATATTACTGAGAATACACACATGATGATTTCTCATCCTCATATTTACTACACATATTACGTATTTAACACATCTAATTTTATGAGATAAACTCTCTACCCTATGACGCACTCTAGTTTCATGGTCAAAAATAGACTATTGATGTTACAAAATCAAATGGACCTCACCACACTCCCATGTTCAGCATTTAATATTTCTATCATGTGACATTCCTAGGTCAGTGATATACATTATAGGCTACATCATCACTTCTTCCAACATCCTTTAGTGATATATGTTATATGTTAAATCATCACTTCTTCCGTTATCTTGTTTTGATATACGTTTTAGGCTAAATCATCACACATTATTGCACCTCATCTTTATGTTGCATATCATAACTACACACTCATCACACCACGTGAGAACATATAGTTTGACCATTTCCTAATGATGCACTCTCGTTTATGGTTTGTTCCTGACTATTGAGGGGGAATAAATAAATGGACCTCATTACATACAATTCTATCCACTTGAGGGCATGTTGCTCCTATCATTCACATTACATTTCATTCTATCTCATCCACATCATTATGACTATCATGGTTGCATTTACACATGTTTAATTTTTCTTACATATTCATCTTATTACACATGCAAGATAGATATCTTGTATTTCATTATCTTTATCATACATACATGCACGTTCACTTGTTTTCCAGTTGTAACAAAAATTATACAAGTCTATTATACACAATATGTATTCTTGGTGCAGTACCTAGTACCAGCCCCACAATGCTCTTGGGGCATTCACTTTCATACTTACATGTAATATTGATGTATTTCATACTTAGCACTTTACATTATCATTTTATACATGATTTGACAAAACTTTTTTTTTTCTAACATGCTAAAAGGTTCTTCATGTGTAAAATTTGTTATGTAGGACTATTTTTACCATGGTTATCAGTTATATTGCTTGTACTTTCTTATCATTATATGTAATTATTTGTGGGATTTTCCCTTTGTCTTGTGTGCATGCTTGTATGATTTTTTATTCATTGGAATTGATTATCTTGAAACATCATGTGTGATGTCCCATGTTTGTAACCCTCTTTACAAGGTCTACATTTCCTTCTCAGGGTGTTTACATTATCTACTTACACCTTATCTAGATAGCTCACATTTCATCTTATACATGAGTGTTTATCTTTGGTTGTAGTAACACTAGTTTTTTATAGCCATGTGTTTGTGTGTGCCTTGGTTTCTACCAAACACATCCCCTTTCCCTGCAGGAAGAGTTTCAATAGTTGGTCCTATTTTAGGCTACATGCTCCAAAATCGATGACACATGGACCCCAAAAGAGGGTGAAATCATTTGCGTGAATCAGTCACCCCATAATACAATTTACACACAATATACAACATAACACAATATCATTACAATATAGTTCGGGGCTCGAGAATCATACTTGGGTCCTTAGTATAGTGATGCCTTTCCTAGAGCACCTATAACCAGGGGGTAGTTACATAGTGATTGGGTTCAAAAAATTCTGCTGAGTAACTCATACATAACGGATTTTACAGGAAGTTTTCCTTAGAACATGCATTGGTACACATCATTTGTAATGGTGTTTTATTCCAGGAGTAGTTAAAGGTTATAGGATAACACTAGACCTTCCTCTCTACACTACTTCTATTGTGGCATCAGATAACCTAAAAAATACAATACAAAGATCTCTATAGTTTGGAAGGTGGTTAAATTTTGGAGGATATTTCCTCCCTATAATTCTTCTCGCAAGTGGCGTGAGATAGCCTGAAAAACTCATGCATGTTGAAATTATCTACAGGATTCTTTCTACACTCTTTCCTCATCATGAGATAGGGTGCATATGTTCCTTTCTCACATTTTCAGCATTTTTTACATACTTCCTTACATGATTTTATATATATATACATTCATATTTTACGACTTGATCATCTTCTATTTTTGTAGGTCTTTCTATATGGGAATAAATTATTCAACATCAACAACAATGCCAACATGATACTAGCAATAGGTACATCACACACACATCGACATCTACACACGCATTTCCTCCCAAGGTTCATTTTCATCACCTTTTACACTTTTGCATCTTTAGTCTCCACGCTACATCTTCTTATCACTCCACACATTTTCTAGTCCCCAGCAAGTTTTCTACATCAATCTACATGGATATCAGGTATGCATCTCTATTTTCTTTATATTACTAAGATTTCCACTCAAAAACATAAAGTGAGGGTAAATGTAGAGAAAAATTATGCACTTTGAGTCATTATCTAGTCTCGATTACATACTACTATTTACTTGATTCCTAAGTAAGAACGATACTAATCAACCCATGTCTTTGGCCACATTTATTTACTATATAATTATTATTTTGGTCTTACAATTTTGTTTTCTTAGTCTATCCTTTCATAGTTTGTCATTTTCATCTTTGAAATCGATGCCCAAACCAGGATTCTAGTGCTGACACCCTCATCTAATTTGGGTGCCCTTGTCCTCTTTATACTTTGCTCACACATTTTAAGTCCTTTCTAGTTGTTTGACAATATTATATTTTTATAGTCATCCTTTTCAGGGTTAATTATGAAGTTTAAGAAATGGAATCATATAAATATATAGTTATGTAGTTATAATAAGGGACCAAGCACTAAGAATCTACTATCTCCACCTAAGGTTACAACCATAAAAGGTATCTATAGCTCCATTTACATCCATCTAGCTCCACCACAAGGGGAAAAAGGTTGGTTCATCTACATCATGCTTCATAGGAGGGAGTCTATTATTTCCATGCACACATTTATTACATTCTACATCTAGCTACTTTCTCATTATCCATGAGTGGTGACACAAGAGAAACCTAGGACATAATTTCACACAAACACATAAACACAACTATATTTGGTATGATATGTAGTGTAGTGATCAGTGATACATCCATCATTTTGTAATTTGAGGAGATTCGACCCCTTCATTTGAACCTTTCTTTTTAGGGTTTAATGCTTTGTTTTGGGTTTTTAGGTGATTCATTAATTTATATATTTAAAAGACATTTAGAAGAATCCAACGACATATACATGAAAAAAGGAGAACAAGTGTGAACCTCTTTCGACACATTAGAGGATTGTTTTTAAGAATTTACATAGACCATGGAGCACAAACTCCAAACCAGGTCACCCACGGGTGCCCCAATCCTTCTCTAGGAACCCCAGTCTAGTCAACTATGTAGGATCTACATTTTTCTAGGATTTTGTATGACAGTCCTCCATCTCTATCCAACCGATTTCTACTACAACATAGTCCAACAACCTCTACAAATAATATAAGGCTCATCTAACCCTCTTTGCACATTAGGGTTTCATATTTTCTAGCTTATTTTACTTTGGTATTATTTCATTATTAATTTATTTACCGTAAAATTACATTAGATTAGGATATTATATTAAATTTTAGTATAATCACCCTTTACCAAACATGGATAATATGCTATAAAAGGTAACAAGATCTGAGCTACTATCTACATTAGATGTCTTCTTAGGTTATAATCAAGTTGTTTGAAATAGTCGAGACAGTTTAAAACTACTTTCATCAGCCCTTGGGAATATATGTTTATGTTACGATGCCTTTTGGAATAATGAATGATGGAGCAACTTTTCAAATAACTATATATGTGGCCTTCTCAAGTTTTATGAATGATTTCGTTGTGGTTTATTAAGATAATATATGTGTCTTCTCTAGGAAAAGGGGTGAAAATTTGGAGCACCTCAAAAATATATTGATTAGATGAAAATAATATGGGATCTCATTAAACCCAAATAAGTGTCATTTTGGGTTACAAAAGGCAAAGATTTTGGGACATATAGTGTCATAAGAAGGAGTTATGATAGACCATGAAAGGGTGGATGCAATTTATAAAGACCACATCCCCATGTCTAAAAGGGTATCTAATATTTATTTGGACAAATAAATTTTGTAAGAATTTTTATCTCTAACTTTGTTAAGATCACTCTCCCCATCACAAGCATGTTAAAGAAATATCAAGTCATCAAGTGGGGAGAAGGGGTTGTTCAAGAATTTTAAGGAATAAATGAGACACTCAAAACTGCCCCCATATTAACTAGCCCTGATTATAAAAAGGAGTTTCAGATGTTTTCTTTTTCCTCATAAAATAAAATTACTTTTGTATTATTGTAGAAGGATGAAGAAGGACATGAGAAACCCATTTCCTTTTTAGTAAAGCCTTGTAGCAATAACGAGTTGAAATACTCTATTATGGAGAAATAATATTTTACCTTGGTAAAAGATACTAAAATTTTCATACCCTATATTATGAGTTACAAAAATAATATCCTATGCACCTCATACAATGGTGAAAATATCCTATCCAAAATGGATATGTCAAGAAAGAGGTGTAGGTGGGTAAACAAGCTTCAAGAGTATGATATGGAGATTCGAACATAAACTTTGTTAGATGATTGGGGTTAGTAAGGCTAATGGAAAAAATCAATTTACATATATTTGAGATAAATAATGTATATGAGGATGAGTAACACCCTCATGAAAAATTAAGTACCTCATCTTGGTACAAAGACATAGTGTATTACCTAAGAATATTGAATTGTCCTACTCACCTAGGCTAGACAAAAATAAAAGGAGGACACTCAATATGGTTTCCCAAAAATAAATTTTAATTGATCATGGATTGGTTTGAAAATCCCAAAGGAATCCTATTGAGATTTATTACAAAATATGAGGCCCCTAAGGTAGTTGCCGAGTTTCATGGAGGATTGTGTGGTAGCCATTTTTCTGTAAGATTTATTGCCCATAAAATCTTAAGAGAAGGCTATTAGTGTCCTTCCCTTTTCAAATATGTAGCTCTTCTAGTTCGAAAATGTGACATTTTCTAACAATTCTCTAGAAGGATGAAAGCTTCTATATCCCTTCTCCTACAACCTATTTTAGTATAGGCTCCATTCAAACAATGGGGATTAGATTTTATAGGTGAGATATCATATTCCTCAAGTGTTGGCCATAAATGGATATTGGTGGCCACTGATTATTTCACCAAATGGGTTGAAGTTATCCCTACCAAGAAGGAAACTCATCAAGTGGTTATGGAATTCATCCTTAATCACATAATTTGTAGATTTAGGGTCCCCACCAAGTTGGTTGCTGATAATGCCATGAGTTTCAAAGAAAAACCATTGGCAATAATGTTCTATGAGTATGGAATAACCTTGGCCTATGCATCAAAATAAAATCCCCAAGGAAATGGGAAAGAATAATCAAGCAACAAGAACCTTCTCAAAATCCTCAGGAGAACATTATAAATGAATAAAAGGAAGTGGGGTGAGCAGATCAAGGTTTACTATGGGCAGATAGAGTTACCACTAAAAGATCTACTGGTAAGATCCCTTTTGAATTGGTTTATGGGGTTCAAGATATTTTCCCCCTTCACTTGCAATTATTTTATTATCAGTTCATGCAACAATTAGAGGATGGGGAAGGAGTAAATCCTTATGAATCCAGAATCAACCAAATTGTGGAGTTAGATGAAGTAAGAAGGGAATCCCATCAAAGGCATGTTAAGTTCAAGGAAAATCTCAAGAAAATATTTAATAAAAAGGTTACCCCAAGAAATTTTCATATAGGAGACTTGGTTCTGTTATGGGATAACATGCATGAAGACAAGGGAAAACATGGAAAATTTAATGCCCTGTGGATGGGACCTTACTCCATCGACATTAGGATTGGAGAGAACAATTTATTCCTAAGATACTTGGAGGGACACTTGTTAGAGTTTCCTATCAATGGTAGGCATCTCAAGCACTTCTTGGACTAAATCAAACAATCAGGTATATATTTTATAGTATAAAGTTGTGTTGTTTTTCTATGTTATTTCATTTTTTTTCTTTGGTCTACAATGATCAGGTTTCATTCATTTTCATTATACCCATGACATGTTATGTATCCAAAGGGCCATGTGTGTTTGTCCTCATAACTCCTTACCCAATGGATTAGGCACATTATGCGTATTTTGTGATGTTTTATTTGTGGTTCTTATGCCACCCATGGGGGTGGCCATTACTATCTGGAGCCAATGTTGGTGCTCATTTTGAGCTGATACCTATAAATGGAGTGAACTATTATTTTGAGACTACGCTTCACATAGATTCATTAACATCGGAGAGTTTTGTTATCCAAATAATTTCCCATCCCATAATTTTGAAACATTTTATAAAATGGTCTTGGAAATTATTCTTTAAGGAGGCCATGATACATGAACATAATCATCCACAGAATTCAAAACTTACTTCTCTGTGGGTTGTTTCCCAATCCATGGAATAATAAGAATTAGTTCATGAATCAAACAAGATTTTGGCACAATTAGCTATCATGACATCAAATCAATCTCATAGGGTAAGGAAAGTTAGGGTACCACAGGTTTTGAAATCTTGAGAGATTTAAAACTTGGATAATGATAAAATCCATGAACAAAAGGAAGTAAGCAAATGGTATTTTAAGTAAAATTTATCAAACTGTGAAGGATACGATACTATGAGCCTAATTTTTACATAGGTTTAGGAGTGTGGCTATGTAATAAATCCATGGTACTTTGATTCAATATTTTGTGGGAATTTTAGAATATAGTATTCTCGTTGTCTCCAAAATCTATGGGATACTCAAGGATCCTCCAAAGAATAAAAGAGGATGTACAACATTCAATATATTCAAAAGACACTGAAAAGAAGAAAATTGCAAGGAAAAGCCACAAAACATGTAGTCATTTCTTCATATATCTTCTTTCTACCCCAAGCATGCCAACCTATCACCCAATGTGTATTGGGTGCTCACCATAGGTGTGTGTAGATGTCAAGTTGTTCCTTTATGTGAGCTTCACAAGAATGTTCTTCCATTGGTAGAGAATGAGTTGTAAGAATGGAAATATAAACATTCACTCAAAAATAGAAGATACAGATAACAGATCCGTGCACAGATGCATCATAAATGGAAATGAACATTGTAAATAAGCATAATGAAACTAGATATGTCCTATGATAATATGAGGAACATGAGGTTTCTGATTAATAACATGAATAACCAGAATCACACACATATATTGATTTATAAACACTTACAGTGGCCTCATTAAATCATAAGGGTCATATAGACCAAATACATCAAGGAATATTATCTTAAACCCTCCAAAAATACTCTGCAGAGAGATTTCTTATCTATTCTACCCATTACAACCCTTGTTCATACCCAAACCCATGCATATATGCTCAATAACATCCTTGCAAGTATTTCTACAGCACCTTGTTACTACTTAAAACCCTCTTTAACCCTTCATTTCCCCAACACTTTATTATCACTCTCATATCCCCTATTTTGGACCCAAGCACTCCTTTAAATAGGATTTGGATGCACCGCCTTGGTTTCCTTCATGAACAGATCACATGCCAAGTGGAAGTGTGGTCCTCCATGGTCGAATGCCTATGCCAGCTTACAAATTCCTCCACTACCTGTAATGATCATCCTAGGAATATTTCTTACATGGAATATTATTTTCTTGACCTCAAGGCTCCAGGATGGCACCTTATCCATTTAGCATGCCTACTTGGGATTTTCACATGTTTCTCATGTGACAACTTCTTCAAAATATGGCTAAGTCCCTAAACCTTCCTACTCCCACGTGTGTCAACCTCTTCTCCCATGTGCCTTTCCCTTGTGTACTTTTTCCTGAGTGCCTTCCTTCTTTACTACCTCCCACATGCGCTGACTTCTTCCTTGGGACTTAGTCAATTCAAGGCCCAAAAAAATGAGCGATGGATAATTTTCACTGTAACTCACATTGTGGGTATCCAAGTCTTGAAATATTGATCTTATTGAGAAAATATTTACTCTACCCTCTATAGTTATGATCATTTGAGAATAATAATAATTGAATTAAAAAATAAAGTGAAAAATAATATATGTATATGTATGCAATGAAAGATCTTTGTAAGGAAAGAAATAAAAAAACCATGCGAACCTTTCCAAAACATTGTGTACAAACCTCAAATAAGGGTCTCCTATGAAACCTTGCAAGATGGATATTATATATGATTTCTGGATTCTCTTGAGCACTCTCCAAGCTTTGAATGTAAATGCTACGGATATAGTGAATTCAATGAGTTTTGGTATGTCAAATTCAATATATGGTTTGAAAGGAAAGTAAGTTTGTAATTTATAGAGGAAAAGGTAGTTGAAATCGAGTTACACACAGGATAAATGAGTATGTTAAAAATAACATTATAGGTAATTGCAATAGTGTCGGGGGCATAAATAAATTAGTTCCAAAAATCTTCATCCGGAAAGGTGATTGTACCCGCATTTTAATTTCCTACGCCTTTCTAGTATTCTAGAAGTGCGGTTAACTAGGGTAAGGATAGAGAGCCCAAGTGGAGTCTAAATGGAGTTAGATCAAGTGGAATATGACTAGGATGTGCACACACTTAATTAATTAATTATTTAATTAATAAATAACAATTAATTTAGCTAAAGGATTACACATGGTACATGGGATTAATTTAATTAATCCTAAGGGTAAAATATATATTAATTAATTAATTTAATCAATTAATTCCAAATGGGTGAATAACAGGGTGTACTAGGATAACACTGGGAAAAAGTGGAAATAGAAGTGTAATTTTGGGGTGTCTACATTTTCCCCTCTTTAAATTTGTATTGAAAATTAATGGTGCTTTAAAGATAGTACACACATGTAGTTTGGTGAGTAGAAAAGTGTGAAGCATTGAGATGCTCCAAAAACAAAACAATAGAAGAATGCCCCCTCGATGGATCGGATGATGTAGCAAGGTGACAAAGCAATCATTTGATAAGAATAAAGTAAGGGATTAAAACAAGGGTGGGAAAAGACTGTGTTTGTAGCATGAGCATAATTTGGAGAGTAATTTTTTTAGAGAAACCTAATTTTTTTTTGTTGCACAATAGAGTTGTCACCATGATTATGAAAGAATCAAGATGGTTAATCCATATGCACTTAAACAAACACACTGACAAAAGAAAAATAAAAGGAAAACAAACCCAATATACAAATTAGGTGCCAACATTAGGGTTATTATGTAACCAAGATGTAATCACACTACTTGTAAGTGGTCCAAAAAGAATAAACATCAATAATGAAACAAAAAGTTGGAAAAGAAGAAAATCGTCCATGCCCCTAATGTGGCCACAATGATGATTAAGTAGATGCAAATACTCCCAAGTGGGAATAGGATTAGACTGGAAGAGCAGAGCTAAAGTGAATCCTTATGAAAATCTTGTTAAATTCATTGTGCAAATGATCAAAGTTGAAATTACCCCAATTTGAAGTTATATCACGAAGGAAAAACAATTTTGTGACTTTCCCCAAGCATAGTTAGCATATCATGCGAAAGGGAAGAAAGTGATAGTTGTAAGATTGACACAATCACTAGGGTAATAGATAAAATTATGATGTTTATCAAGATTGTATTGATATGTTGAAGGATTCACTTTAAGGGTTTTCCAATTGTTGGATTTCTATGACAAGTGAATATTTTTTCGAAAGTTTTGTATTTTTGATTTTTTAGGATTTTTGAAATATTTTATTTTTTTGTTGATTTTCAAAATTTTGGAAATACAAATGTAATAAAAAATGAAGACATTCCATGGTTTAAATAAACCGGGAGGAAAACACAACACTTGCAAATGACAAAAAGATATAAACAAGTAATAGAAAGAAAGCCACTATGAGCAGGAAAGAACCACACCAAAGTTATATATGAACTAGGATGTGAATAAATTTCCTGCAATTGGTCCATGAGCACATTCCAGATACATAGAGTCTTGGTATATTAGAAGAAGAGAAAATGTAAACTAAACAACTTCCTAAAACTTATTTCAACTACAAACACCGTATTGCTGCTCAAGTCGCCTCTCGAAAGCTTTAGAAAAACAAGATGGTTATTAGGAAATGAAGAACACTGGAACAAAGAAAGAAACCATAAATGAAATAAAAATGGGAGTACGAGTCCCACCGGCATGCCTAAAATATATGCAATGAAAAATCATTGTAATGAAAGAAATAAACAAACCATACAAACTTTCCAAAGCAACCTTTTGTGCAAACCTCAAATAAGGGTATCCTGTGAAACTTGCAAGATGGATGTCAGAGATGATTTGTGGATGCTCTTAAGTACTCTCCAAGATTTGAATGTAGGTGCTGGACATAATGAATTCAATAGAATTTTTGTATATTAGATTCAATAGATGGTTTGAAAGGAAAGTAAGCCTGTAATTTAGAGAGGCAAAAGGTAGTTGAAATCGGTTACACACGGATAAATGAGTATGCTAAAAGTAGCATTGTGGGTAGTTGCAATAGTGTCGGGGGTAGTAAATAAATTAATTGTAAAAATTTGTATCGTAAAGGTGGTTGTAGATGCATTTTAATTTCCCCCACCTTTCTAGGATTCTAGAAGTGCATTTAACTAGGGTAAGGATAGGAAGCCCAAGTGGAGTCTAAGTGAAGTTTGATCAAGTGGTTGATGACTAGGATGTGCACACACTTAATTAATTAATTATTTAATTAATAAATAATGATTAATTTAGCCAAAGGGGTAAAAAGCGTACATGGAATTAATTTAATTAATCCGAAAGGGTACAATATCTATTAATTAATTAATTTAATCAATTAATAACAAATGGGTGAATAATAGGGTGTACTTAGGATAACACTCGGAACAAGTGGAAACAAAAGTGTAATTTTGGGGTATCTACGGTATATACTAGGAATAAAATGGGGATTCTATAGGGGCCCCAACCCTTGAAATTCACATAAATTTTGGTATATATATAGAAAAAGGATGTTTTGTAGCTAAGTACATTGTCAATATATAATTATGAAATCCCGCGTAAATGTGGGGATATGATCTAACATCTTTTCATCCTAAACTCAAGTTCCTTACAGTTTTGAGCATCATAAATATATTGAATATCTCTTTCTAAGCTACGAGACATACCCAGGTCCATAAGCTCCTTGAGTTTTGTCCTTGGGACTTTAAGAATCTTAATCAATTCAAATTTTTTCCTATAATAAGAAACCCATTCAAGGATATTCAGCCCTCATGTGAGATATGCTTTTGTACCATGTTGAGTAATAGTTTTGGAGGTTGAGGATGGCCGAGGTACATCAAATGGCATAGTAGAAGTGGCTCAAGTACGCTAATATGATAAAAAAGATAAGCTTGGATGAACCTATTGGATTAACAACACCCCTTTTACATCTCTTTAATGGTGGTAGTGGTACTTCAAGAGATTTCTTAGAAGTAGATTTCACCGAATCTTTTTCAAATTAGTGATCCTTTGCTATATTGTGGCTATTCTGCAGAAATGTAAGATATGTCCTCTTTAGGCTCATCATTGGACATTGTGTGGACATTGATTGGGATTTCCTTCTTTTCCAATTCCTCAATGAAGAATGCAAGGGATATACATATGGTTTTTTTATTAATAGATGGCCTGATGGACATAAAACTTATATAAAGTCTCGGGAACCACATAGTCTTTTGGGTAAAACAAATGGGTAAACAAAATCTCTAACATGGAGAAAAAGGAGACATTTTTATGAGCTTTCTCATAAAATCTAGTCAAATTATGTAGAGAGTTAGTGGTCTGCTGACCTCCGCTTGGTCTTGATACGAACTACATCCTAAAAAATCTTCATTTGGGATATAAATATTCAATATCACATGTAGAACTTCTGAAGAAATTTGTTTCAAATTATTTCCCAATTCCATCTCATGCCATTGTTAGATAAGGGACAACATTGATTTTTCACAAGAAAATTCACTTGTAATACCCCAAGGAAATTACGAATTCATAAAAGAATAAGTGAGAATTTATAAAAGACAAATTATGGAAAGTTTCACCTAATTATCATGTCAGGAATGAATGTGAGATTAATTTTTGATGCTCATAAAAATTTTAAAAAGGGGAAGGAGGAATGATGTCTATCAAAAAGTGTTCTTTTGGATTGATTAGTTGTTTGCGAAAGAGGAGCATCAAATTCAAATGAATATCCATGGTTACTCATTTCCCCAACACTATCTTATAAAAATTACAAGTTTCAAATCAATTGGAATAATGACATCAGGGATAAAATGGTTTATTACAAGGAACATGAGTGATTACGAAAAGATAAACAAGGACAAAGAAGATTAGATAGCACAAATGGGATATTTTACACACGTCCACATTTGCAACCAAAACAAAATCAGGTTGGTGGATAACAAAATAATCTTTACAGTTAAAATATATTTTCCAAATATGGAGTTCATTATCGCGCCTTGCAGGATTTCTTGTGTATAAGTTTTTTGGGAAAATTGAAGGGAGTTCATATAAATTTTTATATAAATATGAGGGCATTTTCTCATATGAAAGAGAGGAGAGTTTTTTTGTTTTGAAAAATTGAAAGAAAGTAATGTAACTCTGCATGTTTCCATTTTCTTGTATGGAATACATATGAAATTTGAGTTTTCAAGATTTTGTGTCAAGGTGGTTGTACTTTACATCCATTGGCGAACACTACGAGAGTTTAATTCATGTCCCCTTTTCAATAAATTGAAATTTTGAATGACATATGCCTACTTATGATTCTAGTTTTGTGTTCTATATCTTGTATGTTGAAATTTTATTAATGAGTTATAATTTTTACTGTAATTTTGTGTTTATTGCTTCCATATGTCATACACAAGATTAGTTTTTAGTAAGTTGCATCTTTTTCTCACTAAATTAGTATTTCTTTGTAGCATTTACTCTATAATATCTGAGGTGGTTATAAAACTCTGTTGTAACCTACTAGTTAAATGATCTATGTCACCCTTTGATTGTATCTTTGGCGTAAAGGATATAAGCAATAGGTACTTCACTAAAGGTCTTGTATAATATTTTATCTTAGGTGTTTTAAATATTGTCCTAGAAAATATTTGCGATTGTTGAGTATCAATGAATGCAATTTTTTTGTTTAAAATTTTGTCGCTACGTAATCATATATTCTTTACTTTCCATTATAACATTATGTCATGGTATTTGTTGATGCTTTGTTATGGGAAATCAATCATCATTTACTCCCCCTTTTTACAAATCAAACCTACTATACATTTCTCCATGCCATCATACTTTTATACAAAGATCCATTTACCACCCTATTATTCCATATCCAAGCATCATTGAAGACACTTCTTTATAGATAGATTCCCATCAAATGTGATGCAAGGAAAAGTGAACTTTATGTCTATGGTAACCTATGTCGATGCACTATGTATATATGACATTATTATGACAACTATTACAATTTCTTTGTTATATTCATGACTATGCTTAGCTCATATTGACACAATATTTTAAAAATCAAGAGGAATTGAGTGCAAATTATTCCCTCTTCATTCAAGTTACCTAATGGCTCCTCTCACCCTAGTATAAAGAAAAATGAAAAGTAGAAAGATCAGGCCATCCTCTTTGTATATGCCTCTCAATAATCTTAAGAGATTGGTTCTTAAGATATTGTTATATATCTCCCCAATTGAAAATGACATGTTTTACATAGTATATCATCTTCTAAGCCTTCATATTCTCTAAAAATGCTTAACATGCCCCAAGGGGGTGTAAAATTGGGAACCAACTTGAAGTAGCTATATGTTAAAAATCTTGATCCAAGATGTATATTATGTGTGAAAACTCTTAACATTCTTGACACATCTGTACATATTACACATCATCACATATTCCAAATCATATTTCTTGAGGGTAGGCTATAAATATCCCATTTGGTGTATTTTTATGGTGGTTGAATATCTACCAAAATATCCACCACAAAATCCATTATGGGATTCAAGAGTATTTTCTTTACTTCTTATTCATCTACACATATAGTTAATAAGACATCAAAGACCTTTTGATATAAGACTTCTTATATAATGACATATTTAGTAACTATAATGTGTAGTCTTCTCCTTTGCTATGATTTAGATGATTTGTGGTAATTTTGGTCCATGATATATTTTATTATGTCAAAATACCATGGGTATGATGAAATTGTGGGTTTTATATTAGAGTTTTAGGATCTTTAATGAAAAACAAATGTATGAGCAATTGCAAAAATTGAAATAAATAACAAGAAGATTCTAAAACTCACAAGGCAAGAATGGCTCCAAATCAACTCAATGCTCCATATTCCATATGATAGACTGATGCAAGTCAAGTACATATAGGTATTTTATGTGCAACCTCCTCCTATATCGGTGGGAAATAACTCTCACTAATTGCTACTAAAAGTAGAGTTTACTCCACATAACTAGTAGGTTAACTTAACACAATGGATAAGGTAAATCAACAAAATTAACACCTTAGTAAGAATATCGCATAAGTGTAGGAAATATCCAAGTAAATAAAAAATACAAGGAAAATAAATATCCTACACTAACACCCCCCATAAACACAACTTAGGTGGGTAGTGAAAACGAAAGTTGGTCTTGGTAACAAGGCCTAATGATGTACCCACATACAATTAAAATCTCTCATAAAGTGGAGAAAATGATAAAACTCAATGGGAAAAACTCTCCCCAAAAATAGAGAAATGAAGAAGGAAAGTAGGCTAGAAACTTCCCCCGCCCCAAATATGATGAAGCTACTCGATGTGGATAGAAGAATTGGGTCCTAACAATAAGGCCATGTTAGGTACCCAAGTACATAAAAAGATGAAATGGGAAGAAATAAGACAACTTGATAAGAATCCAAAATTTGATGAAGCACTGATAAATAATCTCCAATAAGTAGAACTTGCTCCAAATATTACCCTCCAATAAGTAGAATTTGTGCAAAAAAATATGTCCAATATTGTTCTAAAACCATCGGTTGGCAGTGGGAACAAAAAAACAAAGGACAAATTTGACATTGCGAGAGTAATGGAGAATTTGTGTGAACATGCCATACTAGAAGAGTACTACATGAATTCACACTGCTACAAGGAAGTCGAGTGATTCTCCATATGGCTTCTAATAATATGCACCTTTTTAGATACCCAATTACAATTCATGTACAAAATTCTTCTCAAGAGAAACATATGCACTAAATTTTTTTATTGTAAAAAGAAGAAATAAAACAAATAAGTGATAATGGGGTTTTGGTCTCCTACCAAGTTAGGGCCCATCCTATGGTCTTTAAAATAGTTTTCTGGAAAACGAACCAAGTGATCATCATCTTCTTCTTCATCCATTGCAAGACCCCCTAAAAAGCGACACTTTATAAAGTGGTGCATTTACAAAATAAATAGGTCTAATATTTTGGGAAATGAAAAATATTTAATTTTTTCAAAAAATGGCACTCGATATAAAGCTACCAATAAAAATTTTTACAATAATTATTTCCCATGAAATAATCCCTATTTAAATGAATTCACACTAAAATAGAAATGTACTTTTTTTACTAAAATATAATCTAATTATAGTGAACATCTCTTCCATCGGACTAAAAAAAAGTGACTAAATATGGATTTGAAATGCATGTATGGACCATTTGAAACCTTCATTGGAGAAAAGAAATGTTGGATAACATGTAAGGGTGAGAACAAATCAGTAAATCAACCGCTTAAATGGTGAGAATAGAACCAAATGTATCTACAAGGGTGATAAAATAATGAGTCTAGATACACCCAAGTAATAAACCTTAGAAAGCTGTATGCGACATCAAAACACCTTCGAGGTCTCGTAACATACCAAGGAAATCCATATAACTCTTTTAAATTGCCTACAACAATGCTAAAGGGTATTTTAAGCACTTTGAAACATGTCATAAACTATATCCAAGAATTTATATGTAGTATTCATCCTTGTAACCCTAAAATCCTACAAATAGGCTATATTCCCTCAAACCAAGAAAACTAGAAAATACAAGAAAACGCCCAAATATCATAGCCATAAAGAACCAAGATGGAGTCATATCTATTTTCCCCAAAACATGACCTATTAGTTTCATAAACGAAGTATTCAAAAACTACTAATAACTCAGTAATGGAAAACATATCACTAGAATTACTCTAATACCATATTAGGGTTTACGGATCTCCGATGAAAAATAAATGCATGAGTAATTACGAAATTGAAATAACTAAAAATAAGATGTAATATGATCAAAAATCGCAAGGCAAGAATGACTTCAAATCAACTCAATGCTCCCATATTCCATAGCATAGACAAATTCAAGTCAAGTAGATATAGGTGGTGAATTTACAACATCCTAGATCGGTGGTGAATAACTCTCACTAAGCGATATTAGAAGTAGAGTTGACTCCACACAACTAGAAATATTACTTAACACAAATGATAAGCTAACTCAACATAACCGACACCTAAGCAACAATATCCCATGAGTGTAGGAAATATCCAAGTGAAAAAATAAATATAAGGAAAATAAATATCCTACACTAACATTTTCAAAGTGATTGATGCATTCATCGTGGAAGTCCAAATTTTCTGTATCATAAGAATATAAGGGACTTTTTGTTTATCTAGTCGGTAATGATTTTCCCTTTGAATTACTTTTGATTTTTGTAAGTAATCTCAAATTCATTCATGAGTGTTATGAACCTACCAAATTTCTTAGACAAGGTTGGTTAAGCTAGGAAGTTACATAACTAATCATACATTACAATGAATATCATCTCCTAGTTGATCATGTAGTACCTCAATTGTTTAGTTATGAAAATAATGGAAAGACACTCCTTCTCCACTTGAGTGTACAATGTATCATAATAGATTAGGACACAAATAATTAAATATATACCACACTCGTGACCATCGTCATCTTGAAGTGCCAACATACATGCAATTGACACACTCATGGCCCTAGAATGAGGAATTAAAGGAAGATCATACTTAGGTGTAATTAGAGTGGATGGGGAAAGAAGGAATAATTTTATAGATTAAAATGATTCATGTAATTCCTTCATCCAAGTATTGTAACATGTTTTCTGTATAAAACCATTAATAAGATGTATAACATAGGTGAGGTTCATGGAAAAACCTTGAGATTACCCCAAGTTTTCAAGTGACATGTGAGCATGAGAATCTACAAGAAACTCTTCTTTCGTACCCAACCTCTCGATGTCGTGTCGAGACAATTGGTGAGAATGGAATTTATACGGATATGAGATAAACTAGTTGGGAAATATTATATCCTCAACATGTAATAATGGAATCTGTGAATCTAAGGCAAAGAAGGCCCTCCTAACCTAAATTGGTGTAATGGATCATTCAGATATAATAGTTGTTTGGAGGCTCTAATCAATGTCGAGCTGAGATCCTATTTATTGGCTATTGGATACGTGGAAAATGACCTATAGGTGTTTCGTGTATATTTCCAGACAAGGTCATGAAAAATGGTGATGAGAGGTGTAGTGGATCCTCTCCGGGGTTTTATGGATGATTCTTTGGTCTAGTCTAGAAATCCCTAGCCTGATTGGCTACTACGTTTAATATGGAGAATTGTGTAATGATGTCTAGTGGAAGTGGTGAGGATCTGAATATTAGTGTGCGTAAACCGGTGTCAATGTCTAATTGATCAGTAGGCCCGTTAGGTTGTGGGACCTATGGATCACAACCATAAGTTCATGGTTGTGGCAGACTTCCTATGGTCATATGAGGAGTCAATCTCTTCTCCCGACTATCCAATAGTCGTAAGATTTTTCAGCCTCTATGTTTAGAACTAGAAGTTGTGTAATTTTCTCAGAATACCTTAAGTGTTTGAAACTTGAATACGTAAGCTAGTATCTATGTCGATGAGGAGGTCTCTGCGTTGGGTTGTGGAACTAAAGGATCACAACCAAATATTTGTTCTCTTTGAGTCCTTGTATAGTCATGTGGATATCCTATCAAGGCAGTCTATAGTTAGGGTGATTTGACCAAAATGTGTATGCCTTGTCATCTTCAATATTTAACTCTCTCAATTGTTCACTAATTGCTCATAGGTTTACTGTTGTTCAAAAAACCTGGATCCTAAGGTCTTGATCTATATCAGCTAGTGTTGTGGGGAGATTTGGTTGAGGCACTATCGGTTCAAATATGTATTCTCTGGGCTCTCTAGGTCCCGTGATTGTCATGCAAAGATGATTCAATTTTAACTAAAATGAATAAACTAATTATGAAAGATGTATCTACACTATGCATATATTCTTTTATTTTTGTATTTTCGATGAAGTATTTTAACGAAATTAAAAGAGCAACTATTCTAATATATTTAAAATGGACAATTAATCTAATGACAGAATCAAAACAAGCAAAGTAGCTCGATGTAGCTATTTACCTGTGCAGTTGTGAGTTTATCCTAAATATCTAAGTAACTAACTAGTTTAATCGAAAAACTCTCAATCCTACCTCAGAAGTGAGGAATGAATCATAGTTTCTTAGAAACTATCATTCCCCACAACTTCCCTAGCAATATTGAAAGTGAAATTTTAACTGAAATGAAATAATTTACTACTCTATTTGATACTTGTAACTAGAACTTTGATAGCTCAAACCTGGAGTTTACAGAACAGTGGTAAATCTAGTTGTGTGTGACTTCATCCCCTTAGTGTGATCTCCTTGTTCCTTTGTGTTCTCATGAATCTAGAAAAGTGTGTATATGATAGCATCAACAAAAGAAGATACTCAAACAATGGTAGCTTTGGATATAGACCGAATACAATGCAAGTAAGAGAGGGATAGTGCAAGTGAACAGAGCTTGACTATAATTCCTAGCAGGATTTATTATGGGAATACAACACAAATACACCGAGAATTCTAGAAACTATCTTTTGTGACAAAACAAAACCTGCAACTCTAAATGGATTCCAATTCTAAAATGAAACTACCTTATTCTAAACTGATTGTATGGAACAAACAATGAAGTAAGATGAAACAAGAAGATCAAATGATCTCTAAACAACAAAGGAAGGCTGATAATTGATGCAAAACATGAAACTATTGGAACTCTAAGCAAGAACTTCAAACAAACTGAATATTTAAACAGAGAAGGAGAGGGGCCATTTGTTTGAGAACAAGCTTGGCTATTTATAGCAATTGCATTTACCAGAGGGTAACTCCAATTGATCTCTTTTACTATAAACAAAGGGAAAACACTATTTATAGGGCGGCCAAAACATAAATGCAAGCCAAAGTGGTTGAAGAATGCGGGTAGAAATTTGAATTTTATGTTTGAAAAATCATCGAAACATTCTAGAAAATGCGCACAGACCGCCGCCTTATGCGTGGCGGTGGTATTTAGGACCACCCGCCTGTCTCGGGTGGCGGTCACGGGACCACCACCTAGGCAGGGTGGTGGTCTCATCACTTAAGACCAAAATGCAAGGAAAAGGGGGGGAGAGGGTAGAACAAGCAGCACAGAGGTCGGATGAGGCACATGGGATGCAAACGTATACTTGGCAAGCTTTTCTAGATTCCGAACACCTTGCGAGAGAGACTGTATCATCATTGGGGTTTTCGTAACCTCTTTCTAGCAGTACAAGTACCTACATTTTGGGTACGTACATATTGCCCCCTCGGAGAAGTGTTTTAGCCATGGAGAGGCATAAAATGGTGGGTCCGAGTATGGTGGTCCCAAAATGGGGAGTTAGAAGTTATACCTAACACATGCCTGTGTGTCGAAATGTCGCCATCCAAATTCCCGCTACCTGCAAAATGAAAAGAGGACTCAAGTGTAGATAGATAAAATAAATTGAGAGATAAAACTAAATTAAGTTAATATGAAATGAGGACTTACCATTTGCGCATGGGGATTTAGAACTTACCTCCCATCGTGCTCCATTTCTGTGAAGAAAAACATTCAAAACCAAATTAGAATACTATATATATTTAAAACTAGCTCATTTTACTATTCATTTGCATGTGTCGATTTGGTGATTTTTGAGCTCTGGGACCCACGGTGACCATTTTTGATGAGAGTACAGTCAAAATGTCCATTACGAGATCGTGATCATGCCTCCGAGAGTAGGACATCGGCCCATGAAGTCTCAGGTTAGTTCTTCTCAATTTATCATTTTTAAACCTAAAAGATAGAAATGTAGAAATCTTTGTCTTGGGGGGTTATTTTTGAAAATGCTAGTTTTAAATGAGTCTCTAGGGGGGGCACCCATAGGGTAGGTTTTTATTTCATCTAAAATGATGCATTTTTGCATTTTTTAAAGTGTTTTAGGGCTTTTGAGCCGTTTGGTGATTCGAGACAGGACCGCCACCCTGCACAGGGTGGCGGTCATGGGACCGCCCACCCCCAGGGTGGCGGTGGACCCATGGACCGCCACCTACTATAAGGTGGTTGTTTTGGCAACCATGGGATTACGTTACGCACCACCCCTATAAGGTGGAAGTTACAGACCGGACCGCCACTAGAAGGGGTGTGTTGGGCAAACCAACTAGGCCGCCACAAGGGGTGGTGGTTTCAAACAGAATGCAAAAGGAGATGTTTTACTTTGTTGTTTTTGCATTTTTAGCATTTTTATATGTTCCTGATGATTTTCCCAGTTGGATTATGTTACTAACTTACTCTTTTCCTATGTTTTGGGTGGATGTAAGAAGGAGGAGTACATCAGATGGAGCAGAGAGAGGGAGTGTGATTGGCTCCCGACAGTGTTGGATGCATTGTCCCAGGATGAGAGGGACACTTTGCTAGAGGGCTGGGATCTTGTGGATCTCTCGGGTTGCTCATGTTGCTCCTTCTAGTCACATACTATGTGACTTATTTTCATATTGGGATGCGTAGATCGGAACACTTTCCGATTTCTAGGAGTTAGGGGTGAGTGGACCATCACCCTAGAGGACGTTTACCATATATTGGGGGTCCGATCCTTGGGAGGTGGTTGTCTCTCAAGACAGTAGTATCCAGATCTCAGTTGGTTAGTGGGCCACATATATGGGAGATGTCATTGTTTCCATGGGGTTGAAGAAGGGGGTGAAGGTCATTCTATTGTTACCTCTCCTATCCTATGTGATCTGCAAGGTGATTATGGGTATCCTTGCCTCATGGTTGATTGGGGACAAGGGAGGGGATACTCTTCTATACTTGTTGGGCTCCCATCATTGCACAGATTGAGGCCCATGGCCATATTTACGCTTGGGGAGCAGACATCCTCGGGACCACCTATCATGATTTATATAGGGTGGTCAGACTACAGGGACAGTCACTGAGCCACCCCACTCTAGTTATGAGTTGGGTGTATGAGCGCATCATTCCTTATGGGAGAGGTATACAGGTGGAGGATCCGGGGGCTGTCAGGGGTAGCGAGGTGAGGTGGAGGATGACCATACTTAGGATGCCACACCAGCCAGTGGCTTCCCTGACTATTGCAGACATGGAGGCCACTCCTTATTAGGACATGGCAGGGCTATGGGGGAGGAGACACTTACATTGATTGCCTTGCTCTTCCATGGGTCAGTTGGTAGATAGGATGGGGAAGCTAGAGACCCACCCCTTTGATAGAGTACCACAACAGTTTGGCCTCCCTTATATTGATATGTTTCCTCCCACGGGGCCAAGTATACAGATCTATTTGCGAGGCCAGGGAGGTCCTAGAGGCCGAGGTTGGACCATGATCACTCTTGGTGTTCCCATTGCAGCTAGGAGGGTGGTTCGTGCCCAAGGGGTAGCTAGTGCTCCTTCGAGCACCTTTACTTTAGATTGGTGTCGGTCCTGCTCATAGTGGAGATGAGCCCATTGATGTGGACTCCAAGTCTGAGGAGTTCACTAGGGGGAGACAGAGGAGGGGTGAGAGGAGAGTGGCAGAGACAGGTGAGGAGGATGACAAGTGATACTTGAGTGGCATGACACTCAGGATATCTTGTGGGCCGAGAGGGCGGAGGAGAGTGCAGAGAAGGTGACCTTGATTTCAGAGGAGTTTCCTTCTCAGGATTTAGGGGAGATGATGAGTCCATGGTAGGCCATCACTTTGTTCCAGATGTGGGAGAGGCATGACAAGTCGGTGGCAGTGTCAGTAGTAGTGCAGATCCTAGAGATCCTACCTGAGATGCCTGGAGATCCGAGTGAGTTACTACTCTTTTCTTGATTTTGTTTTAGTTAGAATTGTTTAGTTGATGTTTCCTTTTTTGTTTTTGTTTTTTTTGGTCTTATTTTGGACAACTTTCTAACTTGTTTTTGTTTCTCTTTTATTCGCAAACCTCACCGAGGGATGGTGAGATTTGATTCGCCAGGTGTGCATGGACACTCTACTGCTCCCTTTGGAGGGTACTCAGGCCGAGTTGACTGAGGATGTTGGAGAGCCCTCAGCAGCTGGCCGACATACTGATGTCTTTTCCCTATCTGGAAGGTGGAAAAGATCATTACCTCCCTTCACACCGAGTTGGCTGGATATAGGACTGAGCGCTTGATGAGGAGGAGTCACTCTCATAGTGAGTGAGACCACAAGCTATTGGCTGATGATCGTGAGCCTCGTTCATCATTCAGAGAGTCATCATCGTGTCAGAGTAGGAGTCCTAGACGAGGTCGTGCACCTTTTAAGGGATCTCACAGGGATTGAGAGATCATGGTGCCTTTTTGTAGTGATTTTTGGTTGGATACTTATACGAGTATTTTTGTATTTTCGGGCTCATTGAGCATTTTGACCATGCCTTAGTGCATGATGGCATTGTACATAAAACACCATTTATATATATATATATATCTTTTGGATCTAGATCTTCTTGTGTCTAGAATTTTGTGATTTTCTTTCACATGTGTACACTAGATGTTTTTAGAGTATTTATTTTTATATGCTTTTTAGAATGTATGCAATGGATGAAAAATGATAACAAATACTAAACATAATGTTTTACTTTATTTGCTTTTGTAATACTGATATGTGATGATGTAGAACATTTTGTAGTACTAAACTTTTGGCCTCTTTGGGAAATGTCTATTGTTTCTTCTTATGTTGGAAAAATGTGATGAATGTATAGAGATAAAGAGATGAACTTTCCCCATTCCCAAACTCCACGCAACTAGTAAGATGGGCTCAACACCAAGAGTTGGGAAGGGCACAAATTGTATGAGTTTGACTGAATGGAATGATGAGAGATAGAAAAACCAGTGACAGAAACCAAACTTAGACCTACACACTTACTCTACTCAGAACTACCACCAAGCTCAGAAGGCAACTTACTTTTAGTTTATCTAGACTTAGATCTATAAATGGAAACCTGGTTGACAAAATCTGGTTTTGAGGATTTGATCTCTTTAGAATTTGGACACTTATTTTCACTTAATATAATTTGATTTGTATTTGTAAAATACCAAGATTTGTTAATTTGTGTGAATGGACCCCCCACACCCTGCCCCATGCCACTAGTAAGAAGCATGGGTTTGTCACCAAAGGTAGGATATAGGTGAGTAAGGGCACTTCTTTCCTTTCCCAACCTCGCACCACCAGTAAGAGATGTGGGCTTATCACCAAAGGTTGGTGGGGCAAAGAAGTGTGTAAAATAAAATATTTTGTTTGCTTGGTATTTTTATTCTATTTTATTTTGACACTTTTGATCTGTGATTTTGGAATATCCTTGTTTCAAAGAGACATAAGAGGGATAGATGTGACACCAAGAAGCTTCTAGAATAGACCATAGGTAAGAACAACTTCACCTAGTAGAAAGAAAGAGCAAAACCAAGTATGCAGGCCTTGGTATGGTTTTCGTCAACATTTGTCTATCAAACTTGATGAAAAGATTTTGAAACTACTTGATGATGTTTGAAGAGATGTGATTTGAATGCTTTTGCCAATATTTTCAGAAATTTATAATAGATTGCTTAAGAGTAAGTTCCTTGACTACAATTTTATGAAATGAGTGGACAAAATGAAACAACTAAGTGACTAATGCAATGTAGGTAGATATAATATACAAATGGTGACACTGACGTCTCATGCGTAAAACCATTTAAGATGCAAGGAATTGACTGTTTCATTGAACTCCTCACCTTCTAATGTACACAAGAGATACACACCATTTCCGTAGTCTTTCATGACTCGGTATGGGCCCAACCACTTGGGCTGGAATTTCCTTCCTTCGCCGGTTTTCTTATCAATCCGGTTGTCTAGTCTTAAAACTAGATCTCCCTCATATATTTCTCACTCATAGAATTTTTTTGTTATATTTCCAGCACATCCGGTCAGCATAGGCTCTGTGTCATTGTTGGCATTTAGCCTAGCCTCATCAAGGCTTTCTAGTTGAGAGAGGTGTGCCTCTCTATAGGCGTCTTCTCCCAAAATCCCTTGTAATGAGATGCAGAGGCTAGGTATTTCGACCTCAAGCGGGAGAACTACTTCTACCCCAAATACTAATGAGAAGGGGTTTCTCTGTTGGTGTTCTTATTGAGGTTCGATGGGCCCACAAGGCTGGATATAATTTTAAATGCCAATCTCATTTGTTCTCCTTAACTATTTTGAGGAGAATAGATTTTAATGTTTTGTTTTTGCTTCGGCTTGTCCATTGGCTTGAGGATAGTAAAGAGAGGTCGTATGATGGTTTATTTTGAATTTTTTGCATAGCTCATGGACCTCATCATTCTTAAAGGATGTACCATTATCTGAGATAATGACTTGTGGGACACCGTACCTATAAATGATTTGGTTCAGAATGAACTTGGTGATTACCGAACCTGGTACGGTGGTGAGAGGCATGGCCTCTACCCATTTGGTAAAATATTTTGTGGCCGTAATTATAAAGTTATGGCCATCTATCGATGAGGGAGAGAATTTCCCTATCAAATCTAGACCCCACATGGAGAAAGGCCATGGGGTTGTTATTGGTTGCAGAGATTGTGCTGGCATGTGAATCTCGTGGGAGAATTCTTGGCATTTGTGGCACTTACGTATAAAACTCTACTATGCATCATGTTCAAGAGTGGGCCAAAAATAGCCCATCCGATGTATTTTGTGAGCAGTGGCGTGACCACCAAAGTGACCTCCACATATCCCACTATGGGATTCATAAAGAATCTTCTTGGATTCTTTTGTGTCGACGCATCTTAGAAGCATGCCATCAAAGGCTTTACGATAGAGTACTTGTTCTAAAATAACATATTTAGCAGTGATAATGTGTAACCACCTTCTTTGTTGTGATGTGGCACCTTCTGGGTATGTATGGTCCATAATAAAATTGATGATGTCAAGTGTACCAGGGACATGTAGAGATGGGGGCCTAGTTTTGATAAAGTATATACACTCATCGGGAAAGTCCAGATTTACCAGATCACCTCCATCTAACAGATTGTTAGCTAACCAGTCTTGCAATGATTTGTCCCTTAACGGATTTCTGGTTTACAAATGTTAATTCAAATTCCCATTAAGGTTATGAAACATCCATCCTTTTTAGATAAAGACCCTTGCATGAGGAATGTTCGTAAATGATCTGTCTTTACAATGACCCTTGTTTCTTGATTTAACATGTAATGTCTCAAATGTTTTGTTGCAAAGACTATGGCAAGACATTCTCTCTCTACTGTGTATAATGTGTTTCATAATCGAGCAACGTTCAAGCTAATGAAATAGATTGCACATTCTCATTTATCATTGTCTTCTTGAGCCAGCATGCAGGCTAGCAAGACATCAGTAGCTCGTGAGTATAGGATCAAAGGATGATCTAGTCTGGGAGGCATTAGCATGGGGGAGACAACAAGAAGCATTTAACTACTTGAAGGCCTCGTTGCATTCTTTTGTCCAATCAATGCTATAATATTTCTTTAATAGATTGTTGATTGGATGAATAGCAAAACTTAAATCTAGGATGAACCTTTGGATTGCACCGAAGTTTCCCAAGAAATGATCTGATACTGACTCATCTGATGGTGGAATCATTTCAAGAACAACCCAGATTTTGGCTGGATCAACATCAATCCCTCATGAGGATATAATGTAACCCAGAAGCTTGCCTCCTGTCACACCAAATACGCATTTCTCTGGGTTCAATGTGACGCCATATTCAATCAATCGTGAGAGGATGATATGGAGTACTTTTGGGTGATCACAACGCTTCTTGGCCTTGGCCAACAAGTCATCCACATAGGATTCCACAATTTTATGGATAAGATCATGGAATATGTATGTCATTTCCCACTGGTATGTAGTGCCGCATTCTTAAGACCGAATGACATGACAACGTAACAATAAGTTCCCCAGGGAGTTATAAATGGTTTTGGCTTGATCCTGTTTAGATATTTTAATCTGATTATACCCTGAGAACCCATCCATGAGGGACAATAGTTCAAATCAGTTGTTGCATCAACAATGATGTCAATGGATGGTAATGGGAAGTCATCCTTGGGACAAGCTTTGTTAATATCCCAAAAGTCTATGCAAATGTGTATCTTCCCATTCTTTTTTGAGAACAGGGACGATATTAGATACCCATTGTGAATAGTCAATGGGTTTGATGAATCCCACTTGGAGAAGTTTCATTACTTCTTCTTTTACCATGAGAGCCACTTTTGGCTTCATTGGTCTTGACTTTTGTTTAATTGGTTTTGCATCTGGTTTAGTGACAAGATTATGTACCATGCGATATGTGGTGCAATTCCTGTCATTTCTTTATAGTTAAATGTGAAAGCCTTTTGATGCTCTTTGAGGATTTGGGTGTGTATTTCTATCTCCTCTAGAGTTAACGAGGATCCCAACTTCAAAATTTTTGGTTCTTCCTCCGTTCTGATGTTTATGTCAATTGTTTCTTTGATTAAAGAAGTGTTTCCTTCTTCAAATTTAGGTGGGGCCGGAGGTAGTTCCAAACTTTCTCCATTCTCTACCTCGTAGATATCGAGATCCTTTTGTGGAGGAGACTCTATCATGGGATTTCCAAAATAGGAAGAGGAATGTGGTATTAGGGAAAGATCTACTATGTGGTGAGCAAGATGTAACTCTGCATAGGCATTTAGATATTTGAGGGTGACTCTATCACTGTCAAAGTGATCCAGGATAGAAAAATCATTCTCAGCTTCTCTATGAGTCAGGAGTGGGTTTGTTGGTATTTTACGCACTAATGGTTTAGTATGAAGTGATACCGTGAAACTTGTATCTTCCAACTCACTGTTTGGAGTGAAATGGGAAGCTGAGGTTGTTATTGAATCTATGAGAAGGTTTTGCTCTCGTG
Organism: Taxus wallichiana var. yunnanensis; assembly: GCA_018340775.1. Lineage (NCBI taxonomy): Eukaryota > Viridiplantae > Streptophyta > Pinopsida > Cupressales > Taxaceae > Taxus > Taxus wallichiana. The sequence continues at coordinate 380,345,980 of CM031242.1, read as the reverse complement.
GGATTGCTTCAATTGATATGAAGTTGAATCCTTTGCTTAGATCTAATACCCATTTTGTAGAGTTGTAAATGTTCAAGCTCTAGTCTCATATACCTCAGAGACTTGGTTTGTAACTAGTTGTGAGTCTCCTAGTACTCTAATGTTATCGACACCCATTCTTTTGGCTAGGATGAGGCCAAGGAGGAGGGCTTCATATTCCAGCCCCGTTGTTTGTACACTCAAAGTTTAATTTAAAGGAAAAAGGTAGGATCTTTCCCTCAGGAGAAGTAAAGATCACTCCCCCCTACTCCAAAGTGACATCTAGCTCCATCGAAGTGGAGAGTCCAATATTTTCTTGGGAAAATGGATGTTGGGATATTCGTCATATCTGTTTCTTCTGCCTCGGTTACTTCTACCATACAAACTTCATTTGATGGAAGGGAACCAATTCCTAGGGTGTATCCCATACCCATAGAATCAAATGGTAGGAGAATGGGTAGATCTTTCTCTAAAGTAATTGACAATATTTGTGGTAGTCCCTAATGACACATTTCTATGACGTTAGCCTCATTTTTGAGTGCTGGAATGCCCTCGACTAGATTTGTAATTTCCAATTCTGTGGTAGGTATCAACTTCTCTTCTGGTTTTGAATTAATTGGTTTGCTAAGTTGATTCATTGGGAGTTCAAACTCAGAGTGAATGCCTAGTCTTTTCTTCAAGTCAGCTAGGTGTATATCGAAGGGTTTTGGGTCACCTTGTGCCACAAATATTTTCCCTAAGTGTAAAAATCTTATTTCTTGGAATAACGTGGAAGGGATTGCCTTCATGCGGTGTATCCATGGTCAACCGAGGATCATATTATAGTTGGTTTCCGATCTATAATATAAAATTGGTGAGGACCATCTTGGGTCCTAAGGTGACTGGTAAAACTATGGTTCCAATTGAAGTGGCTTTGAGGCTATCATAACCTCTTAGCGTATTTCGTGTTGTGGAACAATTTGTTTCTCCATATCCTAGCTTTTGAAGGAAAGTGAAGGGGACTATGTTAACTACTGCCCCATCATCAATCATTGCACATTTAACATAATTATTGTAGACCCATACTTGTAAATGTAAAGTTGGGTCACCTCTACGTGTAATTTCAGCATCCATTGGCATTTTTCTTATATCAAATATAAACTCAGTATCCCTATTTGGCTGCCTGGAGGGTAGACATCAAAGTCTACATGGTTTACTTGTGTTTCTAGAGGAGGAGTAATATTAATTAAATGACCAAGGCCTAATGCTTCTAAGAGAGCAGCCCTATGGGTGGGAGAGTTTTTTAACAAATCCAAAAAGGAGATGTGAGAGAAGGTCTTCGTTAAGTCATTAATTAAATCATAAGCACCTATGGGTTTTACCAACGTTTGTTGAATGTTGTCTAGTTCTAATGGATAACTTGGAACTGGTTGAGAAGAATAATCCCGTGTTCTTGTTATGGTTTCTATGGGTAGCTCGGTGTCTAACTCTACCGACCAACTATCTTGGTTTGTGGTCGAGTTCCTAATTGGGGTGTGACGGTGGATTTAATGAAGTTGAAGCTTCATGATCATTATTTCCTATCATAACACCCTTGTTTGTTCCACTTGGATCTAACCTGTTATTGTTAGTATGATTTGGGAGCGGATCGTTAAAGATCTTGAGGGGTGCATTTTGAGGGGAAACTACCCCTGTGTAAGTGTTTGGCGTGGTACTATAGAATTTGCTAAGAACATATCTATAAAGAGTTGTCTTTGGTCTTCTGGAAAACGTTGCATGAATTTATTGTAGTCACGACAAGTCCTAGTATCATGGCCTTGAATCTTGTGGAAACCACAATATAAATTGGGATTATAATTTTGAGGTTGTTGATTTGAAACCTACTATGGCCCAAAATTTTGATAAGGTTGTTGGTTGTTAGAGTTAAAATTTTGAGGTTGTTGCCTTTGGTTTTGACTCTGATATCCAGTTGGGTTTTGATTTTGACCTTGTGTTTGGATTTTTTTTCATTGTTGTTGTTGTTGTTGTGGTCGTGGTGGATGATTAAAATCCACTGCGTTGATTGTTGGAGTAAAATTTTTATTTCATTGATTGTTAATGGGTGGTGAAATGTTTACAACATTTTCTCTTTTAACTTGGTCTGTTACTCCATCTGTTGTAACCCCATGGTTTTTGTTAAGGATTTTGGGTCCTTGATTGGTATTCCCAGTGTTAGGATAGGCCGTAGTGTTTTGACTTGGGAGAGATTAATTTCCCATTTGTTCCATATGTCTTACGACCACTATCTATGGCCGCTTGGTCGATTCGGAGAGCACTCTCGAGTACTTCATCATAAGTTCTTAGTGGGAACTTTTGGACTTCTTCCTTTATCTCTCTATTGAGGGAATGAAGGAATAAATCACATAGTTCCATCTGATCCATGTTTGGAGCACTTGCTGATGAGTAGAGAACCGTATGCCATCTTTGAATAAAATGAGCAGCGGATTCATTATGTTCTTGTTTAATATGCAAGAATTCCCTGATTCCTGTTCTTAACAATTTGTTCATGTCAAAAGCTTTGATGAACTCTGACATGAGTTGTTTAAATGAGTGTATCGAGGCTTCAGGTATTTTGTAGTACCAATCAAGGGAAATACCCTCTAAGGTTTTAGGGAATATCTTGGCAACAACCCCATCCCAAGGGAGTAATTCCCATATGGCCGTGGCATAGGCCTTGATGTGTGCATTTGGATCTCCCTCCCCTTTGTATTTGGGTAAATCGGGAAGAGGTCTTGGAAGCATAACACTTCGTATGGTGAAGTCTAGGGGCTCTTTTAAATATTCGAATAAGTCCCTACTACATAGGCTTCGACCATCGATGGTGCTTGCTGAGGGGGTGGGGGTGGCATGGTTTGTTGATATGGCATAGCATATGTATTTGCAGGGACATAAGGGAATCCCTGTGGTTGAGTGAACATCCCGGGAGAGGAGAACATGTCTCCCTGTGGTGATTTTGAATAAATGTTTAAGTAGGGAGGAGCATTGCTCTGGTATGGGTTGTTTGGTGCTAAGCCGGGAGGTATCATATTTTCAACTGGAGTGGTGTTTGAAAATGTGGTTCTAGTTGGTGTTTGTTGTGGATAGTTATACGAATGTTGAGGAGGCATGCATGCCTAATGTGCTGTTCCGTAAGGAGGTCAACCTGGCTGGGATGATGCAGAGGGTTGGGGATTCCTGCTTGCCCAAAATATGAATTTTGATTTGCTTGAGCAAGTTCCAATCCTCTAACTTTCTCAACTAAGGCTGAAATGACCTCGATTGGTGAAGACACGGTGTTTTGCCTTAATGGCATTTTTACACCTTGAGGTTGTAAAGGGGTATGATACCCTGCTATGAATTGATCATTACCCTACCAAGCTTCACCGAGAGTATTTCCCATAGGTGGAGGAATGGGGGTGTTTTCTTGGAGTAGGGTATCGGGTTGTGTTTGCAAACTCCCTATAGGTGGGTACATGTTTTGGAAGCATTGTTTGCTTCTAGCGTAGCATGCTAAATACTCCTCATCTAAAAATGGGAGTGGATCTGACTGTCTACTGATTTGTGGTCTGAAACAAAACCCAAGGAGATGAAATGGATTCTCTAGTAAACATCATATTGTTAGAGCCTGAGGGCTCTAGTTGTTGCGTTTGTGCAAGTTGATCTAACTCCTCAATTTGGAATGAAGAACTAGAGCTAGTTCTTTGAGGGGAGTTTGAGATGACAAGTAATTACTTGAATAGTTGTCATCCCATGTAGAAAGTGAGGGTGATGGTTGTCTATTTGTTTGACCATAATTTGCTTCAAGACCTGAGAGAGGTCTACCATATGCATCGTATCCCGACATATTGGGGGTATATGAATACCCGTAGAATAATGGGAAAGAGCGAAGGTGGATGAAAGAAATGAAAATAAAAGGGGAACAATTGTTTGTTTCACGTTGGGTTCACCAATTTTGTACGATAGAAAAGTGACATGCGAGCATGAGAATCTACAAGCAACTCTTCTTCATACCCGACCTCCGAGGTCGTGCCGAGACAACCGGTGAGAATGGAATTTATATGGATATAGACAAACTAGTTGGGCAATCTTATATCCTCAACACACAATAATGGAATATGTGAATCTAAGGAAAAGAAGGCCCTCCTAACTTGAATTGGTGTAATGGATCATTCGGATATAATAGTTGTTCGGAGGCTCCAATCAATGTCGAGCTCTACCGAGATCCTATTTATTGGTTATTGGATACGTGGAAAATGACTTGTAGGTGCTTCATGTATATTTCTAGACAAGGTCATGAAAATGGTGATGAGAGGTGTAGTGGATCCTCCAGAGTTTTATGGATGATTCTCTGGTCTAGTCCAGAAATCCCTAGCCTGATTGGCTGCTATGTTTAATACAGAGAATTGTGTAATGATGTCTAGTGGAAGTGGTGAGGATCTGAATATTAGTGTGCATAAACCAGCGTCAATGTTCTGATTGATAGTAGGCCCATTAGGTTGTGGGACCTGTGGATCACAACCATAAGTTTGTGGTTGTGGTGGACTTCCTATGGTCATATGAGGAGTCAATCTCTTCTCCCGACTATCCAATAGTCGTAAGCTTTTTAGCCTCTATGTTTAGAACTAGAAGTTGTGTAATTTTCTCATAATACCTTATAGGTGTTCTGGAAACTTGAATACGTAAGCTAGTATCTATGTCGATGAGGAGGTCTCCTGCGTTGGGCTGTGGAACTAAAGGATCGCAACCAAATATTTGTTCTCTTTCGAGTCCTTGTACAATCATGCATGGATATCCTATCAAGGTAGTCTATAGTTAGGGTGATTTGACCAAAATGTGTATGCCTTGTCATCTTCAATATTTAACTCTCTCAATTGTTCACTAACTGCTCGTAGGTTTATTGTTGTTCGAAAAACCTAGATCCTAAGGTCTTGATCTATATCAGCTAGTGTTGTGGGGAGATTTGGTTGAGGCACTATCGGTTCAAATATGTATTCTCTGGGCTCTCTAGGTCCCGTGATTGTCATGCAAAGATGATTCAATTTTAACTAAAATGAATAAACTAATTATGAAAGATGTATCTACACTATGCATATATTCTTTTATTTTTGTATTTTCGATGAAGTATTTTAATGAAATTAAAAGAGCAGCTATTCTAATATATTTAGAAAATGGACAATTAATCTAATGATAGAATCAAAACAAGAAAAGTAGCCCGATGTAGCTATTTATCTGTGCAGTTGTGAGTTTATCCTAAATATCTAAGTAACTAACTAGTTTAATCAAAAACTCTCAATCCTACCTCAAAAGTGAGGAATGAATCATAGTTTCTTAGAAACTATCATTCCCCACAGCTTCCCTAGCAATATTGAAAGTGAATTTTAACTGAAATGAAATAATTTACTACTCTATTTGATATACTTGTAACTAGAACTTTGATAGCTCAAACCTAGAGTTTACATAATAGTGGTAAATCTAGTTGTGTGTGACTTCGTCCCCTCAGTGTGATCTCCTCATTCCTTTGTGTTCTCGTGAATCCAGAAAAGCATGTATATGATAGCATCAACAAGAAGATACTTGAACAATGGAAGCTTTGGATATAGACCGAATACAATGCAAGTAAGAGAGGGATAGTGCAAGTGAATAGAGCTTGACTATGCAATTCCTAGTAGGATTTATTGTGGGAATACAACACAAATACGCCGAGAATTTTGGAAACTATCTTTTGTGACAAAACAAAACCTGTAACTCTAAATGGATTCCAATTCTAAAATGAAACTAGCTTATTCTAAACTGATTATGGAAAAATAATGAAGTAAGATGAAACAAGAAGATCAAATGATCTCTAAACAACAAAGGAAGGCTGATAATTGATGCAAAACATGAAACTATTAGAACTCTAAGCAAGAACTTCAAACAAACTGAATATTTAAATAGAGAAGGAGAGGGCCTTTTTCTTGAGAACAAGCTGGCTATTTATAGCAATTGCATTTACTAGAGGGTAACTCCCAATTGATCTCTTTTACTATAAACAAAGGGAAAACACTATTTACAGGGTGGCCAAAACATAAATGCAAGCCAAAGTGGTTGAAGAATGTGGGTAGAAATTTGAATTTTACATTTGAAAAATTTTTGGAACATTCTAGAAAATGCACACAAGACCGCCGCCATGTGCAAGGGGTGGTGGCATTCTGGACCGCCTTGCCCTCGGGTGGTGGTCACGGGACCACGGCCTAGGTAGGGTGGTGGTCTCATCACTTAAGACCAAAATGCAAGGAAAAAGGGGGGCAGAGGGTAGAACAAAGCACGTGGAGGCCGGATGAGGCACATGGGATTTTTGGATAATGTCATATAATATGTAATTCATTTCCCTCTTGTAAGTATCATCAACATTTTTAAGCCAAAAATCATGACTATGTAATAGAAGGTCCCCACAGGTGTGTGTGAGTTGTTATTGTTTGATGTTCCTCTGAGATCCTTATTTGTTTCTATCCCAAGAATCCATCCTTAAAAATAACTCATATACAATTATTGCACTCGACAAAGACATCTATATATGCTAATGGAAATCATCTTTCAAAAAATCCTTATTATTATCCTTGAAGTCAATAAAGGTTTTGATTTTACCATTTTTAAATTACAGTATATTACATTACATTCTAAAGAAAACATGTTGTAGCATTAAATTATGAATGATAATATAATATGATAAAATTTATGAGATAAAAAACACACATGTTTGCATTTTGTACTGGAAAAATCACCTTTCAAATATTGTTAAACATTCCATTCCATTGGTATAATATATGATAGATCATGTAGTGATGAGATATCACACTCTGTTATTAACACCACAAAACCAAGTAAGATGCAAGGGCTCAACACTTATAGCTAAAAAGGATGTGAGATACATGAGGGAGTAATGCATAGATGAAAATGGTGAATAAAAAGACATCGAGACTTAATAATGATCCATTTGATAAATTATTACTCATCCTAGTTGAAGTTTTCGAACAAATCCAAAATAATTTTAACTTCATAGGTTTTGGCTAGACCTATACTCGTAAGTGGATTGTTAATTGGAAATATTTTGTTTAGAGAATATTTTTAGTTTACCATATGCATCTAGATTATCTCCTTATAATTTTATATGTTCAAGCACCTTGTTATGTATATTATCTTAAGGAATTTTCTTATTTTTTCATAATGACACCTTAAGTCTTGCTCTATCCTACAAGTAAGATGCATGTGATCACTACCAAAGAAAAACATAGATGAGTAAGTGAAAATATCTCCTTCCCTAGCCTTATGATACCAGTAATAAGCATGGGATCATCACCAAAAACTAGGGGGATGAGATATATAGTTATTTTCAATGTGGATATATATGTATACAATATATATTTATTTATTTTATGTTATATTTTATTGTTCTTATTAGGAAAGAAAGTTTCCCCCATATTAGTTGCACATATATAGTGCAACATGAGGGATCATCACGTAATATTGAGATGGGTGAACATAAAATATAGGTGAATAGTTTATATTTTTTAATTAAGGAGGTATGACTTCGGAGGAGGATTTTCCATTAGGAGGCTTCTATACAAGACCATAGGTAAAAACTCTAAAGTTTGAGAAAGCTGTAAGAGGCATGAGGCATACAAAATATTATATCATCAATATTAACTTTTGTCTTATGATTGGAACAAATAATGTAGATTATATATTTTAAAATTATCAAGAAATTGTGAAGATATTGAAGATTGAGAGATTTGAAAAATAAAATTTTAAAATTTATTTCAATCAAATAAACTCATAGTACTATCTAAAACACAATGATAATACAAATGACATAAAAGGTAAAAATACATGGATAATGTGGAGATACTATATTTCTATATATAGAGACATATTAGGTAGAGTGAGTTAACAGATTCTCCAAACTCCTCACACTCCAAAGACCACAAATGATAGGCACCATTCTTGAAATCTCGAGTTACTTGATAATGGAATTTGATATTGAACCACAAGGATCAACAAAAATGTGCACATTAATATTTTTACACTTGAAAGGAAATAAGAAAATGCTCCAAGTAATCAACAAGAAAATTAACCACAAGAAAATTATTCATGCAAAAAGAATAGGTCTACTCATACTCATAGATCAAAAGGAAGAGTACATATGGGGAGTGATATGTAACTCCATGCCTAGACATGTCATACTCCCATGATGGAGTGAGGATTTACAATGCTAGGAATAACATGTAACTCCCATATGATAATGACACATATGACATGTATGATAGATTCTATGACATAATCTATCATATGTCATATAAATCCCTAAATGGTATATAACTCACCTAAGTGATATGACTCACCATGTGTGAGGTGGGAAATTCCCAATAACTAAATAAAATGGGAATAAGTACCTCACAATAATATCACCTTCATCAAATCTTAGGAAGAGGCATGACAATATAGAAAGAGAAAGAGAACTCCCTAAACAACTAAGAAAGATGTGTCATATGGGTCCTAATAAATAAAGTCCCAATGAGGTACCCATGTACAAAATACGTAATATTTATAGAAAAACAAGAAGATAAGAAGAGGACTAGGAATCCCAAATAAGATGAGTAGTTGTAGTCAACCTCACCTAAAGAAGAGAGTATAAGTGAATAAACTTGGATTTAGTGAAGGGTTTAGTACAGATTTCTTTATCCTAATATGAATTTTTACTTTCCTTCAAATAATTGATGTCTCCATAGATCAACTCCCAAATGAAGTGTACGTGTATTTTAATTTTCTTTTTCTATTGATGTTGAGCAGGATTTCAGAAAATTGAAATAATACTAGGTAATGTACTCGGAGTTTTCAAAATAGATGATTGTAGACTACCAAAAGTGAATGCTAAACTCTTTGTAATCCCGTATAACCAAATAACTTCCATATAAGCATTGATTGCTACTGTATTCTACCTCTCAGAGATATATAGTAATCATGTTTTCTTATTTATCAACAAATTGATGGGACCCCAACCAAGACAAAATTTATAGCTAGAGGTATACTTCCGATGATTGAGATCTCTTGAAAAATCAAAATGTATGAATCAATTAAATCAATATTTTTACCTCCCAAAGAGTATATTCCATTAGTATTAGTGCCATAAACATAGTTAATTGTCCCGTTAATTGTTTTCTAATGTATTTCATGAGGCTCTACATGAATCTAGACATGATGTCAATAATTAATGAGAGATCCGGTCAGTGTCGTTAGGTAGATCAATCTCCCTATCACCTACTTGATTAATGGTACCATTGACTAAGTGAGTGTAGAAATTAGTAACTATATTTACCTAGAAAGAAAGGGATTAGGAGACGGCTTATAATCAAACATATCAAATGTGGCTAGAAAATCAAGGGCATACTTAGGTTGAGTAATCAAGATTCCTGAGTTAGATTGGGTAATTTTATCCCAAGGAAGTAGTGAAGAAAACCCAATTTGGTCATGGATAAATTGTTGGCTAAGGAATTATTTTAATAATGAATGATCAAGGAAGATCTACTTATAATCAACAAGTCATAAACATAAATAATTAGGATAAACATGGACTCATCTTACTACGTAGTGTAAACATTTGGGTTAGAGTGACACCTAGTGAGCCCGATAAAAGAATAAATGATTCCATCATGGCATATCAATCCTAAAGGGCTTATTTAAGGCCATAGAGAGAGTTGTTTAGTCTACAAATGAGGGAGAAATAGTGGACATAACTCAAAGTTTTTTCCATATATATTTATTCCTCTAGGTCCCCATGAAGGAAGGTACTCTTAACATCTATTTGATAGACTTCCCATCTATTAGTGGAAGTGATGGTGAGGGTCAAAAAATAGAACTCATATTTATAATGAGAGAAAATGAATATGAATTTTCAACCCTAGCAACCTGTGAGAAACCCTTAGCTACGAGTCATATTTTATACTTTTTATGTTCCCATCAACACCATACTTTTTTATATAACCACTTACATAAAACCTTTTTCCTTCCCTTGAGAAGAGGGTAAGATACCAAGTATCATTCTTCATGAGAGATGAATAATCCTCCTCCATGGAAAAACCCCACTCAGAAATCCTAATAGCCTCCCAAAAATATTGAGTGTTAGAAAGCGAGAGGTAAATAAGGTGTATGTTCCAGTGAAGTTTTAAAAGTTCAAATCTCATCTAAAGGATCCCCTATCCAATCTCCAACACTATGCAAGGTCTGCCTAGCCTAGTGAGGACCAAGAGGAGAGTTAGGTTTAGAATATTTTGAATCTCCACTTAAGTGAGATGGGACATAATCCTATATCATCAGTCTTATCAAATTCGGTAATGGCATAGTAGGAGGGGTTAGATTATGGGAGGATCGGGAGAGTGAGGCTTGATTCAATCATCATTAAAAGAGTCTAAATAAAATTCAAAGAGATAAAAGGAATTTAGTGAGTGGAGAAGTGGAAGTAGAAGATGACTCATAAAACTTTACACTTCTCTCAATATAAATTTGATGAGTGATGGGTTTCAATAATATAATTCCCTTCACACCATCAAGATACCGAAAATGATACAAGATTATGATTTTGGTTTTAATTCCTTGCATTTATTTTTGATAATTAGAGCCATAGTAGTTGATCCAAAGACACAAAAGTTCTCAACATCATGTTTACATCTATACCAAGCCTCAAAGGGTATCATCCCTTTTATTGCAATGTGTGGAATATATTTGTGAATGTAACAATTATAAATTCATGCCTTCATCCCAATACTACAAAGGAATGGGTTTATATTGAACCATGCAATTGGTCATCTCCTTAAGTTTTATGTTATTTCATTTCGCAACTCCATTTTTGAAGGGTTTTAGGAAGTTGTACATTTTAACTTAATTCGCTTCAAAGGTGTATAAATCATAAAACATATTACTCCCATACTCACCTCCATTATTGGTTTAAATAACCATGATAAACCTTTCGACTTGTTTCTCAATGAGAGCCTTGAAGTCTTGAAAGTGATCAAAAATTTTATATTTATATTTGAGAAAGTAAACCCATGTATAATGTGAAAATTCATCAATAAAGGTAAGTATATAAAGATCCCTAGTGAATGAATAAGATGGAAAGGACATAGAAATGTCACTATGAAAAGGCCCAAGGGATGAGAATAAAGGATTTTCCCTTGCCAATAATTTCTTAGAGTGTTTCCTAAGGGCACAACCCTCCCAAAGACCCTTAGAAAATTTGACTAGAGAAACATGTTTACCATCTCATATTTTCTCAATTATTCAAGGTAATGATAGTTTAAATGTCCAAAACTCTCATTCCATATCTTACTAACCTCATCACTATGATAAAGAAAGGAAGAGGTAAAATAATCGAAGTAAAGTGGGAAAATTTTTACAACCGATAATCGATGATCTACATTTTCGTAGCCCTTTTAGTCTCATTGAAAATATCTCTAATGATCACCGAGTTAGGATTAAATTCCACTCACATTCCTTCACTAATATGAGTGATTTGGTAAACTGATAGGATATTGGTAGAGATATCAGGAACACTTAGAACATTATTAAATATCCCACCATCTACTTCTAATGATCCACTACAAGAATGACACGAAAGTGTCTTCACCCAAAGTGATTGGGAAATACCAAATAGTGTAATGTTATAAAATGCAACAAGTTAAAAACACATGTGGTATGAGGCACCAAAATATATGACCCATTTTGATGAAAGAGAAAATCTACCTATGAGGGAATTTCCTTTCTTCTTCTTATATTTGGATTCCTTTGCTTTGGAAGACTCAGGTTTAAGAGCATTTTTTTTTATATACTTAGGAATTCCTATATTATTTTCTCAAGTAAATAAGTTAGGTGGTCTCATTTTTTTCATGAATTTATGCCTTTCATCTATTGACTTCTTACAATAGGAACACCTACACTTTTTCTTATTCACTTTAGGCTCACAAGTAGAAGCATTCATGTTGGCTTTTGATTAGGTGGTCTTAGCTTCTTTTTTTCTTCTCCTATTTATTTTCATTTCCTTTACCATTACTCCCACCTAGGGTATATGACTTGGACTTGATTACTCAAATTTTAATCAAATTGTATTGTTCTTTAATGATTTGGGGCAGAAATTTGTCAAATGAGGGCATCTTCCAAGTAGTCCCTAAAGCTTATTTCATGACATGAAAGGTAGAAACAAAGACAAAGTATTTGGGGACAATATTAAATAGAATGAATAAGATTAGTTGCGCATATTTTTTTCAACTCCACATTCTTTTGGTAATAATATAGTGTGAATAAATTTTGAGAAGAAGGCATGTAGGTTATCAAATTTACTAGGAGTTAATCCTAGCAGTTCATTCTCCAACTCATGTGCTCGCATGTCATCTTGTTTTCCAAATATATCGTTAAGATTTTTCTAGGATCCATTAGGTTCTATAGAATAATCAATGTGAAATATAAATTCTAAAGAGAAAGACATACAAAGAAGACCTAAGGCTTCGTGACATCATTAAACTAGTTAGATTTTTAGGTTAGGTTGTTTGTTCTTTCTCCTTGCCATGTAAAGTGATGCGGTATAACCCTTTAACCCATAGCATTATAATCATCTTATATATCCATTCAAAGAAGTTAAATTATGTGAGAAAATTAATATCACTAATATCCATCATGAGGAGATAGAAAGTAAGAATGAGGAAATAAAGGAAACACACACATAGCTCGTAGTAAAAATTTAAGCCTTTGTTTGTGGAACTTTATAGTTTAGAGTGAAATGATTACAATTAAATGCATTTTTATCTTGTGAAACCATTGTCAATCACCTTTCATTTTTCGTAAGAAATTAAAAGTTCGGAGAAAAAATGTTTTTCAAGAGTTCACAATGAATTGTATCCATAATAAGCAAAAAACAAGGGAAAACAAACTAGAAGGAAATAACTAAGTTCATTGTGAGAAAAAGAATCTCACATCACTTTGGAGATCCCTTTTTGCAATGTTTTGGAAAACATTCTAACTAATCGTTAATCAATAATAAGATCTCTAAATAATAAAAATAAGTCCTAAAAGAGCCAATAACGTCGAAAATGTAAAAAAACCTATAGAAAATGAAAATCACCTCCATAAACACACATTAGAAAAAAACCCAAAGTAATGCTTGATTTTAATACTTTTAATGATTATTTTAGTTAATAAAAATGATTAAAAATTATATGTATCAAAAATAATATTACCCCTAGTACCAATGTAAGCACCTAATTAATTAAAGATTCCCTTTTAAATAATTTAAACACTATAGTTTGGGTTAAAAGACCTAATTTAAAAGACTAGGCTTATAATTTAAAAACTATGGTGTAAATAGCTTATACAAAAGGGAGGAAAAGGTTTAATTTAAAAATGTGTTCAAAAGGAATTTCCAAGTGGCATGAGGATGAAGGGATCAAGTCGGGGCTTCTTTGTAACATATGTAAGAAAGGTAGTTTAGGAGGATGGGTAGAGCATGGGAAATATATTTGTGAAAGGAGGATGGTGAGTAGCTCAATTCAAACTTGGAAAGGTTGGGACTAGAAGTGCAGTAGGGGTCAAGCCCAAGGATGGCTTGAGTAAGCCGGAGAGGAGGTTCCCGAGCTCATAAGATCTTAGATGCGGGGATGGGTTGGGTTTAAATAGGGTTAGAGTGATCTCAAATGGAAGACATGGCCAATATCATGAGAGAGATAAGGTAACCCAAGTCCAAGCGAGAACATTTGGAGGAAATGTTTTGAGAAGGAAAAAACAAATGTCAACTATTAAGAGATATCCGGAAATATAAGGAGAGGTAGTGTTAAGGCGAGGTGGCTCAACTAAGTTGTCAAAAGCAGTACAAGCTCAGTGGGAGCTCATTAAAAATATTTATAGAGATGAGAGAGGTAGAGCCCAAGGTAGCTTGGCCAGAGTTGGCTAGGAATCCCGAACATAACTCAATAGGAGATCGATGGGATAGAAGGGCATGTGGGAGTTCTAAGAGAAAACTAAGGAGAAAAGGGGCCTAGTAGATAGGACGGAGGAAGGATATGGCAAGGGTTGACCCAAAAACCTTTAATACATCTAAATAGAAAACTAGAAACCAAATTCCAATAAATATAAATACCTCTAAATCTAGTTTTTCACCAAATTTAGTTGTGGATATATATTTTTAGAAATAAAAACCTATCTACACAAACACCAAAGAAAACACAAAAAAACCATCAAACTTCCAAAAATGAGATTAACCTAGATTAGTATCAAAATGCACAAAATAATAATGGATTAATAAAACTTGCACAAGAAGCTAATAAATCACGAAACTGGAAGTAATTACCAATGAACCAATATGAGTAACACATTTAGTGAAAAAATGCATCTACGATACCATGTGAGATTGAACCATGAGGATCAACATAAGCTGTCCACATCAAGTTTGTTGCACTTCAACAAAAATCAGAAAATGTTGCAATTAATCATCAAGAAAATTATCCAAAAAAATTGTTCATGCAAAAAAATAGGTCTACTCATACTCATAGATCAAAAGGAAGAGTACATATGGGGAGTGATGTTTAACTTCCATGCATGTAAATTTCATACTCCTATGAGGGAGTGAGAAGTTACAATGCTAGGAATAACATGTCACTCCTATATGATAATGACACATATGACAAGTATGATAAATTATATGAGGTATTTTGTCATATGTCATAAAACTCCCTAAAAGACCTATGACTCACCATGTGAGAGGAAGAAAATTCCCAATAATTAAATAAAAGGAAAAATAAGTACCTTATACCAATAGGCCGAGCCATTTAGTTCTAGACTTACGAACTTTTCCAACTTTCTTATCTATCCGAGTATCAAGTCTCATCACAACGTCACCTACTTGAATTAGGTGCTTGTAAACCTTTTTGTAATTTCAAAACATCATGTCTACCTAAACTTAGTATTTTTTCTCATAGTTTATCATTTTCTCATCTAGGTTTACTAAATATATTAAGTACATGTTCATATACTCATCTTTAGCTAATATTCCATGTAGGGAAATATGAATATTAGGAAAGTCCACCTTTAAAGGTAGAATAGCTTCGAACCACAATTTAGGGAGAATAGATTTTTCATTTTCATTATGTGGATGGAAGTAATATAGGCTCATAAGACTAGGAATAACTTAATATTCCAATCCTTCTTGTTCTCCTTGACTATATTTATGAGAATATACTTTAGCATTTTAGTCGTAGGCTCACCTTGACCATTAAATCGAGTGTATTACGAGAGAAGCAGTGTGATGATAAATTTTAAATCTCTTACAAAACTCAAGCACCTCATCATTTTAAAAGGATTCTCTATTATCAGAGATAATTACCTATGGGACACCATACCTATGAATAATTGAGTTTTATAATATATTTTTCTATGACGGACACAGGCACCATGGTTAAAAGTGTTTCCTCAACCCAATTTGTAAGATATTTAGTTGCCATGATGATGAAGTTATGACCATTTGTATAAGTATGAAAGAATTTAACTATTAATTCCAAACTTCAAGTAGAGAAAGGCCATGGTGTAACTATATGTTGCTGAGATATTGACCCAAGATGTGTATGGCATGTGAAAATGCATGTCATTTTTAAACCTTCATACATATTCCACATCATCATGCTCGAGTGTAGACCATAAATAGTTCATTCGGTGAATTTTAGGTTGGTCAAATGTCCACCACAAACTCCTTTGTAGGATTCAAAAATGATTGTCTTTGCTTCTTTTCATCTACACATTTGATTTATAGGCCAATAAATGCCTTTCGATAGTAGAAGACCTCTTATATGATGACATATATAGAGGTTATATTGTGGATTCTTTAACTTTGCTACAAGATAGAGGATTCTAGTTAAGTTGAGTCCATAGTATAGTTTATTATGTTAAAGTACCACATGCATGATGAAATTGTGTGTTTTTCAAAGTGGCTAATGCATTCATCTTTAAATAATAGATTGAATGGATCACCACAATCTAAGGGATTTTCTTCAGCCATTGGAAATGATTTTCCCCTTGATTGAATTTCAATTTATGTAAGTAAGTTCAAATTCATTCATAAGTGTTATGAATGTACCAAATTTTTAGATAAGTTTTCTTAAGCTAGGAAGGTAGATAAATACTCAAACATTATGATGATTATCGTCTCCTAGTTTAGCATGTAGTTCCTCAATTATCTAGTTACAAAAACAATGGCAAGAAACTCCTCCACTGAGTGTACAATATTTCATAATCAATTAGGAAACAACTAATGAAATATATATCATGCTCATGATAATCGTCATCTTTCTATACCAACATACATACAATTGACACATCCATGTCCATAGAATAAATAATTAAATCATGATCATACATAGGTTGCATGAGAGTTGGTGGGGAAAGAAGGAATCGTTTTTAGATTCAAATGTTTCATGAATTTCCTTAATCCAAATATTACAATATGTTTTCTTAAGAAACCATTAATGAGATGTATAACATAGGTTAGGTGGGATAAACCTTAAAATTAGTCTAGGTTTTCCCAAGAAAGATCTAATACAAGACTCGTCTATGGGTGGTGTCATCTAAATAATTGCATGAATTTTTACATGGTCGACATCTATTTCGAAGTGGAGATGATTTAACCCGGGAGTGTCCCTCATGTGACTTTTAAGGCACACTTCTCAAGATTAAAAGTTACATTGTATTCCATTAAGTGAGAGAGGATTATATGGAGGAATTAGGGATGATCACCCCTCTTTTTAGCATTTTCTAATAGGTCATTCATGTAGGTTTCAACATTTTTTGGATAAGGTCATGGAATATGTAAGTCATTTACCTATGGTAAGTAGCTCGACATTTTCAAACTAAAAGCATGAATTCCTAATAGAAGGCCCCTTGGGGGTGTGTTAAAGGTCATTTTGGTTTAGAATTCCTCTAAGATCCTTATTTTATTATATCCCAAGAATCAAACCAAAATGGAAAACTTATATCTAATGATTACATCAACAATGATATCTATATATGGTAATTGTAAATAATCTTTAAAAAAATCCTTATTTATATCCCTGAAGTCATTAAAGGTTCTAATATTACCATTTTTATTAAGGAGAAGGATAATGTTAGATATCCCCATGGAGTTATTGACTAGTTTTAAAACCATACCTTTAGGATTTTCGGTACATCCTCTTTGCGCATTAAAGAGACCTTTGGCTTCATTGGTGTTAACATTTGTTTGATGAGTTTGGCATCATTTTTGGTTATTAAGTTGTGAACCATGACACTCGGGTTGACTCCTAACATGTCTTTATAGGTTAATGAAAAGGATAGAGTATGATCCCTAAGAATATTAGTGTGTTCCTACGCTTCTTCGGTGGATAGTAAAGAACTGATATTAAAAATATCACATTTTCATAAGTTCCAATGTTAATACCAATCATGTATTATATTAGAGAAGCATTTCCTTCTTCAAAATTTGGAGGAGGAGGGTGAAGTTTGAGAGGTCCCTCCTCTAATTCATATATTTAAAAGCCTTGTAAGGGGGAATCAAATCAGTATTCACTCCAAAGTAAGATGAATGATGGAGGAGAAGATTAAATCATATCTTATGGTGAATTAAGGAAGATCATTATATGCATGCTAGAAACCTAAAATTACCTTGTCTTTTTAGCATAATCCATGGTGATGAGCTCATTCTTATTTTCCATGTACGGGAGTATTTTTGTATTTGGAATTTTCCTCACTAAGGGTTTATATCTCATAGATACAATGAACTTGATTTCCATTTAAAGTCCATCCCAAAAAAGTTGTGTGGAGGAAGAATTCATAGATTCATCCAATGCATTTATCTCCCTAAGGATAACTTCAATAAATATGGTAATCTCATTTTAGTAGGGCACTAACCCCTATTTTAGTGGGGCACCAACCCTACAAAGAGCACCAAAACCTCATTTAGTAAGGCAACGAACCCACAAGGAGGAGGATACAAACCCATAAGATGATCAAGTACCAACTCATCCACATGAATATGAATATCACATCTGATATTTTTCTGCAGAAACTGATGGTGATCACTAATTCAACTCCATGCACTCAAAACCCCTCTTAAGCACACCTCCTTCTTTTCTCTAACTTGCACCTTCATATGTTAAATAGGAATAATGACGTATAACTCCTTAATATCTTTCCTTATTATCTCTTCATACCTCTTCTCATACCTATTTTTAACCCCTCATGAATATCTCAAAATCTCATCTATCTTGCTCAAGCCCATGCACACAAACTAGGTATTCTTTTTAACTAGGTCATGTATGCATGACCTCTTTCGAATCATCATCATCATATCAACATCATGGAATCATAATTCATCATTTTATAGGACTCATGTTATTCAAATCTTCCATCTTAACTAGAGCTTCCTTCATTCCAAAATTTTCTACACTCTTATAGCTCTAACACACACTAATGAGCCTTATACACTAACTTATATACTTGTCTCAAGCTTCCATATCAAGTATTTCCACATTCATAGATATAATATCATAAAAAAATAATAAATACATCATGTATAAATCACACAAAAATTCACATAGGTCATTCATATCACCAACATGCCCAAAAATCTTTACTAGGACCCAAGAAGCCAAAAGCACTTCAAGAGACCTACTCACCAAATCTGAATTTCCAAGAGAAAAATTAAATTCACCAAGTCATTTAATCACTTTAATAACATCAAAAATACCTCATCATACTTCCACCATACCTAGAAATCTTGACATCATCACTTCAAGCCATGAAACCATCTCAAGAGCATGTTTGTTCTTATGCACCAAAACATATTATTAAAAGATGAGGCTCAATACCACATAATATGTCCTCAACCATGAAATTATTATATATAAATGGAAAAATATTGATGTCATATACATCACCATGTGCTAATACAACAATAAATTTGACATTAGATGCCTCAAAAATATTCTAGAAAAGGTTTCTCAAAATTATATTTTCATCCCCAAAAACCAATCTTCAAAGATAAGGAACACTTTAAACTCTAAGACCTAAATAATGACCTAAAAATAACATATAAATACATTAAAAATCCCATAATTCCATAAATGGTGATTTATTCATTAGGTTTAATGGAATTCTTGTTCATAAAATGAAAAAATTCTAGAAAATTGCCTTTTTGGGTGGGGCTGTTAGTGCAAAATCACGAAGACTCCCGGATGCGAGATCGAGCTTCTAGGTTGATCACTCAGGCATCCAGTGTGATTGAACAACATGGAAACCTCTCTCCAGCGTGGACTTGTGGCGAGAGAGGAATCTCCAGAGAAGGTGGTTCCTGCTCCTAAACTACCCGACACAAGCTATTCCAGTGCAGGCAAGCTAATCTAATCCTAATCTAACAATTCCAAGAGACAGAGAGAGAGAGAGAGAAAGGAAAGAACAAAAGCCTACACTAAAACGGTGATACACCGAGAGAAGGAGAATGTTGAACCTCTATCAAAAGCGCCATGGGACAAAGAGAGGTGAGCAATGGGAAGGATGGACGAGATGCATCATCACGAGCCCAAGGATAGATTTCACACGAGAAAATGTCCCAAAACTCCATGAACACAGATCCGGACCTGCAATGAACTTTCAAACATGCACAAATAGCTGCAATGAAGAGAGGCAAGAGGAAAACAAGTGAAGAACGAGCAAGGATGGATAGATGCATCACAAAACACGTTTTTGTTGCTCAGAAGTTGCATGAGAACATCATTTCATTAGTAAAGGAAAAACGCCATTACAGAGCAGGGAGGAGGTTTGAGCTCCATTTTCAACCCTAGAGAAGAAAAGAAGGGAGGGCAGAGCAGAAAAGATGAACAACTTGTTATCTCCATATAAAATGAGCCAAATCTGGCTTTATACAATGCATGGGTCAAGCCCAGGAGACAGAAAACATAGGAAAATGTGTAAGCAGCCCAACCATTGACCAAAACGCATTCTTCATTAAAATCGGTGGTTGAGACATCACTTCTGGCCATGCTGAAGAAGAATGCGACCCATGTGCATTAAAACTGGTTGTTGAAACGTCGCTTCTGGCCATGATCATGCGTCAGATCTGTTTCTCGATTTTCTCCCTCTATACTACACCAAAACACAAGATTGACCCCGGAATCGTGTAGAGAATTTCACCAGCTTTCCGTTGATGTAAAGAACGTGCAAATCCGAGCTCTGGATCAAAAGATATGTTGATCTGAAGATTTAGGGCACATAATAGACCAAAACGGATTTTGAAATCTTTTCCCGCGCTTCGCCACCTGGACGACACGTGGCAGGCTCTGATTGGATACGTAATTCTCTCTCCTCTACATTTGCATCGGGTTTGGGGAATGCCTCGACATGTGTTTGATGCTTGTGTTTTCCCGACACCCGCTTCCGCCAGTATTGCCAAGTTTTCCTTTGTTTCGGGTTCGGAAGTGTGACTTGCATTTGCATCGGGTATGGGAGGTGGCTCGACATGTTTTCCTCCCATGCTTTTCGACTTGTTTCCCGACTCCAAGACCCGATTTCCTTTGTGTCGGGCTTTCCAACCCCTCCGACACATTTCTTCCTTTGTCGGGTTTTCCAACCCTTCCGGCATGATTTTTTCCTTGTGGGCCCTAGCTTGGACACGTGGCACTATCCCATTGGTTCGGGTCAGTGCTTGAGACCTCGCCCTTTGACTTTTGGAATTTTTCCCCTGCGACACGTGTCGTGATCTGGTTGGTTCTCGGCCCTTTCGGCTCCTTCGAGGATCGCGTCCGCGCATCCCTTCGTCCCGGATGTCCCAAAGATGAACTTCTCTGTTTGGGCAAACCGGCCGGTTCAAGGCGTCATCACGGCCCAAATGTTCCAATTGATTCCAGCATGTTTGTTCCCATTTGGCTGATCCGCCGGTTCGTATACTCTGTCCCCAGATGTCCCTTTGCTTCACGGGCCACCTGGAGGCTTTTCGGCCGATCCGCACCTAGATGTCCCACACGTCCCTACTGTTGCAAGGACTAGGACTTAGTCATTTTTTATGATTTTTCCTGGCTCAATCTACATGCCTTCTGCAACTTTTTCCGCATTTTCTCAGAGCTCGTTCTTTTCGACCTGGACAGGGAAGTTAGAAAAATTTCTGAAGGGACCCTAGAAACATGATTTTTTCCCTGAATCAATTTATCTGCCTGGGACTTGAGAATTCTGATGCATGTTATCAAATTAACCCTGGGGGGTGAATTTTGGATAACAATTTGGCGACTCAGCGGGGTCATCTGCCTGCTAGATGAAATTACCAGTTGCCTGAAGCATCCATTGGGCATGGAGTCATGAGTTGTAACCTGCAACTGATCTGAACTTTGAAAACCCCCCTTTGAGTCACTTGGAAACCCATTGAACCTGGAGTGTTCTCACCAAGATGCCACTGAAATGAACTGTGCAAGAGCAAAACCAGCACAACAAAAACTATGTTAAACTGAAAATCATACATGCTCCAAATGGAACATGCAGAGTGTGCACAAGCACTTCTTCTGCTGAAAGCAAACCTACCTACTCTATTCTAACTGGGAGCAAAGGCAAGCTAAACAAACCCTGCAATTGGTTGTGAGAAATAGCTTCCCTTTCTCAAAAGTGGCAGCCATGTAATTGATTTGGAGCTGATCATGGCTATTAGGATGAGTGGAAAATCAACAAGAAGTTGGTCTTCCACCCAAATTATCAAGGTATCAGCTGAAGGAAAATTCAATACCTCTTTTAGTTGCTCTGCATTTGGATTAGAGAGGTATGACACGGCTGATCCTGGTACTTTGTAGCTCACCCTCATGCTCAGAAGAAAGCATGACTGGTTGTGACTTCTCCTTTGGCTCCAATGAAGCCAAATACCTGATTGGGCAAGGTATGGTCCTTTGAGTATGCCCATTGCTGTGATTTTCAACTCCAAGAATGGAGTTCTCTTGTAGACCCTCCTGAATGGATGATGTGGAAGAAATGGTGAAATTCCTCTGCCCTTTCGCTTCCTCCAATGAAGGACATGAAAGATTAAAATCTTCCAATCTTGATTCCGAAGAGTTGTTATCAGATGCAGGCTGCTGCAAATGAATGTTCTCCTTCATGACAACAGACTCTTGTGTTTGGAATGTGGATGATGAAAGAGAGAATGGTGGAAACTCAACCGGTTCTTCTCCATCAAAACAGTCCTCCAAATCTGACAGATAAACTGCCTCATGACTGTCCTGCTGCAAATGTTCAAACTCTCCCATGGTGTTCTCTTGATCTGCAACTTGATCACCATGGTTTCCTTCACCTTCCGAATTGATTTGGAGAGATCAAACTCCTCTTCAGTACTAGAACTTGAGAGAGGTGAAGTAGAAAGAAGAACTGAAGGTTCTCCTGTAGCCTGCTTTGTGCTCAAAGCTCTTGGATCTGCACTTTTCTCCTCCACAACTAGGATGTGCTCCTCTTCTTTTGCCTTTGGAGCAGCTTCTCCCGCCTCTACTACTTGAAGGCAATCTTGCTCTTGATATAACTCTTCCTCTAGCACGAAGTTTGTCAAGTCAAACTCTTCAGTCTGCTGCCCTAGAGGACAAGTTGGGGCTGCAAGATCTTCTTCTTCTGCAAATGTAATCAATCGACCACCATTTGTTCAACCTTAGCCTCTTCGTAGGCTTAACCATCAAGGGGATCTTCTTAATTCCAAATTTAAGAGCCAAACTTACTAAGCTCTTAATCATTTCTTCTTTTTCCGGCTCTTCCCCTTGTCCTTGATGACTGATTTTGCAATTTCTTCTTCCCCACATGGAATTGGGAATGCAAGAGGAGGAATGGGTTGAAACTCAACTCGATTTTACAATTTTTGTGGTGGTGGAGGAGGGGTATTTCATTTAGCTCTTGTGGAGGGGGTTTGGATTTGGAAGAGAAGAGGGCGGAAAAACTGAGATGGGATGGAAGACTGAGAGATGGAGACATGGGATCAACATTTGGGACAGCAGATGAAGGTTTTGAAACTTGACACTGCTGAAATGATACAGATTGGGAAAGAGGAAACAGAAAGGCATGAGATGGTGTGCTTACCCGTTGACAAGGTTGCTGAATACTCCTCTCATACACCTCTATTTCTTCAATCCACTTTGCAAGCAAAGGCAGCATTGCAATCATGAAGTCAAGCTTCTCCTGAGGGCTGTAATGCCTTGGAAAAGGTCCCACCCATGGACAAGGTGCTCTGCAACCGATTCCAAATGCTTTCATCTGTGCCTGAGCCCTGGACTGCACTATGTTTACCTCCATCTTTTGGATTTTCTCCAACAGACCAGCATCTTGCATCTGATGGTCTTCATTGTATGCATACTCTTGCTCTTGGAAGGCTCCATAGCCAAACTGACTTTGGCACTGCTGCTCATATGGGTATGCATACTGATCTTGAATCTACTCAAAATGTTGATTTGGAGGATTTGTAAAACATGTTGGAGGTGGAATATACTGTTGTTGTTGATGTGAATTCCATGATGGAAATGAAGTCATGATTGCACAACTTCATAGAATGAAAGAATGATGGAAGAGATGGAAGGAAGAATGGATGGAAAATGAATGAAAATGAATGGAAAGGAAGGTCTGCAACTTCAGAGATGGGTTGTTGACCAGATGGAGTCGCCAGATGTGTTTGCAAGTGCCTCCAAAGGCTGAAATCTTCACAGGAACACACCAACCTACAAAAGATGAAGTGGAAGACCTCTAAGGTCCCACCGGGCGTGCCAAAACTATTAGTGCAAAATCACAGCACCCCTGGATGTAGATCAGGCTTCTAGGTTGATCACTCAGGCATCCAGTGTGATTGCACAACATGGAAACCTCTCTCCAAGCGTGGGACTTGTGAAACTGAGAGAGGAATCTCCAGAGAAGGCTGGTTCCTGCTCCTAAACTACCTGCCACAAGCTATTCCAGTGCAGGCAAGCTAATCTAATCCTAATCTAACAATGCCAAGGAGAGAGAGAGAGAGAGAGAGAGAGAGAGAAAGGAAAAGAACAAAATCCTACACTAAAACGGTGATACACCAGAGAAGGAGAATGTTGAACCTCTATCAAAACTGCCATGGGACAAAGAGAGGTGAGCAATGGGAAGGATGGATAGATGCATCACAGGCCCAAGGATAGATTTCACATAGAAAATGTCCCAAAACTCCATGAACACAGCTCCAGACCTGCAATGAACATTCAAACATGCACAAATACCTGCAATGAAGAGAGGCAAGAGGAAAACAAGCGAAGAACAAGCAAGGATGGACAGATGCATCACAAAACATGTTTTTGTTGCTCAGAAGTTTGCACAGAACATCATTTCATTAGTAAAAGGAAAAACACCATTACAAAGCAGGGAGGAGGTTCGAGCTCCATTTTCAACCCTAGAGAAGAAAAGAAGGGAGGGCAGAGTAGAAAAGATGAACAACTTGTTATATCCATATAAAATGAGCCAAATCTGGCTTTATACAATGCATGGGTCGAGCCCAGGAGACAAAAAACATAGGAAAACATGTAAGCAGCCCAACCATTGACCAAAACACATTCTTCATTAAAATCGGTGGTTGAGACATCACTTCTGGCCATGCTGAAGAAGAATGCGACCCATGTGCATTAAAACTGGTTGTTGAAATGTCGCTTCTGGCCATGATCACGCGTCAGAGCTGTTTCTCGATTTTCTCCCTCCAGACTACACCAAAACACAAGATTGACCCGGAATCGTGTAGAGAATTTCACCAGCTTTTTGTTGATGTAAAGAACGTGCAAATCCGAGCTCTGGATCAAAAGATATGTTGATCTGAAGATTTAGGGCACAAAATAGACCAAAACGGATTTTGAAATCTTTTCCCGCGCTTCGCCACCCGGACAACACATGGCGAGGCTCGATTGATACGTAATTCTCTCTCCTCTACATTTTCATATAGTTTGGGAATGCCTCGACATGTGTTTGATGCTTGTGTTTTCCCGACACCCGCTTCCGCCGGTATTGCCAAGTTTTCCTTTGTTTCGGGTTCGGAAGTGTGACTTGCATTTGCATCGGGTATGGGAGGTGGCTCGACATGTTTTCCTCCCATGCTTTTCCGACTTGTTTCCCCGACTCCAAGACCTGATTTCCTTTGTGTCGGGCTTTCCAACCCCTCCGACACATTTCTTCCTTTGTCGGGTTTTCCAACCCTTCCGGCATGATTTTTTCCTTGTGGGCCCTAGCTTGGACACGTGGCACTATCCCATTGGTTCGGGTCAGTGCTTGAGACCTCACCCTTTGACTTTTGGACTTTTCCCCTATGACACGTGTCATGATCTCTGTTGGTTCTTCTCGGCCTTTCGGCTCCTTCGCGATCCGCGCCCCGCGTCCCTTCGTCCGGATGTCCCAGTATGAACTTTCTCTATTTAGGCGAACCAGCTGGTTCGCGTCATCACGGCCCAAATGTCCCAGTTGCTTCCGGACTGTTTGTTCCCATTTCGGCCTATCCATTTGGTTCACGTACTTTTCTCCTGAGGATGTCCCTTTGCTTCACGGGCCGCCTGGAGGCTTTTCGGCCGATCCGCGCCTAGATGTCCCACATGTCCCTACTGTTGCAAGGACTAGGACTTAGTCATTTTTTATGATTTTTCCTGGTTCAATCTACATGCCTTCTGCAACTTTTTCCGCATTTTCTCAGAGCTCGTTCTTTTCGACCTGGACAGGGAAGTTAGAAAAATTTCTGAAGGGACCCTAGAAACATGATTTTTTCCCTGAATCAATTTATCTGCCTGGGACTTGAGAATTCTGATGCATGTTATCAAATTAACCTTGGGGGTGAATTTTGGATAACAGGCCCACATATTATCACAAGCTATAAAATACATAAATTGAAATATGGAGGATTCCTATACATCACCAAATCATCACATTATCAAAAGGAATCATTTATGTTCTTGTAAAAGAAATTTCTCCCAAGTTTCTTTCAACCTAGGGTTTTGAAATCATAACAGAGTAGTTTTGGTGTTAACGATGGTTCATAAAAATGTGACAACCAAATGACCTCATTATTATTGATATAACTTATCGGTTCCATGTAATAAAATTTCCTAAGATATCACACTCTCATGCAAAACACATTTTTATGCAGTGAGCATCCAAAGTTGACCTTCGAACTACAAATTACATCTCTAAGAACTTTGTTTGGCTAAAATCAGCTTTTCTTGCTTCCTTCTTTCACCCGTGAACTAAAATTTTCTCAAAGAACTATAGGTAAATATTACAGCTATCCCAAGTCTCATTTATGTTTTTACACCTATGAATCTCTTCAAATACCATGACTTACCCATAGATATTGTGCCTTGTCTCAATGTAATTACTTCAAAAGACCTTGTACATGCACTTATCGGTTGATTCTTGACATGATACATCATCTACACCTGTAATAAAATGTAAAAAAATTCCTCACATGATTTAATTGACCTTATCTTCATAATTTCACATGATATCATCTCACTTTTCCTTCACTAGGTCAAAAACAAGACCTAGAATGACCTTTTCCAACACATGACTCACTTTTGAAATTGACCTTGTTTTCATTATATACCCTCTAACATCTTTGACACATAATATTGACCATGTAAGACCTTATTAAATCCTATTAAAACCTTTGGAACTTACCTATAACACCTATATTTCTTGACCATGCCCAAAAACCATGCAACTCAACTAGACATCATGCTACAACAACACCTCAACTCATCATAACACAAGACAACTTCATGATGACATAAAAAAACTCATGACATCATCACTCACTAATCCATTTTACATCAATGAAAACAACTAAGATGCTATATATAATAATCTCCCCTTTTTCATTGATTAAAACCACATATATTAACACCTACAAGACTCACTTTTCTTGTTTATAAGCATACTATCCCCCTCAACATCTAATGACAAAGGATACATGAAAATGACAAAAACAATTAAAAATGTACTCAAAAGCGTACTTATAAGAAATCAACGCTTTGATTTTTAGTATCTTTCTTTTCTTCAACAATCGTGGATGATACATGTATTTGTACAATTGCTTCATTGTTCCCGTAAACAAATACATACCTCATTTTGATCTTTAATCTGTTATGGTACTCATTTTGAACTAGAACCTCTAAAATCTATGCTTCTTGTTTCATAATCTATATCCTTGTTCTTCATAAACTTGGACCTATTATAGCATATCTTATTCCATTTAGGTAGACCTTCAAGTTTCCATGTGCTAATCTTTAGAGTATACTTCCTGATTTGTATTCTTTTGAGATACACATCACCTTAGCAAAGATACAATTTTCATTATCTTCTATCAAGCTCCTTCTAATATTTATACACCAACAAGTCTACTTGATGTATTCTTCACAATTTTTACAGACATTCTTAGCTCTTTGTAACCACCTACAACTTTCAATATTCACATATCTCATTCATGATGCACATGAATTAAAGAATAAAAAAATACTCCATATAGCCTTACAAAATTTCATGTACTAATATACCTTCATCAAACTCATAAGTCCATTAATCATCACTTCTTATTCCTACTCTTCTCCTTAGGCTTCTTATTTACTTCAAAAGACTATTCATCTTATCATTTACATAATATATTATCTTATACAACTCGTAACAATCAACTACAAGGAAATTTTCACGTAATCATACCTCATTATTTCAAAAATTTATAAGACTCTCAATCACATTAAAGTCACATAAGAAATCCTTATATTAGACCATGTACAAACATTGATGTATTCTAGATTCATGTTTATCTTCACCCTAAATATCATGAGAAACATATGCTTGACACTTAAAAAAAAGAATCCCTTATTAATCATGTCACACCAACTTGAATGGTGTCTCAAACTATCGTAGTAGATTTTATTACCATAGGATATTTTGCATGCCTAGAATACTAAACTTTAGACTCTATGTACACTCTCACATATATAATTCAATCTAAGTTTTCTAACCACAAGTCATAAGAAACATTCCTCCTATAGTCTCAGTCACACAACTCAGATTGTAAGCTCAACCCTTTGGGTCTTCAACCTCTTCATACTAGATTCATAACTATTTATCCTTGATTCAAATCCTTATCAACTAAACCTTTATCATACTTATGAATTTTAGATACCTTGGAGAAAAAATATCTCCCCCTATATTGATATAATATTCCTCAAACTTAGAAATTTATCCTCTTTCTTTACCTTACCTCTAAAACACATTCCTTCTCTTGATAGTATTGAATATGTTTCAATCAATTTTGACACAATGAAATGATAACATAATATTTTATACGTTTGATGTTTTCTTAGAAATTTAACACCTCATCCTAAAATTATATCAAATATATTTCAAGACCCTTACACCATCTTGTAGTGTCCTTTCACAATTGTTCAAAATATCATTATAGCCTCGTAATCTTTTTAACACAACAATCTCAGCTATAGGCCTTTATATAATGCATCATGACCGAGAATCACATATTACACTAATTATACATTTTATATCATCACATATTCTTACTTTTCTATGATTAACATAGTTAAATGATTTCAACTAAAAGATCATTAAGCATATTTCATACAATACGCTGCCATCTTACCATCATATACTACTTCAAACCATTCATTGCATTTTGATATAGTCTTATGACATGAAACTCAATTGAGCAAGGAATAAATAGACCTTTATAACTCATACTTCATGACTCAACTTGGCATATTCATCTCTTCACAATCTAATCCTTCAACAAGATATGTCAACTAGCTAAGAGGGACACCATTACTCATGTCTTGACTTTCCTGTTTAAGAATAATTACCACAAACCAAATCATCCCGACTTTCATGCAAATATTTCCATTGATTTTATATATTTACTGACCTAGAATACATGACCTTTCTAAACTACAAATATTCTACCCAGATTCGGAATCTCCAAGACAGTACTAACTTAAATAGGTCACCCAATACTACTAGAGGATTAAAAAATGAAATAATACATGCAAGAGAATGATTTCACAAACATAAATATGATCATTTTTATTTCTTATAGCACTCTAACGTTAATAATTGTATCATCTAATCCAACATAGGTATATTCTTATAGCATAATCATCTTTGAGAAAATATTCAACCTTTGCTTGGAGAAGGAAAATCTTATAAATCTCATCCTTCTCGATTAATCTTTATTGCAGGACTATCTTAGACCTAACACCTATTCCTATGTCTTTAGGACCATCAAGATACCTTCTCTCTAGAGCATAAGATCACAAGATATACATGTTTAAATGTCTTATCTTATTTGGAGAGACTTCAAGACACGTTTCTTACATTTTTAAAGGTATTCATGGTGTATCAACTTTGCAACATTTAAACCTAACAAGCATTATTCAAGATGTATTTATCGGGTTCATACCACACCTAGATGGTGACCTACTTACTAGACTCTATCACCTGATCATATCCTTAAGAAAATTCCTCTCCTCTTATGGTATTAAAGAACCTCCATGGATCTATAGTGGTCCTCATACTTACCGATTAACTAAAAATGGAACATTTACTATAGAAGTATAACCACTAGTTAATATAAATAAGAGGAATAAAACGTTGTATAAATGCACTACAATAGTATGGAATAATTTTCAATGATTATTCTAAGTGAAATAAAACCCTAAATATGCAAGGAAGTAAGGAATAATGACTTATATGATTAAATAATATTTTTAGCAAGTCCGATAATAAAGTATAAGAGAAGGAACGAACACTCTCAAGTCCTGAAAAGGTCATATCTAGCAAGATTGAGGCACCTAGGAAGATACTAGGGCACCTTGGTTTGTAAATTCGAACTCTAGTTTCTATAAAAGCTCTTAATCTTGTTTTTATAAGATTGCAAGGTATCCCAAAGTGTTCTCTGCTGTCTATCACATTATATATTTCGAGTTATCAGATTGTGTTGAATAATGAAGTGAAGACCTAAAAGAAAGAAGTATCAAAACCCTAGGAAAAATAAAATATGTAAAATGAATGGTTCAAAATTACCTCATTCACCAAACTAGTGTTATTATCATTGAGTGTTGTACTACATTTTAGACCCGGATGTAGTTAAATGGTGTGTATGTGAATGTCATGCCCCTAGGTGCTCTTGTGCTAGTCACAATTTTTCAAGTAGCGAGAAATAATAACTATATAAAATGTAATAGCATGTGTGTATAAAATAGAATAGAATCCTCCCCTATGTTGTGTGTGTTAATGCAAATATCCTATCCCATATACATGGAACTATGTGGATGTAAGTGATGTAATGGATGAAACTCTAGATTGAGTGATAGTAGTATGTGACAATTAGACCCTCATTATGGTCTTATAACTTTGTATTTATAGGGTTTTCTTGTTTGAATTTAATAATTAACCCCTGACAAGGTTGAATAGGAAAACGATAAGGATGAAAAATAGCTAGAAAGACCCCAAAAAGAAGTGGGAAAGTGGAACATGGATCACGGGACCCTGTGTGGGACTAGGGCATCCTGTGGTGCTCCAAAGACAAGCCTAGGTGCCCCGATTTAGGATAAAATGATGGGAAAATTATGAAATAAGTGGATATGTATAGGAAAATATGCGCAGAATGACGAAATAAAAGATAAAAATAATATGGCCAAAAGTTGGGATTAATTAGTACTTTCTTCACTTGAGAACCCTCTAAATAGTAGTACAAGACTAGGCTAAATAATTCCTAAAGTGCATGATTTTGTGTCTACATTTTTCCCCACTTTACATTGGTGAGTGGAACACTCGGTAACATAAAGTAGATAGAGATGTGTACTTGATATCCATGTAGAGTGTAGAAGAAGACATGTCGATGGACCAGACTCAAGTGTGAAATGACCAAAATAAAAAGTGGAGGAGCATGAATTCTAAAGATGAAAAATGAGAAAAAAATTGTGATGAGAGTGAACCTAGGGTGGAATGCATGTATAGCTACTACAGTGTGTAGTGTATCTACATGGTTATTAAAGGAAAGTGTCATCATGGTGTGTTTTTGTTGTCATTGATTCGTTGTTGTTGTTATTGTTTCCCCAATTTGATTGTTTGTTTCTCATACGATCAAACCTGCAAGGAGAAAATTATCAAGTAGTCAAATATATTTGTATGTAAAAATGTTGTTTAAAATACACATGTGTATAGAAATGTGTAAAGTACACAAATGTAAAATATGTGAAATAAAAATTGTAAATGGAACATGTGCACCTGATCCATGTCGAGAAAAATGGTGTAGAAGGATATCATGTACTATCGCGAATTTTTGGGTGATGTCACACCACCTGGCCAAGCAAAGAAGTATAGGAGGAAATTCTTTATATCCTCCAAAATTTAACCATTTCTTCTGAAATATTTGAAAATATCTTTGTAACATCCTTATTTTTTGGGTGATCCGGCACCACTAGATGAAGTAGTGTATAGAGGAACACCCAAAGAACCTCAAGCCTATAAATTCTCTCGTAGAATTTCCAAAGGACATCATGTCTTGGAGAGGCCACTGTGTATGGAATTCAGAGACTATTCTAAGCTCACTTGTTGTATGTAAACCCACAATGCTAAGGGTGGAAAGTGCACCGTACTATACCAAAGTGTAAATATGTAAAACCAATAATAATTCCCCCCTCTTTGGGGGTGCATGCAACATCGTTGAAAGGAGAACGCAGCCCCAAAAGTGGACCTACCACTCTCTTACTTGTAGAAATATTCCCACAGGGGAAAGGGAAAGTGCTTGGTAGATACCAAGCACATAAAAAAGTGTTATTCTAAAAACGTGCATGTAATAAGAAAAGTGCAAAGTACATGACAATGTAGTAACTACCAAACAAAGTACTATAAAAATGCAAGACAAAAAGTAGACCACACAAAGCGGGTTGTAAATATGGGACATCACTCATAATGTCGCAATAAATGGAGGGCTATCATCGCTGAAAAAATAAAAGTGTGCACACAAGCGAAGGGAAAATACATGCAGATAATGAAAAATAAAGAAGATGAGTAGAAATAAACAAGTAGTCATGAAACATGTAACTCGAAGAATAAGTGTTGCACACATAGAACACCATTTAGCATGTTAGAGAAATAACCAATATGTCAAAGTGTGAATGAGAAAGTAATATAAGATGCTAGGTAAAAATGAAATAATAGAACCTAAATAAGATGAAAGTGGATGCCCTTAGCGACCATTATAGGAAGGTGAGAATCCATGATGCATGTAGAGTCATGCATCAACAATCACACTAAATAAGGGTGTGAATGTGCATGTGTGTATGATAAGGACATATAATAAAGTATTCTAACATGTGTAGTAAAGTGATCATGCACAACACTAGTAACCAAGAGTAAATTCCCCAAGACAAAGGCAATATGTTGTGGATGGATGAAATGGAAAGCAAGATGGAATGATAGGAGGAGCATGCCTACTGAGTTAATGGAAGTTTATGCAATGGAGTTCATTTTTTTTTACCCCTCGTAGTCAAGAATGAACTATAAATGAGAGTGCATCATCAAGAAATGGTTGAGTAGTGTTGGTTGTGTCTAAAGCATGTTGGAATGGGTTTTTATATGTAATAGTGATGAAAGGAGACATGTGGATAAATGTTTGCATGAGCCATATAGTAGAAGCATATATCACAACTTATTGAATGAATGAGTGATGCTTTAGCCCTAAGTGTATATCACTATATGATGAAAGGATGGAGATGGGTGGTAATTTAGACTAAAGTGTATGTCACTACAAGATGAAAGGAGGGATTGGTGATATAACCTAAGGTTTATACCACTACAACATGATAGAATGGGTGAAAATTTAACCTAAGGTGTATGTCAATAATGTAGGGAATGTCATATAAGAAAATGAGAAAATGTCGCATAGTGAATGTAAGGTCCATTTGATTAGTAAACCCTAGGTAGTCGATTTTGGACCGAGTAACTAAAGTGGGTCATAGGGTGGTGACAATAGCGTGTAGAAAACAATGTAGTATAACTAACCAAGTGATGAATATTGTATGTAAATGCATGTTGTGGATAATGCAATATAGGATGTGTAGTATGTATAGAATATGTAATTTGTAAAATGTAATAATAGGTGCATACGGAGATAGAATGTAGAATGCTAAAATGTAGAGCTATACCCATATGAAATGTAATCTAACGTAGTATGTAGAATATAGATGATGTATAAATGCGGTGTGTGAATAATGCAATGTAGTATGTGTAGGGTGTGTAGAATAGGGAATATGTAACATGCGGTGATAGGGGTAAATAGAAATAGAATATGTAGTGATAAAAATGTAAAGCTAGACCCACATATATGATATAACATACGTAAATGTAGAATGTATGGATGAAATTTAAAACTAGACTCATATGTAATGAAGACTAGTGTAGTATATAAAACATGTATGTTATTAAAAATTTTGATGTATAATGTGACTGTAGAAATAAGTGTAGGATGAATGGTGTTGAATGCGAAATGTAAGATGAAAAAATTGAATATGTATAAGTGCCTATGGTGCGGTGTGTGGGGTTCAAAGTGTAATGGTAAGCCCTCAACAGTCAAGTTTGAACGAAATCACAAGAGTGCATCATTGGGTAATGATCACATTGTGATAATCTAAGTATAGTATTTCTTAAGATGCACGACATTTAGCAGATTTATGAGAAGTTTTCCTAGAAGGGTGGAAAGGCAATAAACATTACCACTAAGCTTATCTGTGACAACGTAGGGGCCAAGCCGATTGGGATTAAATTTTCCTTTGAGAGGTGCTTCAATTTTGTATTTTTTTGTTTTCTTTTAAGACGAGGTCACCGATATGAAATCTCGAGATAAATTATTTTGGTTTTAAGATTTTGCAATGTGAGATTGGTATGTGTGAGAGGTTTTCCGATGCTTAGACATGACGTGACTCTAACATCTATAGTTTTTGTAAGTGATTTTTGTGATATTCATTGTCTTTAAGGATGCCTTTAAGAGAGATTTGTAGGGTTGATATTTTGAGTTCTAATGGGATAACAACCTTGGCATCATAAACTAATGAAAATGGGGTAGAATTAGTAGGTATTCAAACACTAGTATGATAATCCCATAATGCGTGGAAAATTTGGTTATGCCAATAAGTGCCACTAGAGTCAATAGTCTTACGTAGGATTTTGACAATAGTTTTATTGGTAGTAGCTTTAGCTTGGCCATTGCCTTGTGGATAGTAAGGTGTAGAGAAGGATTGTTTGATTTTAAATTTAGCATAAAACTTCTTGACATCTTTATTTTTGAATGATGAGGATCCATGACCAAAGTAATGTTAGTAGAGGGCACGCCAAAGCACGTAATAATATTCATGGTGAAAAAATTGCAAATGTTGGTACTAGTGGTTGTTTGTAAGGGAGCTGCTTCAACCCACTTGGTGAAGTATTCGGTATCCATAATTATGAATTTGTATTTATCAGCTGATCTAGGGATGATGAGGCCTACTAAGTCAAATCCCCAAAGGGAAAAAGGCCAAGTTGGCACAATTGGTTGTAGATCATATGCGGGTGCATGATGGAGATTGCCATGTTTTTGGCATTTATTTCATGAGTAAAGCATAGTCAAGGAAATATTGTTCCATTGTTGGCCAATAATACCCTTGACATAAGAGTTTTTTTGCCATGGCTTTACCCAAGAAATGACCACCACATATGATGTCATGGATATTTGATATGGTTATAGGAATATCTACAAGTAGTAGGTAATGGAGAAGATGACCATTAATAGAATGTTTGAAAATTTTAGTACCAATAATAACGTAATGAGTGGGTTCATGACATAATCAATGAGCTTCATGAGGCTGTAGGGTATTAGGGACAATTTTTTTACACAAATAATTATAAATAGGTGTGAACCATTAAATAGTGTCATGACTACACGTGATGACACAAGTTGTAATATGTAGGGTGGAGATAGAGGTATGTCGTAGGTTCATGATGATGAAATTGGTAATGTTGTCGATGATATCTTGTGGGATAAGCGATGCTGCACTGGCCATAGCATCGGCATGGCGATTATCTTTATGAGGAATAACGGTAATGGAATAAGAGTCGAAGGTAGATAAAAGGTCTTTAACAAAGGTAATATATGGGATAATATGTTCCTCCTTAGTATTATATGTATCATTGACTTGGTTGATGACCAATTGAGATTCACTATGAATGTACAAGTTATGAATGAGGATTTTTAGCGGTAAGCAAACCCAAAATAAGAGCCTCATATTCAGAAATATTATTTGTGCAAGAAATTTGCAACCGGTATGTGAAGGGGAGTAGGTCACCATGTGGGGTAATAAAGACCACTCCAGCACCGGCACTAGAGAGGAAACAAGAACCATCAAAATACATTATCCATTTATAGGATTCAATGGTATAGGTAGTGAAATCATCATGAAGGAATCGTAAATATGGGATGTATCTGAGAGAGGTGTGATGGCCAATTGATTGACGATGACCTATCCCTTAATTGTTTTTTAAGGGATAACATTAAAATCAAATTCAAGTGAGGAGCATGACCAACAAGCCAAATGTCCTAAAAGGTATGTGTAGGACAAGAGATAATGTAGAAGATCTACTTTAGTGATGATGTGAATGTCATGGTTAAGGAGATAATGGCATAGTTTGTCTACAAAAAGACAAGGCCGAGGAACAAATTTTAAATGTAACTATAATTACATTCAAGAATGGAGTGTACAACCGAGATAATATATGGATTTTTCATGGTGAATATCATCGTGTTGTGCCAATAGCGCACCTAAGGCATGAAATGTAGCAGAGATATATAACAAAAAAAATCATTGCTACAAGGTGTAGAACCAAAATGAATGATTTTAGAAAATAATATTTTATATTATCAAATTCTTGTTGACACGGTTCATCCCAAACAAATTTGGTGTCTTTCTTCATTAGTCATGTAAATAGTTTTGTTTTATCAACAAGTTGTGTAATAAAAAGTCAAATATCCTGAATTTTACGTTATAAGGAGCGGAGTTGGTGAATTTTTTTGGTGGAGGAATGTCGAAAATGGATTTAATTTTATTGGGGTCAATTTCTATGGCACATCAGAAATAATGTTTCCAAGAGCTTTTAGTGGTTACCCCAAAAACACATTTTTTTGGGTTTAGGCATACATGATATTGGTGTAATGGTTTGAATAGTATGCAAAGATCCCTTGCGTGGGAATAATTCCACCTATATTTTTCTAAAATGTCATCTACATAGTCCTCAATGATCTTATGAATGTAGTCATGAAATATATGGGTCATTGCACATTGATAGGTAGCCCCTGCATTCTTTAGGCCAAAATGCATAACTATATAGAAAAATATACCCCATGGCATGGTGATAGAGGTTTTATCTTGGTTAGTAGGATTGATATTAGTTTGATTATAACCTGTGAAGCCATCCTTAAAGGAAGGTTATTGTAATTGATGGTAGATTCTACAATGGCATCAGTGTGTGGGAGATAAAAACTATCCTTAGGGAAAGCTTTATTTAGATTGCGTAAATCAATGCACTAATGCACATGACCATCCAATTTCATTATGGGAAAATGTTAGACACCCATTCAGGATAATCAATAGTGTGGATAAAACTGACATCTAATAGTTTTTGAATTCCTCCTTGACTAAGAGGGCCACTTTAGGATGCATCTTACAAATTTTCTATTCAACAAGTTTTTCACTAAGGTTAAGGACGATATTTTACATTAACAAAGGTGTGAATACCGGAAAGTCATTATAGTCCTAAATGAAAATACCTAAGAATTCATGAAGGAATTAGTTGACATCCTTTTGTTTAGCAGGGGTAAGAGAGGTGGCCAACAAGAATATGTGTGGATTTTTAGACGTTCCCAAATTATATTGTATGGTTTCTTCATTGATAAGTGTGGAACGATCCTCAATGTATGGCTCAATTGGAATAGTATCAAGTGGATCAGTATTAGTAGATAGGCTATCAAGTTCTCCCAATAATACCACATCGGTAGGAAAGAGGGGATGGTGTCATTTATGGTGGAAAGAGGGGAGATAATAATAAGCACATATATGGTCAAGTAATGCATTATTAGTAGAAAAATTATAGATATTTTCTCAAAATAAAGTCACATCGTTACTAATAAGATAGAGGTGTATTAAGGGAAGGGATGTAACATGACATGCAATATACGTATCTAAAGGAGGTGTACATGGAGGTTGGTATCCTAGTCAAAAATTATGTGTTCTTGTAGTTATGTCCCAAATATATATGAATTTGTGGTATTGGTAGTGAGAGAAGCCAAATATACGAAAGTATTCGTATCCTAGCCCATATTTAGATAGATCTAGGATAACACTAGGTGGAACAGGAAAATCAATAGTGTGTTCAATAGAGTTACAATACTCAAAAGGTGAGGGGTCAACGGGCACATCATAAACAATGTTGTGATGAAGAAACTAGAGTTATGCATGGAGCATAGAAGTGACATGTACGGTTGAAAATTCACACGCTACCTTCAACCTCACTCGATCCCCCGAGGTCATATCAGGGAAGCCGATGTGGAAATATGTGTGGCTAACTATAGGAGGATCAATGACTAAGATTTGGTAGTGTGATCTCTTAGTATTTGGGTTGGAAAAGGGGAGATTTAGAGGCTATGAATGGGTAGCGTAAATTTCCTATGGTTTTTCTAACTAAATCTCAATGTTGAACTAGTTTGAAGTGTCCAAATTAACTAAGATGAAACTAACAATATTTTCTACTACTGATAGTTGTAGACATAAAATTGGGTCACACTCCCCTTGGTCCCTTTTTTGAATAGCAAACTTAAACATATTCACCCAACCATGACCCTTTACCCCACATTAATATCAATTTAATTGTTTATAATTAAAGTAACACTCATCCTCACTTCATTTATTAATTTAATTAACCTAATTAAATTAGTGAACACCTCACCCAAAACAGCTCGCCTAGACACCTCATCATGGACTTATTCTCAAAGCATATTTCCCTTTTCTAGGACTCAACATTCACTCACCATAACTAACTAAGAATTAGTCCTACCTACCTTAATTAACTAATGCTTAGTTCAACCATAAAATCACATGTCTATTCTTCCTCTAACCACATTCCCACTTATCTAAGCACAACATTATATTATGATCTCGTGACAATAAAGAGAGCGGCCAAAATTTTGGCCAAGATCTGTCATTTTTAGTAAACCTAAACCCTAAACCAACATTGGTCTCCTAACGGTGGTTGGTTACCATATATTCATTTGGGTAACCTTGTTTCGGGGTTGGCCACATTATTGAGTTTTGGAATGAAGGATATCTACATGCAAGCAAGAAGTAGATCCCTTTTGCACCTCTAAACAACCATAGCCAACACCAAGACTGATCCAAAGGTATTTACATTCATGGTAGAATTCTGGGAAGCACTACTATGACACCAAGCACTATTTCACAGATCAACCATCATCAGCATCTAGCCATCAAACCTACAACACCAGTAAGTGTGCTTATAACCTACATCATTTCATCTTTATTTAGTTTACAAAGTTTCTTCACTTCTATTTATCAGCCTCTATTTACATTTTTATCCCACCAATCTTATCTCCTTGTGAACCCAACCATTCCACCACCCACAATAATTTGATCACCTATACCTAATTCCTGAATATCTCTAAGTACTCCCTACACCTCCACAGACCTAACCATTCTCCTTACCATCTCTATTTAATCTCATACAAACCCCCAAAACCAAGTTTCATTGAGTTTCTATCATCCCACCTATACCGACGCCGATTATCCATGACCTTCGCTTCTGGTTCTCTAAAACATCATCAATCATACTTGACCAACATTGGTCTCTGTATTTGGTAATCCTACCAATAACAAAAACCTAATAACCTACATCCAAGTAACCCAAGCTACCCAAAATCTGACCCTGACCTATTCCAAAGCACCTTGAATACCTACCCTACTTCTAGATCTAATCATAACCTAGCCTTTTATATTAGATTTACTTATTGTATTTGGATGAGATACCTAAATCATATCAACTATAGTAGGAAATTATTTATTTACAACATTTATTACATTAATTTGTATTAAACAATGGGTTGACTCCACCAAGGAAGTACCACACTTCCT
Source organism: Taxus wallichiana var. yunnanensis (assembly GCA_018340775.1). Taxonomy (NCBI): domain Eukaryota; kingdom Viridiplantae; phylum Streptophyta; class Pinopsida; order Cupressales; family Taxaceae; genus Taxus; species Taxus wallichiana. Next base: position 380,306,687 of record CM031242.1, on the reverse strand, counting down.
AGATCTAGCACACGCTAGGAAGCCCACCAACATATATTGTTCAACTCTCTTTTGTGGTCTTGTTTTGTATTTCAAGTAGTTCCTCCTAGCCAAAAGGAATCTCTCATAGTCATCATTGGATCAAGAAATCATAATGCATTCAAAACCTCCAACTGACCATCGCAATAGGTATTCCTCCTGGCCCTTCTACCCTTATCTATTTCATCAAATCCATAAAAAAATGGTGAAACATTTTTGCATGCCTAAAGTGGGAGCCATCTAGGTTCTTTTGAATTTTATTCATTCCTAGGTTAAATTTTTGTGTGTGTTTCCCTTTTGAAAAGCTTCCACATTAACATTCTTCTTTGAAATATCCCCTTCTTTCTATCGTATAAAATCAATCATGTTTTGGGTACTTTAAAAAGAATACATATTTATTCCATTAGCATTGCATTAGTGAAAGAGAATCCCTCTTCTTGTTCATCACTGCTACATCAACTATCACATTTCGATTTGGGTTTAAAATACTTGCATGGAATTCTAATCATTGCACTATATCTCACATTGAAACCGAGGGCAACCTATACACTAGAAGTCATGCCCAACCGATGGTTGACGTAATCTGAATTGTAGAAAGTAAATTCTCTCTCTCTCTCTTTCCTATACATTAAGTTGTATTAAATAATGGGTTGAATCCACCAAGAAAGTTCCACACTTCCTAGATCTAGCACACACTAGAAAGCCCACCGACATATATTGTTCAAGTCTCTTTTGTGGTCTTGTTTTGTATTTCAAGTAGTTCCTCCTAGCCAAAAGGAAGCTCTCATAGTCAGCATTGGATCAAGAAATCATAACGCATTCAAAACCTCCAATTGACCATCACAATAGGTATTCCTCCTTGGCCCTTCTACCTTTATCTATTTCATCAAATCCATAAAAAAATGGTTAAACATTTTGGCATGCCTAAATGGGACCCATATGGTGTTCTTTTAAATTTTATTCATTCCTAGGTTAGATTTGTGTGTTTGTTTCCCTTTTGAAAAGCTTCCACATTAACATTCTTCTTTGGAATATTCCCCTTCTTTCTATTGTATAAAATCAATCTTGTTTTGGGTACTTTAAAAAGAATACATATTTATTCCATTAGCATTACATTAGTGAAAGAGAATCCCTCTTCTTGTTCATCACTTACTACATCAATTATCACATTTAGATTTGGGTTTAAAATACTTGCATGGAATTCTAATTTGTTGCATTATATCTCACATTAAAACCGAGGGCAACCTATACACTAGAAGTCATGCCCAAACGATGGTTGATGCAACCTGAATTCAAGAAAGCACATTCTCTCTTCTCTCTCTTTGTCAAACTGCACAAATTAGAATTTACACATCTTCTTAAACAACATCTTACCTAGAAGAGATTGTCAATGATCGAGAGGATTATTTGTGGTCACCTAGCTGGTTATCTCTATCCAGTCACCCATCAAAGAAAGGCCCACCCCCGCCAAAACATAACTGAAACCTCACCTTTAGAATTTCCTTCTTCATAGGAAGCCTTCCCAACCAAAAAATTTGTTCTAAATTCATGAGTCAGTATTTAAATAGCATAAGATAAACACACTAAATTCACTTATAGGATTACTTCTTTTCTTAGCTTTGTTCTTGACTTGCGTTTTGAGGTGTGAGGTTGTATTCTCCATTTTTCTTTCCTTTCACACTCCATAATCATAGTTGGTGTATTCTAACTATTTCTAAGTGTGTCAGGACTCATTTTTTTACCATATTTAGACTTCTGGGTTAGTGTCTCATTTAACTTTAATTCACAAAAATAAATTTTATTCATTATATAGATTTCACAAGAAGAAAGGCATCGGTCAAGAGACCATCATCGATCTACATCTCACTCATCATTGGTTTATCCGACATTTGGTGTTAGTTCCTTGTGCTTTTGGTCAGTTTACCCAAAGAGCACTCATCTCATCTTCTTCTCTATTTAAAATCTCAAGAAATCACCATATCCTCTACATTATAATATTATTGACTAAATATAGCCTCCATAGTTGACTTTCCTTAGTTTTGTCTCGCTTTCTCAAATTTTTACTTTCCCACAAGAATTCAAAGATCAGCATCGATCTTTGTGACCTTCATCACCACCCAATAACCGACATTAGTTGGTCCGATCGAATCGGTCTTTCTATTTTTATTTTAAATAAAGCACCTATCATTTCACCTCTCGATTCAATTTTGTTCCATCTCTTCTACTCTATATCACTTACGAGTATAGTTCATCTCGTTTATTCTAACTCACATGGTGTTGACTCCAAATCAACCCAACGCGTTCTTTTGCTTCACACTAGATTTTAGTTGCTTCCACCTAGACCATCACCCCCTTCTATATTATCACCCATGGATCCAACTCATACTATCCTCATTAATACTGGTTCCGAGGAGTTCACAAGATTTCTTGACCATAACCCCACTACCCTCTAGTACTACCTTGCTCATTCTTCTACCCAGGATTCCTTAGGTCAGTTAGTATACAACATGCCCGTATCTATCCCTCCTGCTCTCACCCCCACCTCTGTGTTAGCTAGCACCATCTCAGCACTACCATCATCCACTTTACCACCTATGGTGTCTCAGCTAGGTTTGACATTTTATAACTGTAGCATCTACATCATCTATCACACATGTGACATCAATTGTTCCTCTGATAGCTGCCTTAAGTATAGCCCCATATTTACCAACTACCTCACATATACCTATTGCATCGAAACCACCTCTAGTGTAGGAAACTTACAACCCTTTCCATAACATTCTCCTCTCTATGCTGCAGTCATTACCCCTAATCACCACTAGAGTTGTTATGAGTACCCCACCAAATTACACATACTACCAACAACCCCCAACCTCATCTATCACTTATTCTGGCTATGTGTCACCTACGTCTATTCCTCCTACATAGTTTTCATACTCAGAACCACCATACAATAGCATACCACCCACCTCATACATTCATCATGAACCCCCTTATTTTTTTGCAGGGGGTACCCATTCATCATAACCTACCACCGACCTCATTAAGATGATGATGGAAAAGATGCATACCTTAAGATCATCTATTTCTGTCTCCCGTAATTCTTTAACTTATGATGAAATATGTAACGAGCATATCCATCCATCTATTCCCATTCGTCCCTACCCTATGCATTGGGAAATGCCTAAATTCAATCACTTTAATAGTAAAGAAGACCCGCAACAAAACTTGCGGTCGTTCAAACATGGGTGTTACCTAATCGCCCACAATGATGATTTGCTCCTACAAATCTTCCCAATGTCCTTAACAAGACTAGCATTGGATTGGTATAGTGGACTACCTAGAAATTCCATTTATTCCTTTAATCAAGTAGCCCAACATTTCTTAGACCATTTTTCAATCAATCTTATCGATAAATTCACCATGACCGATCTCTATTCAACTTGACATTATGAAGATGAATCTATCACATATTTCGTTGCCCATTGGCGGAGTCTTATCAACCAATTAATGTTCATTCTAGCTACCTTAGATTGAACTTATTGAGTTTTTCACTAGAGATTGTGCTAGACACATCTGAACAACTCTTTAGGTAAAAACCTTTCAAACCTTCAACAAAGCATTCACCATGGCATGAAAGATGGAAATTTGTGCCATTGAAGAAAATAAAACCCAATTAGGAAACAAGAATACCCCATTCAAATCAAACGACTCTTCTTCATATTCAAAACCCAAAAATAACTATTCAAAAGCCAAAGGATCTTCCAACATGGTAGTCCTCAAGGAGGGTCCATCTCATCCTTCTAATCAAGCCCAACCTTCTTCCAATCTTTCCCTTTCTAGGCCTTTCAGCTCTAGTGGGAGCAAAGGATACACTTCAATTGGAGAGCCCTATTCTTTAGTCTTGGAAAATATTCTTAAAGCTAGAGTGATTACACTTCCTCCCATAAAACCTCATATAGGTTTTGATCTTACCCATCCTAAAGAACATGACTACTGTCATTACCATCACGTTAAAGGACATAGTGATGGTAATTGCATAACTTTCAAGAACATTATCCAAGAGATGATAGATAATGGATACCTTATCGTGGACAACCCAAACATGCCAACAAATCAAAATTTACACATATTTAAAAATTCGTTCCCTAACCATAAACCATCTTCTAATCAAAATAGTGAACCTTCATCTAACGATAACAATGTCCGTGAATTCCACCACGCTTTTGATATCGTACCATCCATTCTTCAAATCCCACCTATTTTATCTATTGAGGAAATTTTGGCATGAGCTCCTCTACCCACAGAGGAGCATACCTCTTCTACTCCTTCACCCACAGAGGATTCCCCTCATCTCCCTCTACTCTCGTAGAGGAACCTACACTTTCTCGCCGATGCCATTTCACCATCTACCTCACAACCTACCGAACAGTCAACACTTTTAATTCTCCCATCCATAGGAGAATCGTCATCACCTTCTCCTCCAATAAGGGAGAAGTCTACCTTACCCCATTTACCATCTCTCCTACCCACGGGAGATTCTTTAGACATGCCACTACCGTTGGGGCTAGTTCTCCCCAAAGCATCCCAGACCCCATTGACATGATCTAAGCTTTCATACCTCTGATTTTGAGGCTAGCCAATTCCCTATCTCACAGACATATTTTACAGGGATTTCCACCAAACCAACTCCATCTTCTTCTTCAAGCAGTCCCATTTTCACGGTTGGCTGATCACTTGGATTACATTGATAATTCCATGCTCTGGGGACGTCTTCGGCTCCCCTTTTTGACCCAAATGTAAATGTTTCCTAAGGATACTTCCACAATCTACCCAAAGGTATTTTCAGTTACTCAGATCAACATTGACCATGCCTATTGAAATGGATTCTTCATCATCATCCCTACCTACATAAAAACCTCTACCCACAATTAGAACCATTCCCAAAACTAAAAACCTATCCACACCTATCTCCTCACTCGTATCTAGACCCATCACTACTTTGGGTGTCATGCCGACATCAATCCTTACTCACCCACCTATCAAATTAGACTTAGCCACATCTTCCCAAGCCGAACCAACATTATCCCTCTGCCTAAAAGGAAAACCCAACCCTCTAGGCCACATACATCTAGTCTCACCTACCAAACCTTTATCACCTTCCCCCCTTCCATCCATCCTAGGGCCCCATCCATCAACCCTAATCAAATAGTCTCCTACCTAAGGCCAGTCAAAATCTAAACAACCTACTACTACATCACAAGCCTTTGTTACACCTCATTTACCCAAAAACCAAACACCCTCACCTTCATCCGTACACTTCTTACCACCTATACCTCCACCAATTACTATAACCCCAACCTTACCTATATGAATTCAACCCATACCATCCACCCAACCTCTACCAACCACTTCCACTGCAACTTGGTTGTCCCCATGGGTAACTTGTCCTCTTCCACCATCTTCTTTCCCTTTTACACCCCATACCCCCATGTCACCTTTACCCAAGAAGGTGCAACCCAAGGATAAAAACCCACTACCCTCCAATAAGGTAGTCAAACCAACAAAATCTCCCAGTGCTAGCTCTTCTACTAGGCCTTTACCTAAACAGATGCCATCAAATCCTAAGATGATACCACTTACCAAACAAGTGGGCCAACCCATTCCCCCTCTTATAAATCCTCTTCCCTCATGATCTTCCACACCTTTACCCAAACCCACACTCACTTCCCATTGTGATCCATTAGCGGATCCTATGCCAACATTTTAACCAATCTCTTAGAAACTTCCATCATCACATTACCACTGCTTAGACATTATGATACTCTCAAACCAAAACCAAAAGGGTTTCATGAAACCAAGATTTGTGCCTATCATTGTGTGCTAAGACATGATGTAGAAAATTGTAAGGATCTAAAAACCATTCTTCTCCAAATTTTTCCTCCTGAACAAAATTTCAATGATGATGACCTTCTTGATGAGGACCATGTTCCACCTTCACCTGTCACCACACATCATCATCCCTTACTTCTTCAATGACCCATATCTCCACCCCACAACCCTTTTTTCTACCTCCAAAATTTGATATCAACATGGTTTGTATCGAGAGAATTTTCCAAATCACCACCTAAATGTCAATGTCCATACCTCACTTCACAAGGAATTTTTCCACCATTAGGTTGTTTCCCATCACGTCATTAAACTCTCATCTTTCACCTTCTCCATTTACCACCTCCCCTCATATTAACATGGTTTAGGTTATCACTCACACCTAGAAAGAATAAGCAACTATCCCATCAACCATCCATGTGCCCAATATACCATCTGCACCCATGCCCAAAATCACCATTCAAGGACCTACATACCCTATCTCTGACGGGGTCACCCATCATGCAATGATAAAACAATTACAACAATCCCCTCTAAATATGTCTTTGTACGATCTTGTCCAAACTTATGAATCTCATAGACAAGACCTTATAGAGGTTTTGTAATCCATTAAAGTTTTACCCAATGACCCCACACTAGTGGCCTCCATTATTACCCCTCACCACGTGGCCTCACAAAATCATCTCCTTCTTCTACCCCCATGCCCACTCCTTAAGTTGTCACCCTCAGCTTCTCTCGATGAGGAGAATGTACCTCTCCGGTCAGATGACCCCGATCCCACCCTTTTCATTTCTATTTATATAAAAATATACATGTGCAATGAATTATGATCGATGGTGGTGCTAGCATTAACATCATCTCCTCCCATGCATATAATAAAATGTGTATCCCTTCTAACTATATGCATAATAACCTTGCTTTATATTGCACTCCTTTAATGACACCATCACCTCCACCCTTGGCACCATTATCCTTCACATTCGCGTAGGCCCTCGCACTATCCCATAACTATTCTACATCTTAGAGGGAGAGTTATAGTATAACCTATTGCTCCATTGCACCCTAGATTTGCATCATGGGTTATGTGCCTTCAAATTTACACCATTTTGCAAAATTGAGACATGAAGGACATAACTACACCATCCTTGCCAACCCATCGCCATTCAAAAATAATAACATGTTGTACTAACTGAATGATGTACTTGTACCGGTCAAATCATTTTCTACTACCCCAACTTCTCCTTCACCAATGAGCCCCTCCACTAATGCTGCCACAACCTCTCCCACATATAACTCTTCTATTCCTACTATTGCTGTAGCCTCTATAGCTAACCCATCTACTTTCCAACTAACTAATACCCCTCCTACCCAATCATCTAATGAATCATCTTTCCATGCTACTTAGATATCGACTATTGATCCCTTAGAAGATATTTTTCAATGCCTCACTCTAGGGAGTACTGCCTATACAATATTGACACATTCCTCACTCTGTAAGAGTATGGAAACCTGCGCCAACACCCTCATTATGACTACCACATATTTTCCCTTATGGTCCTCCCCACCTTCGCACTAACCTAACGTATGGGGGACTTAACACTACCACCTATTCACCCGAACCTCCATCCCAAACACAACCATTTTCATCTGACCTTCAATCCATTACTAACCACCTCTTCACCCACACTTTCTTGCATCACTACACATGGAAAGGATTTGGCTTCGGTTTTTATGAACAAGGATATCATACCGTCATTTCTTATACCATCTCAGTAAGCACAACGACCATAGTGACATTGAATTTCTCGCACCACCTTCCAAGAAGGCCCGTGTCAACCTCATTGAGGAAGAAAAATTTTATCCATCTCATTCACCAACATCACCTGACCTCACCACGAGTCCATAGATCTCGAATCTATTCCTCCTAATGTTTTTTTGTAAACACAATTTCCCTAGGACCTCATATCTATCAACGCGATGGTGAGGCTCCCTCTTCTCTTCCCTTCCCCGTATCGACATGATCAAGGAAAATACACCTTCTATTAGCGTTGGTCAATGTCAAGATTATGAGTCTATCCTCACCTAGCTTAGTGCAGAAGATTCTTATATTCACTGGTTATTACCTTCCGAGATGTAAACCATGTTGAACAAATCAAATATTGAAATCAACATTAATACTCAGGATGACCCACACATGCTAAAGATAGGCCGATATTTAGATGTTGTTGAATAAGAATATTTTACTTCTTTCCTCCGGACCATAGCAACACTTTTTCTTGGTCTTATATTGATATGCTTGGTATTGACCCAAAATTTTTGGTCTACAATATCGTAACCATTCTTGATGCCAAACCCATAAAAAAAAGTTTGGAAAATGTATCCTCACATTTCTCTTTTGGTCAAAGAAGAAATTCAACACCTTCTATAATTTTCTTTCATCCTTCCCATTAACTATCCCCAATTGATATATAATATCATTCTTGTCACAAAAACAATAGGGGACTCTCGCATTTGGATGGATTTCTATGACCTCAATTTAGCTTGCCCCAAAGATGATTTTCCTCTACTAAGAATTGACCAGGTGGTTGATCTCACCGCTGGCCGTGAGATGCTATCACTCATGGATGGTTTATTAGGTTATAATCAAATATTAATTTCTCCAGGAAGATCAAAACAAAAATTCCTTCATCACTTCTTGGGGGACCTTCTCGCTATCGAGTCATGCCTTTTGGCCTTAAACTTGCTAGTGCTTATATATCAGCAAGCCAAGACTTATATCTTTCATGACATCATGCCTTGCATATTGGAATATTACATAGATGAACTTCTTTCCAAATCCAAACATCATGCCAAACACCTGACAGTCCTTAAGGTCATCTTTGATAACCTCATCCAAAAGATTGTGTTCACCTTTAACCTAAGAAGTGTGTCTTTGTGGTGCTTTCAGAAAACTCCTTAGATTTATCGTTTCTTTTCTTGGCATAGAAGTCGATTGTGATAAAGTAAAGGATATTCTATAAATTCCTCCACCTACTAATCTCCATCAACTTTGATGCTTGTAAGGTAAGTTGCAATCTATTCATCATTTTATCTCACAACTTTCTCGATCACATTGCTAGGTGCCATTTCATCATCTCCTCAAAAAGTATGTCTCCTTCAAATGGGATGATGAATGTTGTAAATCCTTTAATGCCTTAAAAAATACCTTCTTCAACCACAAGTGCTCATTCCTCCTAAGGATGACCAACCCTTTTACCTATACATTTCCACCACTGACCATTCTTTAGGTGCCATGCTCACTCATCACGACGAGAAACATAGAGAGAAAGTGGTTTATTACATAAGTCGTACCCTTTTGGACTATGAAAATAGATACAACCATGCCAAAAAATATATTCATCCTTAGTTTTTTTCGTCACCAAGCTTCTTCATTACCTTCTTAACCACAAAACCATTTTCATCACAAATACTAACACCTTACATTAGTTGTACACCAAACCCTACCAACATCAAAGACACTACACATTGGCTCAAGCTTCTCGTAGACCTCAACCTCGAATTCATTAATCAAAATCCATCAAATAGCAAACCATCACTGACCAACTCATAGCTGCACCCATCTCTAGAAATTAACCCTCTAACTTTGATTTTCTAGATGAATCCATAAACTACCCTCTCTCTTGGGACGATACCACTTGCCAAATGACCTTCTTCTTCAAAAGTTCCAAGTGTTAGCGTGGGGTGGGGCTGGTATTATCCTCATTCCTCTTGATGGTGAACCTATGCCTTTATCTTTAAAACTCGATTTTTATTACACTAACAACATCATCGAATATGAAGCACTCGTATTAGAACTTCAAACGCCATTTCCTAGATGTAGTGGATATAGCTGACTTGTTGCTATCATAACTTAATATCATGATGTATCTCTTTTATATATGATCTATTATCATTGGTTGGTCAGCCTTGCTGATGGCCATAGCATAGGAATAGTATAAATAGGGGTTATAGGTAGTGGATGATCATTATGTTGAGTATTTGAGTCTTATTATATGTTTTGGAGGTTGCCCCCTCAAAGTGGCCAAGCTATTATACTTTCATATTGAGAGAATTTATCTGCAATATTGTGTTATTTGGTGTTCTATTGCTGGTGATAATCATAATTAATCAAGTAATTTCATTACAAGTGGTATCAGAGTAACCACCCGTGTTCGAATCCCACTCGGTTGGTTACGCGTGTGTAGTCGGGCCCATGGGGCACCTAAACATCGGTGAAGTGGGGCTTGTACATATGGGAGTGTGGGTGAAAACCCAGCCTGAGTCGGGCTCTATGGAAGCGTGGTGGGATGTTATGATCCTCATGTGCATATTTCACTAATACCTCAAGTTTTTGGTGTAGAAACTTTGTTACACCAATCAGCGTACAAATAACCTCCAATTTTAGCTCGAAGTCTCTTGACAAACATAATGAAAAGAGAGGTGGCAAGTCTATGACTGATACATCTTGCAAGACGGTCACATTGGGACATGCATGCAATGTGAGGCTCAAATATTTGATTACTCCAACCGTTGTTACCACTGTCCCATCCAATTACACTATGCCTTTGGAGATGACTTCATATTGAAGACCTAGCTAATCAACTATTTGTTTTGGCATGACTGAGCTACTTGCTCCCAAATCAATCATGTAATTATGCACTAGCTTGTCTCCAATGATCAATGAGACATAGAAGGGAGGGGGATTCAGATTCTTACCTTGTTGTCCTCCATGATTTCCTTCAGGATGAGCTGCATTGGTAAGAACTTTCTCTTGTTGATTGGGTGACTGATTTGATGTTGACCAATTTTCCATAGCAACTTGCAATAGGTCTCTTTGTCTTGGGATAGCCAATGACTCCCACATTGAGATGTTTACATTTTCCTCTTCATCTGCTCAATGATGTTGAATGGAGATGAGCTATCTCTCTGTTTCCCTTTTCCTTGCATATTATTCTCTTGCACATGGGTTGTTACAACTAGCACTTGAGCTGGTCTAGGGGTGGCTTGGGCTGACCTTGCACATTGGGAGCTACACTTTGATTTCCAATACCTTGTGGAGTAATAGAGGGTTGTGGATTACTTGAATTTGATGATTGTCCCTCTCCAATATTCCTTTTCTTGGACCATGTATTGGCAGATACACTTTGAGAAGGGGCTTGGTTAACTCCACAGAAGTCTTTTGTTTTCCAATTAACTAGCATAGTTTCAGTTGGAGGTGTCTCTTGTTGAGCTTCTTGCTATTGATTTTCCTCTTGACTAGGTTCTTGGGACACACCAACGGTCTGTACCATCAAGGCCTGGTTTAGTGCACCATTGAAACATGTTGATTGACAAAGTGAGGTAGACTATAGGGGTAACACCATTCGTACTCTGTGCCATGTTGTTTTATGTTGGAACTAAATATTTTGATGTTGAAGTTGCATTTGGATCATATGGTTAGAATGGCTTGGCAACTTGAGGTTGTCCTTAGTTCAAATTTTGATTTGTGGCATGACTTGGTGGTTTATTTTGTTGGTATGGGGGCCTAGCTTGATACTGATTTTGAGGCTAATATGGCCTAGAAATCTGAGCTTGTTGTCTCTCGATAGTCACTAGCTCATTTCCTAGGTTCAAGTTGTTTCAAGACCTCCTGGTACTCTTTTGAAGTGCTTGAAGAAATAGAAGCCTCATTGTTGCTTTAATTTCTAGGGGTGGAATGGGATTCAACTCTGGTGTTTGACTAGTGTTTGGACTTCTTAATTCTGGATATAGAGGCATAGGTGGCCTAGGTGCAAGTTTACCTGGCTGAGTTAAACAATTTTCATCTCTAATGGAAATATTATAGGCTACTGTGTAAGGTTACACCTGCCATGGATTGAATCATCATGAAAATATCATATTTTAAATCCTTAAGGATGTATAGAAAAGAACCTTCATCTGTTGGTCTCACATCCACCGAAATCCTATCACACGTCCTGCTAGAATTTGAAGTTGAAGTCGGTTAGCTGCTCATTAGGAGCCCTCAATAGAGATATGTTATCCCCCTTTTCTCCAAATTGATTGTGAAGAGCAGTGCATAAATGGTCCTAATTTTGAATAAAGCTCGTTGTTAGAATCTTGAACCATTGCAAATCTTTAACCTTGAATGAAGAGGCTAAAAATTTAACTGTAATTTCCATCTCAATGATTTCATGAATTACATGATATTTTCAATGTCTTGAATGTGGTTACTAGGAGTAGTATGGTTCTCTCCAGTGAAATATGGAATGCTCTTCAATGCTGCAACTGGAATTGGATTTTGTGCATTGAGAGCAAGTGGGCTGCTGCCAGTGAAGTTTACATAGGAATTGGGTTATGGATGTGCCATTATGATTGGCCTAAGAACCCTTATTGATTGAATGAAAGGCCTACCGGGGAGGTGTTGACAAAGTTCTATTTAGTGGAGATGGAGACCTTTGAGCTCTTCTTCCTCTCCAATCTCTTTCTGGGGATAAATGTATATAGACAAATAGTCCCTCCTCTCTATTTCTTGACCTTGTTTATATTCTTCTCATGAACTTGAAGGGATTGAAATCTGAAACCGAGTGGATTCTTCCTCTTTTGGAGTCACTAGATGTGTGATTTCAAATCTTCTTAAAAGTTGGGAACTCACAAAAAGTACACATCAATCTTGCTGCAATAGGAATGAAGACTTCTTGTCTAGCTGGGCATGCCAGTAACTATTGTAGAAAAATCACAACACACCTAAAATCTATAACATGATGGGTTGAGATCCTCAGTGTGACTGTACAACATGGAGCATCTCTCAAAGTGTGGGAATTTGTGAGTCAAGAGAGCTCTCCAGATGAAGGCTGGATCCTATTCCTCTATTCAGGTGCACACGTTCAGATTATAGAGGGTCATTCTAAATCCTAATCTAACTTTCCAAGGAGATAGGGTTAAGGGAATACAATAAATGAAACCTAATCTAATCAGAGGTGATGCACCAAAGGAATGCTAAAACACCTACTTTGTAATAAACACAAACCATAAAAATGTAATATAATCACCATGCAAAAATAACCAGGACTGCAATGAGAGATTAGAAAGGAGACAATGAACATAAGAGAGGGTTGAAAATCATCCACAGACATGCATTATCACTCCAAAATTTGATACAGTGCATTACAATGGCCAAGAGGCATGAAATTGCATTACAATTTAAATGGGAGGCTTGGACTCCACAAATCCACTTATGGGAAAGAGAAGAAGGGAGGGTGTAGAGCAGAAATGTCCAACCCTTTGAAATTGTCCCTCTTGTACAATATATAGGAAGAATGAGAGAGAGAAAAGGAGGGAAAAAATACAACCCTGTTCTAACCACCCGTGAAGAAGCATTGAATTCCCTTACGACAATGATGGGTCTCTCCGTAATACCCATGCCCTTATCAATGTTCCCTACTGGGAAGGAAAGGAAACCCATTTTTCATCATGGTAGCATGTTGGAGACTTGATGGCCTCAAAAATGGTGGGTCAAAACATTAATGGTGGTAGGTGGGTAGTAGGGGTCGAGATCTCTCTAAAACATCCCCTCTGCTCAATTTTGAGATTCTAATCGAAAGATATGACTACTTAAAGGTACTTGTGTCTAGATTTTGTTCACGCATATCCACATGGCAGCCCCATTCATCTCAAGGTTACACTCTTGAAGCTGCGCTGAAGAGACAAGTGGCATCATCCACAAGCCTACTCTATTTCCTTTATATTCTACCTAAGCCCTTGTTGCGGAGAGACACGTGCTCCGACTCGAGACACATGGAGAGCCGGCACATGTTTGGGGACTGATTTTGAATTCTACCTTTGAATTTGTGTAGATGAAGTATGTGGAGGCCTCCATTGTTCCTTCTTTAATTTTTAATAAATGGCTCTACCTTTCAATCCGGGACATGTGGAGGTGGCACTAGTTAAGGGTCTCTCTTTGGGCTGTTCCTTTGAAGTTGCACTGATGAGGTATGTGGAGGCTTCCGCTGGCTCTTCTATACTTTTTAATAACCGGCTCTACCTTTGGCACGGGACATGTGGAGGGTTTACGCTAGTTCGGGTCTCTCCTTTTGGGTCGTGTCCTTGAAGTTATGTTGTTGGGACACGTAGCCCCTCCTGCGGCTCTATGAATTTTTCAATGACCGATGAGACCATTTTTATGACCTGGGAAATGTAGCGGTTCTACATTTTTGAGGACTCCTCTGGATTTAAACTCGAAATTATGCTGAAGAGACACATGGAGGCCTTCGCTAGTCTTTATACTTTTCAACGGCTAGTTCAACTTTTGGGATTCAGACCACATGGAGGGCCTGCGCTTGTTTGAGGACTCCTCACTTTTTTGTACTTTTGATGTTTCTCTATTAATACATGTGGAGGATTCCACTCATCTTGTTGCGATTTAGCCAATTAGGGTCTTCTCTACCCTCCTGACTCTGACCAAGTGGCGAGCCTGCGCTTGTTGGGGACCACTTTTAGGACTTGACCTTTAGCACCCTCCTCGTCGCCTTTTCCGTACTTGCTTCCAGACTCAGTTTTTTGGGGTCGACTGTGAGTCCACACAACTCCTCCAACCTTTCCATTCTTCCTATGCGAGATCATATTCTACCAATTTTTCCTTGGAGGGGAAAATTTAGACAACACATATTTCCATGTGGTTTATCCTAACCAAACCTTTGGTATACTAGAACGTACCTAAACATTCCTACACTTGACCTACATTGTGTTTCAAGACCATATCCTATACCTTAGATACCTGAATCACTTCACCCTTGTTTGGATAAACTTATCGACCTTAGACGATGTAGAGTTTGCAAGCTCTTCAACCTGGTACCATGTTACAATCTATACATGTGTGCATGTTTGATTTTAATACCCATTACCTAATTTTGGACCCTATCCTATTACCTATTACCTAAGTTGACCACTACCCTTCCCCACCTACCTTTACTTCCACCAACTACATGTTTATCAGCCCACTCATTGATTCCTTACTACACCTCACGATTAATCCGGTTTGAGGGATCACCTTCACCCACACATGGGGCAATCACTTCATTTTTATCAGTGTCACTTACCAATACAAGCTATGTAAAAAAGGGGAGAAATGTAGACAACAAAAGCTGGTCACACTCCCTTGGTCCTTTTCGAATAGCCAACTTAAACATATTCACCCAACCATGCCCCTTTTACCCCAAATTAATATAAATTTAATTTTTTATAATTAAATTAATACTCATCCTCACTTCATTTATTAATTAAATTAGTGTGCACCTCACCCAAACCAGCTCACCTAGACACTTCATCATGGACCTATTATTAGCATATTTCCTTTTTCTAGGACTCAACATTCACTCACCATAACTAACTAAGAATTATTCCTACCTACCTTAATTAACTAATACTTAGTTCAACCCTAAAATCATATAAATATTCTTCATCTAATCACATCCCTACTTATCTAAGCTCAACATTTTGTTTTGATTTATGAGAATAAAGAAGGGATAGCAAACATTTTGCCAAGATCTGTCATTTTTAGTAAACCTAGGATTTCTCATCTTAACCGACACAGATCAACCCTAAACTAATGCCGATCACCCTAAACCATGGTCGGTTACCATATATTCATTTTTGTAACCTTGTTTTAGGGTTGGCCACATTCTCAAGTTTTGGAATGAAGGATATTTGCATGTAAGGAAGAACCAGAACCCTTTCACACCTCTAGACAACCATAGAAAACACCAAGATTTATGCGAAGGTATTTGCATTCATGGTAGCATTCGGGAAGCACTACCGTAACACCAAGCACTATTTCGTAGATCAACCATCATCAGCATCCAACCATCAAACTTACTGACACTAGTAAGTGTGCTTATAACTTGCATCATTTCATCTTTATTTAGTTTACAAAGTTTCTTCACTTCTGTTTATTAGCCTCTATTTATATTTTTATCCCACCAATCTTATCTCCCTGTGAACCCAACCATTCCACCACCCACAATCATTTGATCACCTATACCCAATTCTTGAATATATTTGAGTACTCCCTACACCTCCACAAAACTAACCATTCTCCTTACCATCTTTATTTAATCTTAGACAAAACCCCAAAACCAAGTTTCATTGAGTTTCTATCATCCCACCTATACTAACGACAGGTTATCCATGACCATCATCAGTTATCTCTAAACCATCATCGGTCATACTTGACCAACGTCGGTCTCGTATTTGGTAATCCTTCCAATAATAGAAACCTAATAACCTACATCCAAGAAACCTAAGCTACCAGAATCTGACCCTGACCTATTCCAACACCTTAACTACCTATCCTACTTCCAGATTTGATCATAGCCTAGCTTATTATATTATATTTGCTTATTGTATTTGGATGAGATACCTAAATCATATCAACTACAGTAGGACATTATTTATTTATGATATTTATTACATTAAGTTGTATTAAACAATGGATTGAATTCCACCAAGGAAGTACCACACTTTCGGATGTAGCACGCGCTAGGCAGCCCACCGATATATATTTTTAACTCTCTTTTGTGGTATTGTTTTGTATTTCGGGTAGTTCCTCCTAGCAAAAGGAAACTCTCGTAGTCAACATTGGATTAAAAATATTGAACATGCACACAACCTCAACCGACCATCACAATAATTATTCCGCCTGGCCCTTCTAACATTATCTGCTTCATCAAATCCATAAAGAAAATGGTGAAAAAGGAAACTAACCTAAATAAATCAACAAAACTTAAACATCATAATTAAAAACAATTTTATTTTATTTTAAATAATCAAATCTACTTCTACACTAAAACTAAATAAGAAAAATAACCTTGGTGGCGTTATTCACCTATTCGATGTGTATTAAAATTAAACTTACTTAAAATAAGAAATATTCCAAATGATCTATGATATGTAGACAACCTCCTACAGATATTCTCTCCTTCAGATCCATAGGGATGGGAAGAAGAGGATCCATCACCGGGAGCTATTATTAATGATTTAAAACCCTCTTGGAAATTAACTAATTACTTGCAAATGAAAGGAAATTTATTTCTACTCTATTTGATATGATGTAACAATGATAAATTACAACAATGAAGGAAATGAAACATCTCCATCCACGGAATTCATAAACAGGTAAATCTAGGTTTGTGTGATGACTTGTCCCGTCAAGATATCCTTTCTTTCTCTATGTGTCCATATGAGTCTAAAGAATTGGGAATGCAAATGCAGCGATGACGAGAAGACACTTGAGTAATGATAGCTTGAAGGTAGTCTAGTTACAATGCAAGTGGAAGAGGGATAACACAAGTGAAAATAGCTTGGCTATGTAATTTCTAGTAGGATTGTTGTAGCAATACTATGCAAGATACACAAAATTCTCAAAAAAATTTCTTGAATACGAGCATTTAATATATAGGAATTGGATCATATGTGCCTTTATGCACAAGGAATCCTTGGAGTGCTAAATCATTGGGTGAAGAGGCATTGAAAACTAATTAAATTTATTTAGAAATAGAATAGGGAAGGAACACCATGTAATCAAGACTATTTTTAGAAAATTTGGTTCACAAATGCACCTTGAAAGTGAAGTGAAATCATGTGCGTGAAAGCCAAACATGAATATTTCTCGAAAAATCTCACAAGACCATGACACTACCTAGTGGTGGCATTTTCCATAACTCGCCACCAGACAGGCAGCAATCCTAACACTAAAGGCCAAAACATGGATAGAAATGAGTGGGAAGCTGGAAGAAAGTGTGGAAAATATAAGTACAAGCATCTAGGCTATAAATATACACTGCGAATGAGCTTAGGAACTCAAACACCTTCTGAAAGGACATGAATCATCACTGGGGAATTTTGTAACTATTTTCCGACAATGTAGCACATGAAATTTTGGGTGCATACATATTTCCCCTTTGAAGAAGACCCTTAACCATGAAAAGGTGTAAAACGTGAGAGTCCGAGTATGGTGTTACTCGAAATGGGGACTTAGAAGCTATACCTAACATGCCCAGTGTGTCGAAATGTCATTTTCCAAATCTCGCTACTGTAAAATGAAGAGAAGATTCAAGTGCGGACATATAAAATATTGAAAAATAAACACTAAATTAAAATGACAAGAGGACTTACCATTTGTGCAGGGATATAGAAATATACCTACGTTAGCGCTCCAACCCTACGAACATATTCACTCAAAATGAAGTTATATATATATATATATATATATATATATAAAAACAAACTCATTTTCTAATTCATTTACACATATTAATTTGGTGATTTTTGAGCTCTGGGCCCACGGTGACCACTTTCATTGAAAGAATAGTCAAAACGTACATTGAGAGATCATAAGTGGGAGATCAACCAGCGTGGTCTTAGGTTAGCTTTTCTCACTTATTTATTTTGAAATCTAAAATGTTAAAAGTTGACAATCTTTGTGTAGGAGTGGTTGTTTTCAAAATTTCTTGTGTTAAACTAGTCTCTGTGGGGAGCGTCTATAGGGTAGTTGTTTATTTTGCAAAGAATGGTCTTTTTTTTTCCTTTTCGAGACTTTTTAGGGTTAAAAATTTGTACCACAAATCAGATTCTGGGACCATCGCCCAGTAGGCGGTGGTTGTAGAACCATTGCTTCTACACTCGGTGGTAGTTTTGAACAAAATGACCAAAAATCATGTTAACTTAAATTTTCTTGGATTTTTAATGTTTTTGATGAGCTTGTTTCTTAAAATATGTCACTAAATTAATTTTTCTATGTTTTGGTGGATGTAAAAGAAGGAAGAGTATATCCATTGAATACACGAGAGGGAGAGTGACTTTGGATCCCAAAGATATTGGATCAGTTGACTTAGGATGAGACCGATACTCTAAGAGAGAAGGCATATGGAGGATTTCACGGGTGCCCCATGTCACTCCTACCAGTCACATACTATGTGACTTGTTTTCTTATTAGGATGTAGACTGAAATACCTTCTATTACTTAAAGGTCTTTGGGGGTGAGTGGAAGATCACCCTAGAGGATGGGTACCATATTCTTGGGGTTCTGATACTAGGAAAATGGTTGACTTTGGAGAGAACAAGATATAGAGCCATGATGACTCTATGGGCCACTTATATGGGTGATGTCATAGTTTCCTTTAATTCAAAGAAGGGGATGAAGGTATGATCCATTGCTACTACTCCCATCCCTATTATCCACAAGGACATAATGGGTATCTTAGCCTCACGGTTAATTGGGGAAAATGGAGGTGATACACTACTTTATTGTTGGGCTCTCATTATCACGCAGATTGAGGCATATGGTCGTATCTATGCCTAGGGGGTAGATATCCTTAGTATAACTTATCATGACTTATACTAGATTTTCAGGTTGCAAGGATAGTCTTTGAGCTACACACTACATTGGTTATTAGGCCGGGTGTATAAATAGATCATCCCCAATAGGAGGGGAGTTCTAGTGTAGTTCTGGGGCTTTGAGTGGCTGTTGAATGGAATACAATGACGAGTTCTTAGAGAAAACATCAACCAGTGGCCTCTTTGACCACAATAAACATGGTGGACAACCCATACCATGATATGGCAGGTTTGTGGGGATAGGATGGGACCACAATGATAGCCTTTACCACCACCGATGGGTTAGTTGATAGGTCATGGAAGGTCAAGATTCACCCCTTTGGCCAAGTTCCTTAGTAGTTTGACCTTTCTTATATTTATATGCTTCCTCCAGTGGAACCTATGTATAAGACCATCCAGGAGGCCCAGAAAGGCCCTAGAGGAAATCCAAAGTTGGGCGGTGGTGATACCAGGGGTTCCTATCAATGTTAGGTGATTCGCTCATTCCCAATGGATGGTTGGTGCTACTCATGAAACCTTACTCTAGATTGAGGCCACACCTTCTCACAGTGGAGAGGAGGACGAGGTCATACATGTGGAATTCAAATATGAGGAGTATACATGGGATGAGATTAGAAAGGAGTTTGTTGAGAGGAGACTGGAAGAAGAGATAAGTGGAGAGGAGAATGATGATGAGGGGTTAGTGGTGAGGCCTGGAGGGTAGTTCACATGGAGGAGAAGAGTTATCCCGAGTGGACTGATACTCGGATGACCTAAGAGAAGAGTGGGAAGAGGCAGCCACAGAGGAGGAGACACTTATCTTTGAGGGACCACTTCCTCAAAATGAATATGGGGATGATGAGTCCGTGATGGGTCAACATCTTGTTTCTTGTTTTTGGGAGGCCCTAGAGCCATGAGCAGCAAAAAAAAATCCACTTTGACCTTACATGGATTCTTAGAGATCCAAGTATGTTGATCCTCTTCTCTTAACGTTGTCACGTAAATGTTAGTTGGTATTTTTAAAAATAACTTTCTAAATCCACGTTTCCTTTATTTTTTTGCTTGCAGCAACTACACATGAGTGGTGATAGCTTATTTGACAAGTGTGTATGGACAATTTTATGATCCCCTTAGGGAAGACCCAAGTCGAGCTTCCCGAGGACACACAAGAACCACTTGCAAAGTGAGTAGAAACACTCATGTGTTTACACCCATTTGAATGGAAGTGGAGGTCATAACTTCTCTCCATACTCGTGTGACCACGTATGAGACAAATGAGCAATTAATAAGGTGGAGTCGCTCCATAGTGATACCATACCATGGCTGCCACCACAAGTACCCCATTATTTAGTGGATTCTCATTTTCCTAGCTATAGTAGGAGTCCTTGATGCGGCTTGTGATCCATCTTAAGGATCCCACAAAGATTGATAGGCTAGTGGGCCTTTTTTATTTCTTAGTTTCTATTTTATCGGTCATTATATTTTTTTGTATATCTTGGGCTTATTGTGAGCATTTTGACCATGTGTAGCGTGTGATGGAATTGTATACAAACTCAATTTATTATGATATATATATACATAGATGCTTATTTTTGGTTTGTTAATTCATTGTATTCGAGTTGAATTATTATTGGCTCACTTCTTATGTGTACTCTAGATGTTTAGAACTTCTGATTTTTATATGCTTTTGGAGAATGTATGTAGTGGATATGAATGCTAACATAATTATTTCTATTTTTGTTCAGTAATGCTGATATATGATAATGAAAATACATTATAATGTTGAACTTTAGTTTCTCTAACAAATTTTCTATGCTTCGTATTATTTTGGAAAGACGTGACAAAAGAGTTATATGATAAGTGAATGAAATTTCCCACTCCTAACTCCACGTAACTAGTAAGATGCGAGGACTCAACACCAAGATCCGTAAGGGTACAAGTTATATAAATTTGTTGAATGGTAATGATGAGAGAAAGACAAGGACTTGAAAAAAACCAAATTGAGACCCTACAACCTCATTCTACTCAAGTTTGCTTCATATTTTAAAATGTGAATTGCTTTCTAGTTTATCTAGACTTAGATCCATAGGTGGACACTTGGTTGACAAAATATAGTTTTGAGGTTTGAAACTCTTTTTGAATTTGAACATCTTACTCACTTTGTTCGATTTATGATTTTATAACATTTGAATGGACTATTTCTAACTTTAAAATTTATCAAAGAGACCCCTACACCTTTCCCCATGCTACCAGTAGGAAGTATGGGATCATCACAATAGATAAGGCATAAGTGAGTAAGGTTACTTCTCTCCTTTCCAAACCCTACATCACTAGTAAGAGATGCAAGCTCAACACCCAAGGTTGGTAGGGCAAAGAAATGTGTAAAATAAAAATTTTCTATGGATTTTCATTTGACTTATTTATCTAGGAAAATTTCTAGAATGTTCTAATTTCAAAAGAGACATATATGGGATAGATGTGACACCATGAAGATTCTAGAATGACTATAGGAAAAGAAACCTAATCTAGAAGAAAATATGAGTAGAACCAAGTATGTAGGCCTCAAAAGTGTGGTTATTTTCAAAGGTTTGTATTATATTTCTTGAATTGATGAAATGATTCGTAAACAATTGATGTTACCATCGATTTGAAGAGATATGATTTGAATGTTTTTCCAATGTTTTATGATTTTTTTAGGAATTTCTATAAGAATAAGTCCCTTAATCAAAAATTTATGAAATGAATCGAAAATGAAAATGTAATGCAGATGCGAGAATATACATATGGAAACACTAATAGATCATGCATAGTATCTCTTCGAGGTGAAGAGAGTTTATGATTTTCTAAACTCCTCACCCTCTAGTGTAAATAGAAAAATGCACTATTTTTATAGTAATCTATTACTCGATATGGACCCAACCACCGGGCCTAAATTTCCTTCCTTTACTGGGTCTTTTTGTCTATTTGGTGTTAAGTCTTAAAACCAAATCTCACTCATATATTTCACACTCGAGACTTTATTATTGTATTACCAAGCCATTGGTCAATGTAAATGTTATGCCATTGTTCATAGTTGAGGTTAGCTTCATCAAGGATTTCTAATTGAGATATTTTGCACCTCTCGATAGCCTTATTCTCCCAAAAATTCTTGTAGCAAGATACAAAGACTAGGTATTTCAACCTCAAGTGGAAAACCCGCTTCGGCACCAAATACCAAAGAAAAGGGGGTTGCCCCATCGACATTATTACCAATTTTGATAGGCCCACAAGACTAGAAAGAGTTATAAGTGCCAGCCTCATTTATCCTTCTTGAAAATTTTAAGGAGAATGGATTTTAATGTCTTCTTCATAGCCTCAACCCGTCTATTGGCCTCGAGGATAATAGAGACAAGCCGAATGGTGATTTATTTTGAATATTTCACACAATTCATGTATCGCTCATTTTTGAAATGTGTTCCATTATCAAAGATACTGACTTGGGGGACCTTGTACCTATAAATGATTTAGTTCAAATTGAACTTAGCGAGTACACATCAAGGGATGGTGGTAAGAGGCATGGCCTCTACCCACTTAGTAAAGTATTATGTGGTCATGATTATTAAGTTATGACCATCTGTTGATGTGAGAGAGAGAGAGAGAGAGAGAGAAATTCCTATCAAATCAAGGACCTACATGGAAAAGGGCCATGATGTTGCAATTGGTCAGAGATCATGTTCCAAAGATGTGAATCTCATGGGAGAACTATTGAGTTTTTAGGGAATTTAGACACAAACTATACCTGTTTCATGTTCTAACATGGGATAGAAGTGTCCCATCTAATATATCTTTCGAGAAGTGGCATGGCCCCAAAAATGACCTTAACATACTCCACTATGTGATTCATAAAGAATATTCTTAGATTTTTATTCATCAACACATCTTAATAACATTCCATCAAAGGCTCTATGATAGAGCACCTATTCCAAGATAACATATTTAATGGATATAGCACATAATTGTCTTCTTTGTTGTGATGTCACCCTTTCGGATATGTATGCACTATGAAATTAATAATGTCGGTGTACCATGGGCAAAAAGAAATGGGAGGCTTGGTTTCAAAAATACACACATTCGTTGGGGAAGTCCAAATTTACTAGATCACCTACATCTAATGGGTTATCACCATCCGGTCCACAATGATTTGTCTATTAATGGATTTAATAATTTTCCCTCCTAAATTTCTTTTCATGTATGCTTGCCTTGGAGGCCCCACGTGTCAATGAAAATTGTAAGAGTAAGGAAAATGAAGAGGAGATTGAACAGTAAAGTGAAGATGGTGATTTCTAGAAAGTGATGAGTTTGAGAAAGATACACAAATTATATTCTCCGAGTATTCGGAGGTGATGAAGAATATGAAGAAGATGCATCTAGTTTCTCATGTGTCTTATTCACTCTTTTTCGGTATGAGAAAGGAACATCTCCCTCCACTACTGTAAAGAAAAAGAAGACTGAAGATCCTCCTATGGTGACTCCGCAAAACAAAATAATCGTTAAGGATCTCCACTCCCACCCTCCATGGAGTCTACATTGTTGAAGCCTAATCCTGTAACAAGTAAGAAGACTCCCATGATTCCAAGTAAGTATTTTGATGCCTCTTCCAAGTCTAAATCTAAATCTGATCCTCGTATAATCTAGTACTTTGAAAGATCCTAGTTTACCTTTCAAAATAACCTCCATTCCCCAAAAACATACTCTTGCTTCCAAACCTATCCTATATCCAAAAGCATTCCCTTCATCACCTTCACCTGCATCTTATCCTTTTGATTTCATAGAATATTCTAACAAAACCAAAATCTAAATTACCTGAAACTGAATTTTGTTGACTCATCCTGAAAAATTTGAGAGGTTCATCCAATATATCAGGAGTAGTAGTCTAACACCCAATGTTGTAACTTCTAGTTCCAAAGGAATGTTTCCAAACCCACCTATGCCTCCCTCACAGACATGGTTTCCTTAATCACATCCAAGACTGACAAGGTCAATCCTTTCTACGTCTCCCTTCTTGTTGGAGAATATGTATTGAAAAATTTCATAATAGATTTTGGTGCCTCAGATAATGTGATGCCTTTGAAGGTTTCCAAGTCTCTCAAAATTACCATGACTCTACCCGGTGGCTCTTATTACTCTTTGGAGTCAAAAGAGGTCCCACTTGTAGGGAAGGTCAAATATGCACAGGTGGCTCTCACCATATTTCTAGAAAATAAAGTTTTAGTGATGATTTTGGTAGCAGACATCTCTCACCTTGTTCAGAATATTGTTGAGTAGAAGTTTTTGCTAAGACTTGGGAGGTAAAATTGAGATGAATTGGTCATCAACATGAAGGGATACATGGAGAAATTTCTTCTCAAGAATAAGATGAGGTACACGGTATGAAATTCTGGAATCCTAGAAGCTAACATTTTATACCAAGATAGTAGGTATATGAATCACTTTGTGAAAATCGAGGAGGAAGAGGATATTCCCATCTTGATAGGCGATACATGCCTTCCTAGAGAGGCATGGACCTTGAAGAATCATTGAGGATATTTGAGTTACAAGAGGGCAGCCCCAAATTGTCGGATGATGTAAACCATGAAGAAGAGGAAATGGTTCTTGATGATTTTCAAGTAGAAAAATTAGCTTATGTGCTTATCCGTGATGAGGAGTTATTCTCATTCCCATTTAGGATGAAGATGACCTCATCCATGCCATCTATGGAGAGAAAAGACCATCTTGTGATGAACCCGTGAAAGGTTTGAAAGAACTACATGTATAATAACTTCTTAGAGTTGCAAAAGAAACTGAAGATCCTGAGCTCAGTCTCGAACTCCTAATGTAATCCATGAACCTATAAGATAAGTGTGAATATGATTTGAAAGCTTAAATAAATGTGAAGGTTGGCCATGTTGAAACAAATCAATATGGTAAATATGATGCCCCCTGAGCCAATGATTGATGGATGCAATAATGAAATGGAGATATTTTATTTCCCATTTGAAGAATAAGACTCTTTCCATGATGAGGAAATTTAAACAAGGAGTTTTGAGGCCTTTGAAGATAAATATCCTTTTGATGAAGGATTGATAGAATGCATCAATTCCAAAGATAATGAAGTAATTCCTTCAAATAATTTCCTTGAGCTGAAAAATAAAGATTCTTTGAAGGAATGCAAAGATGAGATATAGGAAGTAATAAAGGAGATATTTTTGCAAGGACTATTGGATGTAGTGGAAGTTACGGAAGACCCCGAGATGATTCTTGATCTCTTAACTCGTGTCATGGCCATACAAGAAAATTATGAGGTCACTTCCAATCCTTCCATCAGTACTCAAGCACCTCATAGTGGAGTAGAGAAAAAGGATAAGTCTAAGGTATCTCATTATAAGAGGTCAACGAGCATAAACCTGGGAAAGAAAAGAATTGGAATGTTCAAGTAATTTGAATGAAAAGAATCCCTAGGGCAGTGATAGCATGCTCAATGAAGAATCATCTATGTGGATAAATACGGAAGGCAACTGACACTATGAAACCAATTTCAAAGAACATGAAGGCAATGGAATTTCTAAGAGAGGGACTAAGCATCAATAAGATCATGTAGGCTCACTCCTACAAAGTGTATGTACAAATGTAAAATCACCTGGCTTTCATAAGTAGTTGAGGAGAGGAGGATACTTTATGGAACCAGTCAATGACTTCATAGAACATCATCACTTAGTGTTTCCCGCTCATGGGTAGCTTTTAAGGAATGAAAAGAAATTCAAATGAAAGAAAGTTGTCACCACCTTGTATATAACTTCATTTTTTTGGTGTGTTTCTTTCCTTTCTATGTTTGCTATGTGTTTCCCTTTCTCCTTGTTTTGTGTGTGTTTCCTTCTTCTCTCTCTCTCTCTCTCTCTCTCTCTCTCTCTCTCTCTTGTAAGTTGTACATGACTCTACTGGGGGCCCAATGGATAAGGCATTGGTCAATGGATCATATGGTCTAAAATTGAAATTATAGATTCCCCTTGTCATGTCCTCACTACACTAGGTCCATTTCATGTCTCCAAGCTAGAGCCATTTGTTGTCATGCAAATGTGAAATAAACAAAATTAATAATTTCCGAGCATGACAACTATACCCCTATGTTAAGTTTTTCAAGTCTTATCATTCCAAGACACCCCAGGTCTATCCAGTCAGTCCAAGTGACCTCCTGATTAACATTATCTCATCCCCCTGGGTGATTCAAGACAGTCCATTAATTCCCCCTAGGTGATTTTCGGAGTTCATTAAAAGTCAGTAAGCTATAATTAGTTGTGAGAAGGTCTATCAATGGCCTTTCTAGGGTTGGACCAACCCCATGGAGTCGAGAAGAAAAAAATGGATGTGGAGGTCAATAAAAGGTCTTGGGAAATCATGGAAGTGATTCAAGAAGATTTTGGAAGGGCTCGAGAGAAGTTGGGGTAGTTTCACCAAAATTAGGGTTCACAAGCCTAGTGGGTGCAGCACAAAGCCAAAAATCCTTGAGCTTTCAAGGTGATTTTGGGAGCTCTGATGGAGTTAGGAGGAAAAAAACATCCTCAAAAATATAATTCAAATATCTAAAATATGGTGAAATCATTTTTTCACAACACTTTGGCATATCGGGTTTGTAGGTAGTTTTTCGTAGGTACATATGGAGTACCAAATAAAAAATCTACTTTTTCAAGTATTAGATGGAAGAATCAAGACATGAGACCCCTACCATTAAATTCAAAATACCATTTTATGTCGGGATCATATAAAATTTCACCAAAAATGCCCATCGGAGCTCAAGTTAGCATTGTCTTAAGTTGTCCTCCCTGGAGCAAGTTTGGGAGTTAGCCAAATTTTTGGAGGACACATGTCAGCTCTAGGAGCCTGGTGGGATTTTATGTCACCGAAGTACCTCAGGTAAGGGAAATAAACCTTGGAAAAGTTCACCTAGCCCCCGTGTGACCTCCGAACTCCATGTGACGTTTAGGATTATTAGTTCATCCCCCAAGTGCAATTTAGAGCTCCATTCCTGTCGTTGGATCTCCACCACATGTCATCTCTAGGATCACCATGGAATTTTATGTTCCACATGTACCTAAAATCTCCGGGACATAAAAACTTAAAAAAATGCACCCATCCCCTCAGGAGCAACTTCTCGGGCACCCATGTGACCCGCTTCCAGCCCCTCAGTGCTTTAAAGTTGATTTTCTAGCTCTCACTCCCTACCGTCGGATCGCTGCCATGTGTCACCTTCTTGCTCACCATGGAAATTGATGTCCCTCACATCCCTTTGAGGTGAGGGACATTAGGGAAAAAAATTCACCCAACTCCAACTCAAAAATTTGAAAATTTTCTAACTCTTGACTGCTTCTTACTACTTCTAATTGCTTCTCCATTACTAGAAGAAAGTTATAGAGAACACCTCAGTCCACCACTCCATCATTGCCAAAGCTCAAACCAGATTCACCAAAGAAATGAAATACTCTACCCCATGGTGATACATAGGTCTTGGAATAATATTTCATCAAGATAAGAACAATGATTTAAGAACATAGAAGAAGAAGAGGAAATCCTCTTTACCATGAAATTGAAATGGAAGAAATCTTCCAAACCGGTGCTGGATTGATGAACCGCTTGTTGAAAAGTTCTTATCTCTTGAAGGCCATTACAAAATCATATTCAAACCTCCTGTTTTTAGAAATGAATTCTCATAGCAAATAAATTTTCACTTCTGGCTCCATGAGGAACAAAGTTTAATTTCCCATTAAACCGGCAACCGAATGAAGATAAATTTGACCAGTGAGACAAGAAGAAAAAACCTATGGAAATGGAGTTTATTTTGAAGAAAACAGAGAAAAAAACCATACCTAAAAATTTCAAGATCCATTAATGGTTGCCATGACACTAGTAGTGGAAAAAATCAGCGAGTTTCTCTCCACTTCTCAGGGTTCCAGTGGGTGAAATCGCACAAAAATTGGAGGGAATGATCATTGAAAAATATAGTTTCACGTGAACTAGTTTTCATGCCATGAAGTACCTATTTTTAGGGATATGGAGGGCTGTGTTTTTTATCAGCATTCTTCCCTCTTCGAAGAAATTTTCAAATTCCCGAAGATCCGGTAGGTGAAATCATCCGAAATTTAGAGGGAAGGGTCTCCAAAAAATCTAGTTTCTCTCAAACTAGTTTTTGCACAATGAAGTTGCTAGTTTCTTGAGATATGAAGGACTAATTTTTTTATCATTATTCTTCCCTAGTATCTCCATACCCAAAGATATTACAAGACATAAATTTTCATTTTCCATTTCTGAGCTTTCTGGAAAGTGAATCATGATGAAAATTGGAGCACGAGTTTGTGATGAAGAGTCGAATCCAAAAAAGTTGGTCCCATCGCAAACAGAGGTTGTTTTCACCACTTACTAAAAATATCATATGTTATATTTCCTTGCATGCTATAAATGATGAGTCCCATTGAATTACAAGTTCTATCACTTAAGACAATCAGAAAAGGGGTAAAATGAAAAGTAAGACAAAAAACGACTTCTTCCCAAAATAGCAGGTCCCCAAATAACAACCTGCTAAAAATAGAAATGTGCTAAAAAGAAAAATATCTCAGAACATAGGAGGTTGGAATATGGTAGAAGGTTTAGAAGGTGAAATTGAAGCAAGACAGTGATATATCCCTAAAAATAGCAAAACATGGGCTCATATTTTAAAAATAGCATGCTACTCTCAAAGGGAAAGTTTGGTACAATGGTACATAGAGGGATGATGATTCATGTCAATACCATCATTCGGGATCATACATGGGAATTTATCATAGGAAATTTGAGATCCATCTTAGCGAACTAGATAATGTTTTCTCGACACTCAATACATAGTTTGGGTCACGGGTATATCATACGCAGGATGGGAGTTGGGGTCATTGGAAAAACCATTCAACAAAGTGCTTTTAAACACTCATTCCAAAGTACTTATGAGCTAATTGGAAGGATCTTCATCACATTAATCTTTCCATCAATAAGGATCAATGGACTTCATCAGAATAACATCTCCTATTCTTCTTCTCTCACTCTTTCTCTCTCCTCTTCTCCTAACTTTATCTCTCTTCTCAATGTTCTAATTTTGTGTTGGGGTTGTGATTTTTCATATGTATTAATTTTCCTAATGTATAACTCACCCTTATGTTATAAAAAGGGACTTAATATTCTCCTAGGAAGTTGAAAAGTTTTAAGTTGTGTGAGGAAATATGAAAAGCCATTGGGGGTAGATGATGAGTCATCTCTCATTCTATAAATTTTAAAGCCATTCTCTTTTAAAGGGGTTGGTAATTTATCTTGTAAACTCAAGAGTGCATTGTACTTAGAGAAATAAAAGGAGATAGCCATTTTCTTCTACTTTCCTCCACTCTCAAATTTCTTCCATTCCCACACTATGTACAACTTTTGTTTAAGCAGTCAATACAAGAAGAAGGAGTTTATAGATTTCTTTGACTAAGGGGTTTCTTGATACTTTGTGATCAATAAATTCTATTTGGTCTTGTTGTTATTTTTAGAGTTGTTTCTTCTCATAAATACATGTGTTGAAATTTCTAACTAGTGTGTGCAGGAATCTGATTTTCTACCTGCAACGTTAGTTCTCCCATATCATTTCTCACTCCTCTTTCCCACTCTTAAGACAAATTATTCCCTAGCAAGAGATTGATATATTTTCCACAGGGTCAATGGAGTGCCCCTGTTGGATCCTCGGCTGTAAGGCCACTGGAGAAAACTCATTTTCACTCATGCATGCATATACGACAGTTGCACCGCTTAAGTAAAGGGACTTAGATTCCAAGAACATTGGAAATAAATCCACAACTTTTTCCACCCAAAAGAAATTCTCACCAATAGTCCGATCCTCCTCATAGATTTTGATTTAGTTATATCCATAAAACCCATCAATGAGAGATAAAAACTAATAACCATTTGTGTGTCAAAAACAACATCGATGGATGGTAACGGAAATCATCCTTGGGACAAGCCTTGTTGATATCCCAAAGTCTATGAAAATGTGGATTTTTCCTTTCTTTTTTATAATGGGGATGATATTAAATACCCATTGTGAATGGTTGACTAGCTTGATGAACCCCACCGTAGGAGATTCATCACTCCTACTTTCACCATGAGGGACACTTTTGGCTTCATGGGTCTCAAATTCTGTTTAATTGGCTTAGTATCTAGCTTAGTGATGAGGTTGTGAACTAAAACATGTGGCGTAATTCCCATAATTTTCTTATAGCTAAAGGTGGAAGCTTTTTCATGATTGTGTATTTCTATCTCGTCTAGAGTTAGAGAAGATCCTAGCTTCAAGATTTTTGGTTCCTCCTCCATCATGATGTTTATATAAATTTTTCATTTGATTAAGGATGCATTACACTCTTAAAATTTAGGTGGGGCTAGAGGTAGTTCTAAGTCTCCTTCCTCTTGTACCTCATAGAACTCAATACCTTCTATAGAAGAAGGGTCTATAATGGAATCTCCAAAGTTAGAGGAAGAGTGTGGGACAAGAGAAAAGCTGATCTTATGATGAGCGAGATGTAAATCGTGTAGGCATTCAAATACCCTATGATTTATTTGTCATTTTCAAAGTGTATTCTAAGGTGATAAACTCATTCTTGGCTTCTACATAAGCTAGAGTTGGTGTTGTTGGTATCTTGTGAACCAAAGGTTTAATACGAATTAAAGCCATACAACTAATGACTTCTAACTTACTGTTTTGGGTAAAATGAGAAGAAAAATTTGTTATAGAGTCAACAAGGAGGTTTTTCTATTTGGGTATAGATTCGATTGAAATAAAATAAAAACTTTACTTAACTCAAGGAAGATAGTCTTGTAGAGTCTGTAGATGTTTAGCCCTAGTCTCGTATAATTCAGATACTTGATTTGCAACTAGTTTTGAATCACCTATCACCCTAATATTAAAAGCACCATCCTTTTGGATACAATGAGACCAAGAAGGAGAGCCTCATATTCTACTTTGTTTTTAGTGCGGTAAAATTCAATTTAAAGGAGAAGTACATGATCCTTCCTGAGGGTTGGTAATTATCAAACCTTCCCCAACACCAAAGTGGCACTTTTCTCTATCGTAATTCAAGGTCCAACATTCATCTAGGAAGATTAAAGTTGAATTATGTTTAGTATTATCCTCCCTTGCTTCCGAGACCTCTACCATGCATACCTCATCAGTTGGGAGAGAGCCAAGTCCCGAGGAATGTCCTATACCCATGGAATCAAATGGAAGAAGAAGGGGTAGGTCATTCTCCAATAAATTGAATATCTTTTTGTCATTCCATCATTGACACTATCTCAACCATTACAAGCTTTCTTCCTTTACAACATAAAATCCTTTAATCAAACCCGTAGTTTCTAGTTCTCACAGGAACCAAGGTTTCTTTTCCGGTGTTGAGCTTGTAGGTTTGTTTAACTAGTTTGTAGGAATCTCAAACTCGAATGAAAAATTGGCCTCTTATTTAGATTATCTAGATGTATGTCGAAGGGTTTTGGGTCACCTCGCACCATGAAGACCTTCCCTAAATGAAGGAATCTTACTTCCCGAAAAAAGTGGAGGGAATCACTTCCATGCAATGAATCCAAGGATGGTGAGGATAATTTTATAGTTGGTTTCTATATAATATAAAATTTGGTTATAATGGTCTTAGGTCCAAGGGTGACTAGTAACACCGTAGTTCCTTTGAGATTGTCATAGCCTCTCAACATGTTTCGTGTTGAGGAGAAATTAGTTTCTCTGTAACCTAACTATTGAAGGAAAGAAAATGGGACTATGTTGACTGCTTCCTCATCATCGATAATTGCATGTTTTACATAGTTATTGTAGATCCAAACTTGTGAAAACAAGTTCATATCACCTTTACGATCTATTTTAGCATCTGTGGGCATCTTGCTGATGTCAAATATGAATCCAACATCTCTTTTAGGCTGTCCTAAAGGATAAACATCAAAGTCAATATGGTTTATTTGCACTTCTAGAGGAGGGGTTATATTAATCAAATTTCCAAGACCTAGTGCTTCTAATAAAGTAGCTCTATGAGTAGGGGAATTCTTTAACATATCCAAGAAGGAAATGTGAGATAAAGTTCTAGTTAAGTCATTGATCAAGTCATAGGCTCCCCTTTGGCTTTCCTAGTGTTTCACGAATGTCATCTGATATAGTCAAGTAGATTGGGATAAGCTGCAAAGAATAGTCTTTGGTTCTAGTGGCATCGTTAATCGAGGTTCGGTGTCCAATTCTATTAATCCCACAATTATTTTTGTTTGTGACCATCCAAAGGAGGTGCCACTAGTGATTTTGATGAAGTCGAGGCTTCATGATCGTTGGTTCCTATTGCAATGCCATTTTTGAACCGTTGGGATCTATTCTACCATCTTTTGGGTGCATAGGGAGAGGATCGCTAAAGATCCTAAGTGGTGTGTTTGTGGGGATACCAGTCCCGTGTAAGTGTTCCGAGTCAAGCGCTATTGGGTTTTCCAAAACATATCAAAAATAGTTGTCTTTTATCCTTTGGAAAACATTGTAGAATTTTTTTATAATCACAAGCATGTTCTTGCGATGCCCTCGGGCCCTATGGAAACCATAGTATAAATCAAGATCATAATCTCGAGGCCTTTGGTTTGCACTTTTTTGTGGTCTGAAATTACGATTGTTGTTTGACTGCTGGTTATTATAGTTGAAGTTTGGGGCCCATTTCCCTTGATTTTGAAATTGGTTCGGGTACCCACTTGGGTACTGGCTAGGAGCTTGGGCCTACATTTGCTTATTAGGTTTATGTGGTTATTGTTTTTATTGTTGTTGAGAATGATTATTAAATTCCATCAGACCTTTGAATGAAGGAAAAAAATTATTATTTCTTTGGTTATTGTCATTCGTATTGTTGTTGTTGCAGGTAGTATTTGTATTGGGAGAGATAAGAACATTTGGCTTCTTACCCTGATTGGTGACACCATCATTTGTAACTCCACAATTCTTGTGAGGACCTTTGGTCCCTAATTATTGTTTGTGTTATTGGGGTAACTGGCATTACCTTGGTTAGGAGTGATCAATATCCCATTTTTTATATAGGTCTTATGGCCAATGTCTATAGCTACCTAATCAATTTGGAGAACACCCTCCAATACTTATTCATAGAACCTTAGTGGGAAATTTTAGAATTCTTCCTTTATTTCCCTATTAAGGAGTGAAGGAATAGATTGTAGAGCTCTGTCTAGTCCATGTGTGGAGAACTTGTAGTGGAATAGAGGACCTGCCACCATATTTGGATGAAATGGGAATCAAATTCATTATGCTCTTGTTTGATATGAAGGAATTGTATGAATCATGTCCTTAGATGTTTGTTCATATCCTAAGCCTTGATAAAACCTCGATATGATTTTTTTGAAGGAATGTATCAAAGCCTCTAGTATCCTGTAATACCAATTGAGAGTGATACCTTCTAAGGTCTTAGGGAATTTTTTTGTGACAACTGCATCCCACGGGAGAAGCTCTTCAATGGAAATTACATATGCTTTAATGTGTGCATTAGGATCACCTTCCCCTTTGAATTTTGGAAGATCTGGCAAGGGCCTCTAGAGCATGGTAGTCCGCATGGATAAGTGGAGAGGCTCCTTAAGGTATTCGGAGTAGGTCCCCATTGCATATGTCTCAACCATTGAAGATCCCTGTTGGGGAGGTGGAGGTTTCATTGGTTGTTGAAATTGTACAACGTATACATTTTTAGGGCATAAGGCATCTCTTATGGCTGACCATATGGGCTTGGGTAAGTGTACATGTCCCCCATGGTGAATTATAATACATACGCATGTAAGGGGCTTGTCTACTTTGATACGGGTTTGAAGGCACAAAGCTAGGGAACACTGTATTTCAAGATGGCACGGTGTTTGAGAACGCACTTGACTAGTGCCGGTGTGAGTATCTCAGTATGTGGCATGGGGGCATACCCAAGGTTCCCATCCTAGTTAGAAAATCCCTAGGGCTTGGAGTTCCCAGTGTAAACCGAAGGAGTCTGCGTAGTAAGTGCTGGGCATAGCTTTGTTGATAAGGAGGAATATTTCCTTTCCCAATATATGATGTTTGAGTATTTTGGGAAATTTCCAATTCTCTGACTTTATCCACTAATGCTGAGATGACTTCACCCATTGATGGAGTTGTGTTTTTCTTTGGCACATACTATTGAACCTTTGTAGGTTGTTGAGGAATGTGATATCCTACTATGAATTGCTCATTGTTAGACCACCCCTCATTAGCAACATTTCTTGTTGGTGGTGGGGTAGTATTTTTATTATGAAGAAAGACATCATTATGCCCTTATAGCCTATCCAGAGGTTGATTCATTATGTTTTGAAGGTGTTTCTCACTTCTAGCATAATGTGCCAAATATTCCTCATCCAAATGTGGGAGTTGATCATACTACAAACTAATGGGTTGTCTGAACAATACTTGAGGAGATGAAATTGTCTCTCTAGTGAAAGTCATGTTGTTAGATCTTGAGTGCTCAGGTGGATGTGTCTATGTGATTTGGTACAACTCCTCAATCTATACGAAGAACCAACATTGGTCCCTTATGGAGGAGGAGTTTGAATATGGGCACTTGAATAATTATCTACCCATGTAGAAAGGGGGTGATTATTGTTGTCTACCCATGTGATAGTTATACGCTTCAAGACCTAGAATGGGTCGGTTGTTATGTTTTTGGAGCCTATTTTCATGTTAGAGTGTGGTACACCTTCTATGTGTAACACTCGGGTATTTTACGGCTGCGGTCCCGCTCACCGGTGAGCGGGTTAGGGGTTCGGGGCCGAAGCCCTCAAGCAAATTTTCATGGGTGGTTTATTAACCATGGGTAATAGGTAATGCTGTTATGGGCTATTTTTGGGCCCATGGTTTTTCGTACCCATTGTTTTGATACCCATGATTTTGATACCCATGGTTTTGTATCAAATTGTTTAAGCAATTGTCTATTTATATGGTCTTATGCATATGATATAGAGATAAGCAAATGCATTGTTGATGTGCTTTGAATTCGGGTGTGAATTCTGAGAGTTTGTTGAGCATATCTCCAAACGGATTTGGGTATTGTATTGAGAGAGTGGAGATTGTAATAAAATCGAGTAAGTGATTCTTGGTGGACGTAGCCCAAATTGGGTGAACCACGTTAAATACTCTCTTCGTGTTGTGTTATTTATTCTCGCACTTTAATTTGAGATCTGTAATATTTTTGTATATTAGTTTCTACTTGTTGCAATTCTCGTAAGGGATTATTCCGCATATTTTATCACTTATTTCCTTACATTGGTATCATAGTCTGGTTTTGGTTTGCTTTGAAGTGTTAAATTACAGGAAAGTTTTATCTTGAGTGGGAGCTATGGAAGATGATGGAAGATCTAGGGTTGATAAATTCAATGTGTAGAATTTCAGTCTTTGGAAGATGTAGATAGAAGATTACCTTCATCGAAGGATCTTTATACTCCATTGCCTAAGAAGGTGAACAAACCCTCGAGTATGATAGATGTGGAATGGGATTCGTTGGATCGGAAGGCACTTGGGAACGATCCATTGTGTCTTTCATCTTCGGTATTATTTAATGTTTCAAAGGAAAAGACTACAAAAGATCGAATGGATGCATTAGGAAGTTGTATGAAAAACCCTCTACCTCTAACAAGTTATTTTTAATGAAAAATTTGTTTAATATGAAGATGTCTCGAGAATAGTTGAGTAGATCATTTAAATGATTTTGATATGGTTGTGAATATGCTAGCTTCGATTATAATAGAATTTTATGAAGAAGTTAGGGATTTATTAATTTTGTGCTTTTTCCCTGAAAGTTGGAATAGCACAGTAATGGTGGTAAGCAACTCGGTTCCAACTAACTTGAAGTTGAAGTTTGAGGATGTTGTAGGGGTGATTCTAAGCGAGGAAATGTGAATAAAAATCTTTGGGGAATATTCTACCTCAAGGAATGATTTGATAGTGGAAACTAGAGGGAGACAGAAGAATAGAGGAAACTGTGGAAAATCGAAAGATCGAGCAAGGTCAAAATCCAAGAGAAAGATTGTATGTTGGAACTATGGAAAGTCTGGGCATGCAAAGAAGGACTGTTGGGAGCTTTGAGACAAGAAGAAACAATAGGAAGAAAACAAGGAGGCAAATGTGGCATCGAGTAATGTATGTTAGGATGCTTTGATTCTTTCTTTGCATAATATTACTGAATCTTGGGTTTTAGATTCAGGGGCTTCTTTTCATGCTACTCCACATAGACATTATTTTGTTGATTATGTTCAAGGGATTTGGGCATGTTTTTCTTGGTGATGACGAGCCTTGCAAAGTTATAGTTGGAAAAGGTTATGTTCATGTTAAGATGCGAGAATGGGAATACATGGCTATTGAAGGATGTCAGACATGTTCCTACATTAAGGAGAAATTTGATATCGGTGGGGAAATTGGGAAGTGATGGTTGTACTGTGATATTTATAGCTAACTCTTGGAAGGTTACCAAGGGTGCTCTTGTGGTGGCAAGAGGTAAGAAGGTTGGGAGCTGTCATCACCAATCCAAAGCACTATGATAATTCTTCATGGGAACTCCTCGTGCTATGATTATTTACTAATGCACAGCCTTTATTTTGGTGGATGTAATATGGAAACAAACAACAACATAACACAAGAATACCATCGACTATGATAAGACGGAATGATGACAAATCTGAAATATCAAAGTAAATTATAATATTAACATGAAATTGTTACAATCTCACCCATGAGGTACTTCAAGTGTTATTGACTTCACTTGCCTTTCACAAATACTATGGGAGAAACTTTACAATTACACCTCTTAATGGCTTCTTCAACACACCTTTAAACTGATGGCTTCCTTTGCACACTTCCTACAATATTTCTCACTACTTCCTTCTATACTAAATGAGGGGGTGGCCTCTCTATTTATAGAACTTCTAGGCTTATCCATCTTATCTCTAAGATAGGATAAGAAATCCACTCTGACGAATCATATTCCATACCTTAACTCTTATCTGTACATGTAAGCTTATCTTTTAAGATAAGATAAACCTTATCATTTTACATGGGTTCCACATTTTTAGACTTTTTACAAATAAAATATACAAAATATTTATGACCTCACTCCTTGTCCTTATTACCAATATAATATTTCTAATTCCTAATCACGTAGACCCTACTTCTCTAATTACCCAAACTTTGACATTTTAACATTACCGGACCACTTACGACAAATATTTACTTTTACAACATTCCTACTATACTTTAACTCATTACTAGTACTCCACATTATCGGCACCCTACCGATGGCACCGTTATCTTCTATCGACACTACTACTAATTATACTTAACAACATCCTATTGCTAATACATACATTAATGAAAAGAAATTACGGAGGAAAATTTTAGTGTCGACATCTTCCCCCTTCCTAGCTTCTACTCCAGTCCTCGAGTAGACTATTCTCAGTGCTTGGAAAATCTTTAACTTGTCATGGTTGACCCATTTTGTAATGGGAGTTCCATCCAATTCCTCCGGTCAGACGTACCATTTTCATGCACAAACTTCTTTATTTTGTAGGGCCCCATCCATTTTGGAAGAAATTTTCTCTGTCTTCTTTTTTGTATCTGGAATCATATACTAGAACCAAGTCATTCACATGAAATGGAGACCAACGGATCTTTTGATCAAAGTATTCCTTCTACTTCATTTTCTTCTTATGGCTTGTATCCTTTGCTATTTCCCTCATTTCCTCTATAGCAAATGAAGATGTACCAACCTTTCTTTTACTGAATCACTTTCATCCATCCTTTCATTTTTCATAACTCTCACAGTGGGAATATCAAACTCAATAGGAAGAACTGGATCAATGCCATAGGCCAACTGAAATGGGGAGTATCTTGTTGCTGACTTTGATGTTGCCCTATATGCCCACAATGCTGCATGAATCATTTTATCCCACTTATGTACCTACAAGGTGCATCTTTTGCTAGAATTTGACACAACACAAAATTTGTTCGCTCCACCTATCCATTTGTACTTGGCTTGTATGTTGTTTCCTTCCCGTGCTTAATAGAAAATTTATTGAGTAGGGCTTCTACTACCTCATTAATGAAGTGGCTTCCTTGATCATTTACAATTTATAATGGAAAACCAAACCGGTGACAATGCGTTCATATATGATCCTTGCCACCTCATCCATGGAAGTTGTTTTCAATGGCCTAGCTTCAACCCACTTGGTTAAATAATGTGGCAACTACAATATACTTATTTGGCGTGAGGTAGTTGGAAGTGGACCTATAATGTCTATTCCCCACTTTTCAAAGGGACCAAGTGGAAGAATAGGGCATAATGGAGTGATGAAGTCTTACAAGTTACCATGTGTTTGACAAATATCACATGTCTTACAATAATTATAACAATCTTTAAAAAGAGTAGGCTAGTGATAACTCGCATCCAAGATCCTTCTCTTAACATGTAAGTTATCCAGGAGAAGTTCCCTCCACATGTACCATTGTGGAATTCTTCTAGCAGTTCCTTCCCTTGATCATGTCCAATCGCCTCTCATCGTCCATCGTGTCCTATTCGAAATAATACTCCATGCGCAGAATAGAATATGGATGAATGGCTTGAGTAATCTTTCTCTTAGTCTTTGCATTGGCACCATCAGAAACTTGAATTCATTCGAGATAAATCCAAATATCTATGTATTCACTAGGGATTGTGTCAAGGATAACAATCTCGCATCGGAGAAATCATCATCATCACAAGATGATCCTAAACCATCATAGGCTTGAGAGAGTGCATCTGCATTGACATGCTTCTTTCCGGCCTATCTATAATATCAAATTCAAATTCTTGTAGCAAAATTATCCATCTTGCTATCCTCCCGATGGGTTAGGCTTATTTACAATATATTTTAGAGCTCTGATGATCATGCTACAACTAGAAATTTTTTTCCCTAGCAAGTAATTTCTAAACTTCTTTACTGTGAAAAATGATAGCAAAGCCTTTTTTAGTTACAATATAATTTACCTTAGCACTGCTCATTTTATCGCTCCCAAAGTAAATTAGATGTTCATTCCCATTTTCATTCTTTTGGCTCAAAGTACTTCCTAGTGCTACATTTGAGGAATTAGTGTACACAATCAATGGCTTGCTCCAATCTGGAATCTTCAAAATAGGTGAAGACACCGGGGCTTCCTTGATTGTCCAAAAGCTTCATGCGCCTTATTTCCGGTTCATAAGTAATATCCTTCTTCAAGAACTCGGGTTAGTGGTGTGCGATCTTTGAGAAATTCTTGATGAACCTTCTATAGTAACCACATGGCCTAAAAATGATCTCAACTTACTTCTATTCATAGGAAATGGTAAATCTTTGATTTTGAAACTTTATCGGGATCAGCACCAATACCATCTCTGGATACAACATGCCCTAACAAAACACCTTTAGAACATCCAAAGACACACTTTGTAGGGTTTAGTGAGGCTTATGCTTCATCTAACCTTTGAAATCTTTGTCTCCATCTAGTGCGCAGTGGTCCAACTTGCTCCCATAGATGCAAAAATCATCCGAAATACTCGATGAAGGTCCCAATGTAGGGTTCGAACACCCTATTCATCAAATGCTTTGGAATGTTGTTGGAGCATTACACAACCGAAAAGGCATAACTCTATAAGAAAACGTTCCCCAAGGAGTGGTGAACGTGGTCTTCAGCTGATCTTTCTCTGCTTTATACGAACTTGGTTGTAGCCACTATATCCATCAAGAAACTATAGCACTCTGGCCGCCTACTTTGTCCAAGATCTGATCTAAAAATGGAAGAGGGTAATGATCCTTCTTTGTTGCCCTATTGAGCTTCCTGTAATCAATGCAAATGCGTAGCTTCCCATTCTTTTTTATTGATATCACAATGGGAGAAACCCATTCGAATTCTCCACATAAAGTAAATATGAATCCTGCATCAAGCAACTTATCTATTTCTTCTTTTACGATCTTGGAAAAATTAGGATTCATTTATATGGCATTTGCTTTATGGGCTTAAGCACCATCTACCACTCAATAGAATGTTCTACCCAACTTACTTGACGGAGTTCCTTGTAATCAAAAGTGAATATGTGTATGTACCTTGAAAGAGCCGGAGGTAGGATTCCTTTTCACTCTCCATCACAAAGATCACCAATCTTTATTTGTTGGAGTTGATCATCAACTTCTTCTTCGAGATAATTTTATGGGGTCATGAGTTGGTGTGACTAAAATGATATCCATGATTGAAACATCCACCTCACTTTCTTCATCTTCGAGTGTCCACTTCACTAGTACTAGAGTAATCAGAGGATTTCCAATCATCGGTTTCATCACTTGAATCCACTGTGTTCGCTTTATAATGTCGAGGATCACGTTTATCTTCACCCTCTCTCTACCACGTCAAGTGTCATGAAACCTTCATTCCAAAGTAGTTTCTTGCATGAACTCTCCTTAGCCATGGTCTTCCAACAGCATTGGGTACGCATAGCATTACCATTTTTCATCTCCTAAAAGTCTACCACACATACGACACCCATAATGAGATATTGCCACATTTGAAACTACACCTTCTCGGTTTAGTTTTCCCTTATTTAATGACCTTAACATAAGTGTTCAAGGGCGATCAATTTTTAAACCCAACATATTCATTACAAAATCGGTCATTACATTAATTGCAGCACCTCCATCAACTAAGACATCATGAATTGAAATACCATTACATAATACCTCAACTTATGGAGCATAGGGATCCGCCTCTGCCTCCAAAATAGGGACTTCAACCTCCTTTCTTCATCGAGCATTGAGTCCACTTCGCAGCTCCCGCCTCTTCTCCGAAGACATAGCCAAGAGTTGACCATATGTAATATTTGCTGGGCCTTTTGGACAGATCTTCCAAGATGGAGTATGGTCCTTGCCCTATGAAATCAGAAAATCCTGCACACCCAACTTTCTTCTCCTATGTTTCTTACTAGTTTCTCCTTTCATCTTCTTAGGATCATTTCCATCTTGATTATCTTTTTCTTTCTTTCTTTTTGTTACAAACACATCTACTTCATTATTTCTGCTCTTATCTACTACATCAAAATAATTGACAGTGCTTTTCCTTTATCATTATCTCCTTTACGGATGTAGAAGCTCTATTTAGACAATTATACTTATAATGACCCTTTTATAACAACCATAACATATAACTTTAGAAATACTTCTTTTTGGACCTCTATCTCCTCCCCGAGAACTAAATTCTTTTCCTTGAAGAAGATTAATAGTTAATTGACCCATCTTTTTGAGCGGATCTTCATACTCGAGTAGATGTACTAGGAGAAATATTTGTGCTCACCAGAGTGGTTGTGGATTTTGGACCAAAGGTTACAGTGTAGGCTCTACTCTAGCAATAATTTCTTTGGGCTCCTCTTCCATGCTTTCTTCTTTCCTTCTTGCAATCTCCTTTGCTTGTTCAATGGTAGCTAGGCAGTCATACTTCACTCATTGTCTGATCTCTAGCTTCATCCCAAGAATGAAGTGCTTACATAGGAGATTATCCACGCTGTTCATCAACCCATCTCGCTAATCCTTCCTTCCAGATCTGGGCATCGAGCTTCCTCCTTAGCTCTAGAACACGAGCATGATAATCCCTTATCTTCTCCTTCTCTCCTTGGGATAGCTTTGTGATCTCGATCATGAAATCTGCATATTTCGTTGTTCACCAAATTCTTCCGAAAACTTTCAGTTAATAAATCCCATGAATTTTTCACATTATCACCTAGTGTTTCAAACCACCTAAGTCTTTGAACCATCCAAAAAGGTAGGAAAAATTTAGTCCATTGTTCCCTTCTTATGAGGCCATACAAATACAAGATCGTTTAAACTCTTGAATGAAAGAAGAAGCATCTTTATTACATTGAGCTGAAAAAACAAGAATCTTTCCCATTTTCAAAAGTAACCATAGTGAAATACCAACCCACAAGTACAATCAACAAGACTTATGTGCACAAATAATTGGAATCACTATACTAGAAAGTGACTTTACACCTTTCTACAAGTAAAATAGAAATGACCATGGTAAACTATGGTAAAATTGACTTATTTGCGGTAAAAACTGACTTTCTTATGGTAAACACTATTCACGGTAAAAAGTGAAATTTATGGTAAATACTATTCACGGTAAAAGTGACTTTCTTGTGGCAAATACTATTCATAGAAGAATTAATTTACCATAGTAACTACTATTCACGGCAAAAATGACTTTACCATGGGTAACTACTATGCATAAGTAAAAACAAGGTTACCCTCAATTGATTTTTGACTAAGTGGGAATATCTCTCCGGAAAATCCACCAACGAGGAATGGTCCCAGCAATGGAACCAAAATGTCATCACCAATCCGGCACTATGATAATTCTTCATCGGGAACTCCTCGTGCTATGATTATTTACTAATGCACAACCTTTAGTTTGGTGGATGTAATCTGGAAACAAA
The DNA here is from genome assembly GCA_018340775.1 of Taxus wallichiana var. yunnanensis. NCBI lineage: Eukaryota > Viridiplantae > Streptophyta > Pinopsida > Cupressales > Taxaceae > Taxus > Taxus wallichiana. Next base: position 380,263,824 of record CM031242.1, on the reverse strand, counting down.
ACAACAACATAACACAAGAATACCATCGACTATGATAAGACATAATGATGAAAAATCTAAAATATTAAAGTAAATTATAATATTAACATGAAATTGTTACAATCTCACCCATGAGGTACTTCAAGTGTTATTGACTTCACTTGCCTTTCACCAAGACTATGGGAGAAACTTTACAATTACACCTCTTAATGGCTTCTTCAACACACCTTTAAACTGATGGCTTCCTTTGCACACTTCCTACAATATTTCTCACTACTTCCTTCTATGCTAAATGAGGGGGTGGCCTCTCTATTTATAGAACTTCCGAGGCTTATCCATCTTATCTCTAAGATAGGATAAGAAATCCACTCGACTGACGAATCATATTCCATACCTTAACTCTTATCTCGTACATGTAAGCTTATCTTTTAAGATAAGATAAACCTTATCATTTTAAATGGGTTCCACATTTTTAGACTTTTTACAAATAAAATATACAAAATATTTATGACCTCACTCCTTGTCCTTATTACCAATATAATATTTCTAATTCCTAATCACGTAGACCCTACTTCTCTAATTACTAAAACTTTGACATTTTAACATTACCAAACCACTTATGACAAATATTTACTTTTTACAACATTCCTATTGTACTTTGATTTATTACCGTACTCCACATTATTGGTGGCACCGTCTTTGACGGTGCCGTTATCTTCTATCAGACACTACTACTAATTATACTTAACAACATCCTATTCCTAATACATACATTAATGAAATAGAAATTACGGAGGAAAATTTTAGTGTCGCCAGAACCTTGTATTTATCCTTTGATAGTACTAATGATTGTAATCTTGTGGCTTCGAGATGCGAGATACAAAATTATGGCACTATAGGCTCAGTCATATGAGCTATAAGGGCATGGACATCATAAAGAAGAATTTTTCTGGATATACTGAGAAACAGGTTTGGATTTTTGTGAGAAGCGCATATATGGGAAATAGAAGCGAGTAAGGTTTCTCAAGGTTAGACCTACGAAGAAAGAGAGTAAGTAAGAGCTGTTACATTCGATGTGTGGGGCCACTCGGGTATCATCTATTGGGGTTGAGTTATTATGTTACATTTATTGATGATGTAACAAGGAAAGTTTGGGTTTATTTTATTAGAAACAAATCTGATGTATTTGATACTTTTGTTAAAAGGAAAGCCTTAATAAAGAATGAAACAGTCTTAAGTTAAAATCTCTCGGGTTAGATAATGGAGGGGAGTATTGCAGCAATGAATTTGATGATTATTGTTCTAAGAATGGAATCCGTAGGAAAAGATGGTTCCGGGAACCCGCAGTGTAATGAGGTGTCGAAATGATGAACAACAATAATGGAACATACTAGGAGCATGAGGATACATGCAGGACTGCCTCTTTATTTTTGGGTAGAAGTGGTGAGCATAGCTGTGTACTTAATAAACAGAGGACACTCAAGTGCCTTGGATGGAGGCATACTAGAGGAGGCTTGGTATGGTAAGAAATTTGATTACTTGTTTCTTAGAGTCTTTGGATGTGAGGTATTTTTTCATATTGACAAAGATGATAGGACCTAGCTAGAGGCTAAATCAGGAAAAATGCACTTTTATTGGCTATGGTGGTGATGACTTTAGATTTAAATGTTGGAGTATTAAGGACAAGAAAATCATTCGGTCGAGGGATGTGGTCTTTAATGAGAAATTCATGTATAAGCAATGAAAGTGGGGAAAAAGGGAAGAATCCAAGAAAAAATATGCAGTGGTAGAGGATCTTCCGGATGGGATAGTGACCCATGAATTAGTTCAGGAACCTACTCAACAGGAACCCCAAACTCCTACAATGAGGAGGTCTTCTAGGGTAAGAAAATAACCTGAACGTTTTTCTCCTTCTCTTTATTATTTATTACTCATTGATAGTGGAGAGCCAGAGAACTTTCATGAAGCAATGTAGGTAGATTTTGGTAAGAAGTGGGAGCAAGCCATGGATGAGGAGCATAAGTCTCTCATGGAGAACCAAACTTGGATTTGGTGAAGCTCTTTGGAAGGCAAAAGAGTATTGCGAGAATAAGTGGGTGTACAGAGTTAAAGATGAAGAAGGAGGAAAGAAAAGATATAAGGCCCGGTTGGTGGTCAAGGGGTTTGCACGTAAACAAGGTATAGATTTTGATGAGATATTTTCTCCGTAGTAAAATGACTTCTATTAGAACTGTTCTTGGAATAGTGGTAGAAGAAGACTTACACTTAGAACAGCTTAGATGTAAAGACTGAATTTCTCCATGGTGATTTGGAGGAGGAGCTATATACGGTAGCGAGGAAGGATATGAAGTCAAAGGTAAAGAGGAGATGGTGTACAAGCTGAAGAAGAGTTTGAATGGCTCGAAACAAGCTCCACGTCAATGGTATAAGAAGTTTGATAGCTTCATGATGGAGCAAGGTTATATCAAATGTCATTCTAACCATTACATGTATACAAAAAAATGTGAGGATGGAAGTTATATTATCCTGTGTTTATATGTTGATGACATCTTTGGTTGTAGGTAAAAACATGCAAGAAATAAAAGTACTAAAGAAACAAATTAAGTGAATCCTTTGATATGAAGGATTTGGGGGCAGATAGACAAATCCTTGGTATGAGGATAACTTGAGATAGGAAGGAACGGAAGGTGACTTTATCTTAGGGAGAGTACATTAAGAAGGTATTAGATAGGTTTAACATGCGGGATGCTAAACCGGTTGGGACTCCTTTGGCGAGGCCATTTTAAGTTATCAAAAGAGAAGTGTCCCAAGACAAAGCAGAAAAGAAACCAAATTTCAAGGTACCTTACTCATCAATAGTTGGCAGTTTGATGTATGCTATGGTGTGCACTAGGCCTAATATTGCCCATGTAGTGAGAGCTATGAGTAGATTTATGAGTGATCCAGGTAAAGAGCATTGGCAAGTAGTAAAGTGGATCCTTTGGTATTTGAGAGGGACCATGGGGACATTTTTGTGCTATAGTGGATCGACACCACTTTACGTGGTTATGTAGATTCAGCATACACGGCTAGATATGTAGATAGCGGGAGGAGCACGACATGTTATATTTACACTCAGAATCGCTTGTGACAAAGTGAGTGGATTTCACAACTCTACGGAAGTGGTGGCTTTGTCAACCATGGAGGCTTAGTATATTACTACCATAGAGGAAAGAAAAGAGATGATTTGGTTACAATAATTGCTTGAGGATTTGGGGCATAAAAAGGAGGAATGTAAGCTACATAGTGATAGTCAGAGTGTTATACACCTAGCTAAGAACTCTACTTTCCACTCTAGGACGAAGCATATACAGTTGAGATATCACTTCATCAGGACAACTTTGGAGGAAGATAAGTTGAAGTTGGAGAAGATTCATACCAGTCAGAATCCTGCAGACATGATGACCAAGGTGGTCACAAGGGATAAACTAAAGCTATGTTCAGCTTTGGTTGGCCTTCGTGGATGATAGTGAAGGGTTGAGAAGCTTTCTCAGTGGAAATCAGTCTCCAAGTGGGATATTGTTATGTTTGTGGAGCCTATTTTCATGTTAGAGTGTGGTACACCTTCTATGTGTTACACTCGGGTATTTTTATGGTGGTCCCGCTCACCGGTGAGTGGGTCAAGGGGTTCAGGGGCGAAGCCCCCAAAGTAAATTTTTATGGGTGGTTTATTAACCCATGGGTAATGGGTAACCGTTATGGGTTGTTTTTGGGCCCATGGTTTTTTGATACCCATTGTTTTGATACCCATGGTTATTTTCCCCTGGTTTTGTATCAAACCGCTAAGAAATTGTCTATTTATATGGTATTATGAATATGATACGAGACAAGCAAATGCATTGTATATGTGCTTTGAATTCGGTGTGAATTTCAGAGTTTGTTGAGCATAGCTCTAAACAGATCTGGGTATTGTATTGAGAGAGTGGAGGCTTGTAATAAAATCTGAGCAAGTGATTCTTGGTGGACATAGCCCAAATTGGGTGAACCATGTTAAATACTGTCTTTTTGTGTTGTGTTATTTATTCTACACTTTTATTTGAGATCTGTAATATTTTATGCATATTAGTTTCTACTGTTACGATTCTGTAAGGGATTATTCCGCATATTTTATCACTTATTTCCTAACATCGGTCATATTCATTATATCCCGACATATTATGAGGGTATAATAATACCCATAAAATAATGAGAAAGAGGAAAATTGATGAAGGGAAAGGATATGAAAAGAGACTATCTCTTCACATCGGGTTCACCGATTTATACCGACAAAAATTGACATGCACCCTTTAAGCGCACTCGGCCTCCCAAGGTCATGCCGGGAAACCCATGTGGAAATATTTGTGGCTAACTATAGGAGGATCAATGACTAATATATGGTAGTGTGATATCCTAGTAGTTGGGTTTTTAAAGGGGATATTTAGTGGCTATGAATGAGTAGCGTATATTCCCTATGGTTTGTCTAATCGAATCTTAATCTTTGAACTAGATTGCGGTGTCCAAATTAACTAAGATGAAACTAACAATCTATGCTACTACTGAAAGGAAACTAACCTAAATAAATCAACAAAACTAAAACATCATAATTACAAACAATTTTCTTTTATTCTAAATAAAAATATCTACTTCTACACTAAAACTAAACAAGAAAAATAACCCGGTGTGGTTATTCACCCGTGTTGATTATATTGAAAAATAAACTAACTTAAAACAAGAACTTTTCCAAATGAACTATGATATGTAGACAACCTCCTACTGAGATATTCTCTCCTTCGAGATCCATAGGGATGGGAAGAAGAGGATCCATCATCGGGATCTGTTATTAATGATTTAAAACCCTCTTGAAATTAACTAATTACTTGCGAATGAAAGGAAATTGATTTCTACTCGATTTGATATGATGTAACAATGAAGGAAATCAAACAAAAACTCTAACCTAGAATTCACGTAAGAGAGGTAAATCTAGCTATGTGATGATTTTTCCCCTCACTTTATCCTTTCTTTCTCTATGTGTCCATATGAGTCCAAGGAGTTAGTAATGTAAAGGCAGCAACAAGAGAAGGTGCTTGAGAAATGGAAACTTTAAGTAAGTCTAGTAGAATGTAAGTGGAAGAGGGATAACACAAGTGAACAACGCTTGGCTATGCAATTTCGAGCAAGATTATTATAGTAATACTAGGCAAGATACATAAAATTCTTAGGCCATTTCCTTTAATACAACCAATTAATATATAGGAATTGACTAAGATGTTCCTTCATGCACAATGAAGACTTGGAGTGCTAAATCATTGCGTGAAGAGGTAGTTCAAACTAATTAAGTCTATTTAAAAATAGAAGAGGGAAGGAACACCATGCAATCAATACTATTTTAGGAAATTTTGTTCACAAATGCACCTTAGAAGTGAAGTTAAGTTAAATCCCACACATTAAAACCACACATGAAGAGTTCGGAAAAAGAGTGCGGGAATGCCGCCCTATAGAGTGGCGGTCATGGGAGTGTTTCCCTACTTGGGCGGGGTTCCAGAACTCATCGCCTGTGCAGGAGGAAATCCTGAAACTTAAGGCCAAAATATGCACATAAATGAGCGGGAAGCTAGAAGAAAGCATGGAAAAGCTAAGTACAAGCATCTAGGATACACATATATATTGTGAATGAGCTTAGGGAATCAAACACCTTCTAAAAGGACATGAATCATTGCTGGGAATTTTGTAACCATTTTATGAAAATGTAGCACATTCGATTTTGGGTGTGTACGGGGCCAAATTCATAGCACGGATCCAAGGTATGCTAAGGAGGATGTTGTAGTTGAGGTCATTGGGCATGACATGGCATGATATGGTTATCATACATGGGTCGATGGTAAAGGGTAGATGAATGATGCCTAAAAATACTTTTCGATATTATCAAAACCACAAAAAGAGATAGAGGGAGAAAGAGATGTTGCGAGACATGCCTATATGTTGAGAAAAGGTGATTCTACAAATGTTGAGGATAGATCCATTGTATACTAAGGCGTGTTTGACACCTACTTTGTTAATGTAAACTTGGATATATAAGGGAGGTTCATGTTTAAAAAATGTGTGTGGCATTAGATCGTCGGATGTGAAATTTATTTTATCTTCATTAAGGGATAAGACTGAAATAAACTTATGGTATACATATTCCGGTGATGTATGGGGATAAATTTAATGGGTAGCTAAGTATTCCTTAAGGTGATTGAGGAAATTAGGGTGATTTTGTAGATACATGTGAATAGATATGATAATTGTGAATTTATCATAAGATCGGTATGAAAAGAAATAAAAGGAAAGTGTTGCTCATAAGTGGAGTGTAGGAATAAAGGAGGAGATAAAGATATATGAAAAGGCTTAATGGCTAAATATATACACAAAACCCTAGAAGGTGTTATGAAGAAACATGGGGTTCACTAAACTCGATTAAATAAAAATGGAACATCTAATACTGTGGAAGTATAGCCACTAATTAATCTAAATATAGGATGACTAAAATGTTGTATAAATGCATGAAAATAGTATGGAATAATTGTTAATAATTAGTCTAAGTGAAATAAAACCCTAAATATGGAAGGAAGTAAGGAAGAATGTCGCGAGTTGTTGTAGTTTTGATGATAAAATATATAAGTAGAAATGGACACTCGAAGTCCTGAAAATTTTAGATTTGGAGGATTTGAGCCGATTGAGGCACACAGGAAGGTACTAGGGTGTCGCAGGGCACCCTGGTCTACAAATTACATGCCCGGTTTCTATAAAAACTTTGAATTTGGTTTTTAAAGGGTCACAACGTATCCCAAAGTGTTCTCTTTCTATTGCATTAGATCTATCGAGCTATGCCAAATGTGCTAAATAATGAAGTAATGACCTGTAAGAAAGAAGGAAGTATCAAAACCCTAGGAAAAATAAAAGATGCTGAGAACAAATACATTGGACTAATCTCACTGCCAAACTAGTGGTCTTATCACTAAGCGCTGCACTACATTTCAGACCCGGATGTAGTTTTGGTGTGTGTGTGTGTGTGTGAATTTCATGCCTTAGGTGCTCTTGTTCCAGCTTTGCACTTTGTGAACTAGCGATCAATAATAACTATAGAAATGCAATAAGCAAAGTGTGCATGAAATAAAATAGAATCATCCTCCTATGTTGTGTGTGTTGATGCAGATCTCCTAGCCTTGATACATAAAACTATGTGGATGCAATTGATGCAATGAATTCAAATCTAGATGGAGTGCTAGTAGTAAGTGACACTAGGACCCTCATTATAGTCTTATAACTTTGTATTTATAGGGTTATCTTGTTCTAATTTCGTAATTAACCATGACATGGTTAGGTAGGAAAAATATAAGGATGAAGAATAGCTAGAAAGACTCCAAAAAGAAATGGGAAAGTGGAACATGGATCGATAATCCTGTGTGGGACTAGGGTGACTCGGGGTTCCCAAGACTGAGCCAGGGCACTCCGGTTTATACTAAAATGATGAAATAAAATATAAAAATAAGATATACAAAAGGTGGGATTAATTAGTACTTTCTTCACTTGAGATATCTTGGGCTAAAATGCCTAAAGTGCATGATTTTGTGTCTACACCCTACTGTGAAATAATTCTCTTAGCAACATTTGAACAAGACTGAAATTATCTCTTCCCGATATGATGCATACTCCTACCCTTGAGCTTTTAAGAACAATCAAACAATCTATGACATGACATAATGCACACAATATGATCTTATAAGAAATAACTTCGCGCTCACACTGACATGCCTCTTGGGATCTTCAATACTTTGAATATGATTGTACCTCAACTTACATAGATTAATGATCAAATCAATATATATTATTTGTATTCACTCAACTATTACAGACTCAATCATCTTTTAAATCACATCAACTTCTCCTTAGAATTTTCTCAACCATCTCATGAGACCCAACATATTACCTTTAAGTGATCAAGCTTCAAATAGTTCCTCATAGATAAAACATACCAAAATAAGGTGTTAAACAACTCAAACAATTTTTTTACATCATGCAATCCTTTTATACTCTTAGGTCTTGAGGACATTTCTCCTTAGATAAATCTCCAAGAAACATCATCATACCACCTTGAGTGAACAACCAACAAAGTAACTCATATTATTAACAAAATAAGGTCTTAAAACTCATCTAAGAACACCAACATACTTTTATAGTCCTTCAACTTATATATACTTATGTGATCACTTACTGGAATGAAAAGGAATAGTTGTTGAAAAATTCATACCTTGTTTAATTAAATTATGGACCTTTATCTAGTTGACCTCTTGATAATTTCATGCCTCTTTCGGTTTGCAGTTGTGTGTTTGGTTCAACATACACGCTTACCTTCACAAAGTGTCAACATTATTTGACACATGATTTTGATTTTACCTTATCTCTTAAACAATCAACACTGCTTCAATGACATCAATGAAAACAACTAATAAAATATGTCCAACACGGTTAGGTGCCTTTCATTTCCCATGTTGTTATTGTTATTCATGTTACTAGTGTTGGTAACATTAGGCTTCTTTGTTTAGTTTTTAACAAAATTAGGCTTCTTTGTTTGGTTTTTAACAACATCTATGGTGACACCACAATTTGTTTTCAAGAATTTGGGCTCTTTATTATTGGTTACATTTTTTGATACCTTGTGTTATCATGGTTAGGAGCTACCAAATTCCCAATTGGGACTATAATTATTATGTTCGTTATCAATAAATACATGATCAATATGAAGTGTAGCCTCTAGCACCTCCTTGTAGGTATGAAAGGACAATTTATGGAATTCCTCTTAAGTCTCCATATTAATCAAGAGAAGAAAATGGTCACAAAGTTACATTTGATCCATGTTATGTGCGATTACAAAATAATAGAGGACATGTCGCCATATTAATATAAAGTGAGCAACATGTTCATTTTTTTGTTTAATGGTTAAAAATTACTTCATATATGTAGCTACTTATTCATGTCAAATTATTTTATGAATTCAGAAATGATTTTCTTAAAATAATGTATAAAGGCTTCAGGATTTGATAATACCAATTTAATGAGCTCCTTCAAGGGTCTTTGGGAATATCTTGGATAGTACCACATCACATGGGAGGAGTTATCTAATCATAGTAGCATAATCCTTAATGTGAACATTGGTATCTCCTTCCTCTTTAAACTTACGGAGATCTAAAAATGTGAAAGGAATCATGAAATTTCGTATTTTAAAATCAAGGCATTATTTAATGTACTCAGCATAGGTTCTCATCATATATTATTCTACCATGAAAGTTACTTGACAGATAGGCAAAGGACAAGATGCTTTTTAAGGCATAACATAAATTCTAATTTGGAGGGTATGGGGTTCCTTAAAATTTAGGAAACAAGCCATGGAATGTATATGCATTTGGTTGAACCAAATTTGAATACATATACATGTATGGAGGAAAAATATTCTAAAATAAATTCATGTGTGTTGGGTTATGAAAACATGCATTATTAGTTGTGGCATGTGGGAAGATGTTACCAACATGTCACTAAGTAGGCTATACATAGGATGGGTGAGGACCCATTCCCAACATGCCAAACCCCATGAGAATACCACATGAATTAGACTAAATAGGATAGCCTTGTCGATGAATATAATCTAATAAAATCAAGTATTCAATATGTCATTAGCTGAAACAACTTCAAATCTGCTTCATAATCACTCTAAACCCTTTGATTTATCATGTTTGGAAAAACACACACAAAACTAGACCTTTCACTTACTACCTTCTTTCTTTAAAATGGTATTATTTCTATACCTCAAATACATTCCATGATATTATTAATAATGATAATTAAGAATAAATAAACCAAGCATTAATACCTTTTTTTATCTACCGTGTAATAGCATTTAAGTCGCTAAGCTCTAGTCTATAAAAATTGAGTCTTCTCCTTCATAACCTTTCATCGCATTCCTCTTACCTTGCAATATACTCTTCTCAAGGTCAAATAAACCTTCACCTTTCTCATTCATATGCCAAGAATCTCAACTACTGAATTTTATTTCATAATTTTCTCTAAATTGATTTTACTAGCTCCTTTCTCCTAAATGATAGATCCATAAAATCAAGGAAAATTTTGTGTTGTAGACCTTAATGGGATTGATTAAATATTTCCTCATTTCACCATGAGATTATCCAATTAATTCCAAAGTTTGACACTTCTTATTTTTTATGTAACCATCATGTATTTTCTTACTTCCTCAAGCTACTATGCAACACAGTCTTCTTTCGACACACTCGTCATGAAAATCTTAGAGATGAAGCTAGTTTAGAACCTAAAATTTTAAGGATATGCCATGGAAAGATATTAAGATCATAAATATAAAGTTTCATACTTTCTCTCCTTCATTTGAGCCTTCGACCACTAAATCTCCACCCAAACCCTATCTTTCAAATACACACCTACATGTCAGTATATACTTTTTTAAGACAAACGAGACTTTTCCATGAACTTTCAATCTCAACAAGTTAATTATATCACTCATATTTTGGTATGAAGAGGATCTCAGATCTTCAACTATGTTGAAAATCTTTATCAAAGTCCTTCTATAGGCATGTATGCACTTTCATAAGAAACATCATATATATCTTGGGAAAGGAGAGTCAATTCATTCTAGTTCCTTCATCAACACTTAGGTATCCACTTCACAGATATTTCCACAAGTTTTTAGAGTCTTCCATGGGTCCATTTTCAAGATGAGTGGGTTTTTGGATCATAAACCCTTGTTGATGGTTTAAAACCTTGATATATCCTGAGGAGGCAAAATTTAATGTTTCTTCATTACTTTTCCACTCCAATCACTTTTGGAATCTTTTCCAAGACTGTGACAATCTTCATTAAGTTTCTAAATTCATAACAAATAAAACTATATTTTTTCCCTCATTGTATTTTCATTCACAACGCTCTATTACATATGAGTTCTCAAAGACATGTTATTACACTTTTCAAAGGTCCTCCATCTAATATTTGTCTTTATCCTCTTTTTTGATGATCCCTTTAAGACTTAAACATTCCATAAAACCTCTTATCATTCATAATACTATGTGTTTATGCCCAAACTCACACAAATCTTCTTGCATGCGCTATCTTTTCTTAGAGAACACTCTACTAAAAATTCATTAGATTATCTAAAACACCATATTATTACTCAAGGTAATAAATTACTCAATCACACTCATAAAATAGAGGTAATAATCACCTCTAGATCACTATTCTCCTTCCTTTCCTGAATTTATTTACTATCTCATAGACTTTAGCTTATTAGTATAGTCAAAGAACTTCCAAAGTTTGGTACACCTTTACTCAATCAATTTTTCTCACCCAAGTAGTGAACTCTCAAAAGAATCCATAAGTTCTGAAACCAATGTCCTCTTACTATTTATAATCTCTTTACAATTACATAGATTACTTTCTTTACACAAATATTTCTTAACCGAAAGGCATACACCAATGTCAAAAATTTTGATCTTCTCAACATGCATTAACACACAAGAAATGAAATATTAAAAATCACTAATAATGATTATCACATATCCTCTTACCAGTTATAGTCTCTTTACCATTACATGCACAAATTTTTCCACCACATTCGTTATGCACAAGATTGCTTCACATAGTTCCAAGATTACATACACAAAAACCTCACACCAACTCTCTCTTGAAGCTTCATTATGATTATCATCGAATGGTAATGAGGGAAATTCAATTACAATTGGAAATTTATATCCCTTTTCATCAATTTCAAACCAAATGAGACACTTAGATTACTTGGTCACATGTCCGAGTTTAGACTTAACATCAAGTTGTTTAGCTATAGACTCAAGTCTTTGATTTATAACTCATATTATGATTTATAAACCCTAAAGAGGACCTAATACACTTAATTATACCTCTTTTGATCCTTTTACAAGATTTTAAGCTCTAATAATCCATTAAAACAACTATACCAAGAAAAACTGAGGGAAAATTATCTATTTGAATTTTGAAAATCCTAGACACAAACTAACATCTCTAAATGACTTATAATGACCTCTAGGACATATAACCATGTCTAGAAAACCTAAAATTATGTTTCCATCCCTATGTACACACTAGAGTTGATGTTATTGCATCATACTCGAGGGGTAAGAAAATTTAAGTTCCAGTGCTTTGTTCTTCTTCTTTTCCTCCAATTCCTCTACATCCTAATCTTCACTCGATCTTATCACCATCCTCGATTTCTTATCCTTAAATAATTCATTGCCAATTTGTATCTGGTCTTCATTCTTCATGTCTTTAGTCATATTCCTTTCCTAGTTCTCATTTTTCTCTTTAATTGTCATGTCTTACCTTTGGTCCGCTGCTACCGCTTCATCTTTGATTTAATTCTCTTCATCATATACCTCTTTCTTTGTTGCTCCCTTTTATTTATTGTCTCTTCCTTCTCTATATCTTTGTTCTCTTCTTCTATATTCTTTCTATGATATTATATCTACTACTCTCTCTATCCTTGAACTAGTTTTCACCTCTTTTCCACATGGTGTCATTGTATTTAAAGAAAGCTCCAAGGTTTATATCTCCATTTGCACTTTCTCAAGACTCTCATAAGAAAATAAATTATATTGTTCACTTGTCACTTGTTCTTTACATATTGTCCACTTAATTTCATCATCCATATCAAGGTCCATTGCTTCTAATTGGACACATTATTGTTCACTCTACATATCTACAAACACACACTTACACACAATGTTAGATTCACAATTTTAAGGCTTGGCTACCTCTCTAGGTTCATCTTTCCATGAAAACTCTTCCCTTTGTTCTTTTTTTTTTGAACTCGATGCCTCTATCTCTACATAATAACTTCCATCATCATGTTCTTCTTCCGCAAGAGAAGCCAAAAATAATTATATTATCTCATAATCCTCACTCTTATCTTCTATCAATACCATCTCTTTAACCTCACTTTCTTTCCTTTGCATTAGCTCTTGCCTCTAGTTTTTTTCTTTCCTCTTTCCTTATCATTTTTCTCAACTTCTTTCTTTGTTTACTTGCTATAAGAAATATAACTCGCCACTTGGATTTATTTCTCATCACCTGTCCCCCGACTCTTACCTTTCTCTTCTCTATCTATTTCCATGATTTTCATCATTCTCTCTACCTCTTTCTTCAACTTTGTGATCTCCTATTGAAACCATAATTCTCTCTTTCTCTCTAAATGCATTCTTTCCTCTCCTTTTTCCCTCTCTCTCTTCTTGTTCTCTCTTCCTGTAGCTCAATAACTCTACTAATCCCTTAACCATCTTTGTTATTGGTTCTTCTTCATCCCAATCATCTGTCAAATCTGATGTATAAGGCTTAACATCCCTCAATTGTATCTCTTTATTCATTCCTTGTTTTCATCATCATTTCTAATAGTCTATGTTTCTTTTGTTCTCTTATCCTCTCATGAATTTTCTTTAGATTTATCTCATATCTCTTTATTATTGGTTTCTTCATCCACTTGGGCATCACATATTCATGCCCTATGATTGGTTGTAAGATTGTCTCATGGCTCTTCCTTCACTCATCATGTTTTCAATATATTTACTATATAAAACCTCTTCCTAGCTTATTCAATCTCTTTTCTCCTCTCTCGATACAAAAATGATGTAGATCCTCTAATCAAATAATTTATTCAACATGTAATTAACTGGAAATAACTTACAATTTTCTTCATAATCAATCTAAACCATTCAATTTATTAAGTTTGAAAAACACACAAAAAAATAGACCTTTCACTTACTCCCTTCTTCCTTTCAAATGGTCTTATTTATCTATCTCAAATAAATTCCATGTTATCATTCATAATGATCATTAATAAGAAATATCCCAAGAATTCATACCTTTATTGATCTTCCCTGCATTATCCTTTAAGTCACTAAGTTATAATCTGCAACAATTGAGTCTTCTCGGGCCTAACCTTTCGTAATTTTCCTCATACCTTGTAATATAATCTTTTAAAGTTAAAATATACTTTCACTATGCACCTTCATACATAGAATATCAACTACATTGTTTTCATTCCTAACTTGCTCTAAATGGATTTTACTAGCTCCATTATTCTTAAGGAGAGATCTATCAAATCAAGTAACATTTTTTTCTTTAAACCTTAATGGGATTGACCAACTATTTCCTAATTTCACAACAAGGATATCCAATCAATTCCAAATCTCCACTCTTCTTCTTTTTCATGTAACCATCAAGTGTTGTCTTACTTCCTCAAGCTATTGTGCAACATAGTCTTCTTTATGACACACTGTCATGGAAATCTTGGAGCTAGAGCTAGTTTAGAACCAAAACTTTTGAGGATATGTTATGGAAAGATACTAAGATCATAGATATCAAGTTTCATACTTTGTCTCCTTCATTTGAGCCTTCGACCACTACACTAAATCTCCACCCAAAACCTATCTTTTAGATACACACCAACATGTTAGTATATACTTTGTTAGGACAAATGAGATGTTTCCACGAACTCATAAACTCAAAATTTCGATCATTTCACTCCTCTTTTAGTATGAAGAGGATCTCAAAGCTGTAACTATCTTTAAATTCTTTTTCATAGTCCTCCTTCTATAGGCACATATGAAATTTCACAAGAAATTGTTAGATATATCTCAAGAAAGGAGGGTCAATTCAGTTTTTTCCCGTAAACAATTAGGTATCCACTTCACATATATTTCCACAAGTTCTCACAGTTTTACATGGGTCCATTTTCAAGATGAGTGGTTTTTCGGTTCGTAAACCCTAGTTTAGGGTTTAAAACCTTGATATAGCCCGAGGAGGCAAATTTTAATGTTTCCTCATTACTTTTCCACTCCACTCACTTTTGCAAGATTTTCCTAGACTGTGACAGTTTTCATCAAGTTTCTAAAGGCATAATAACCGATGAACTATATTTTCCTCTCAATGTATCTTCGTTCACAATGCTTTATTACGTATGAGTGCTCGAGACATGGTATTACACTTTTCCAACATCCTCCATCTAATATTTTTCTTTCTTCTCTTCGTGATGATCCCTTTAAGACCTAAATGTGCCATCAAATCTCTCCTCATTCATAATATGACATGTTTATGCCAAAATCACTCAAGTATTCTTACATGTCTTGTCTTAGCTTGACAAACACACTCGCTATAGATTCATTAGTTTCTCCAAAACCCTATATTCTTACTCAAGGTAAGAAATTACTCAATCACACTAATAAAACATAGGAAATAATCACTTCTAGATAACTATTCTCTTTCCTTGTCCCGAATTTCTTCACTATTTCATAGACTTGAACTTGTTACTAGTCTCAAATAACTTACTACATTTTGGTACAACTTTACTCAATCGATTGTTCTCACCCAAGTAGTGAACTCTCACAAGAACCCCTCAGTTACACAACCAATGTATTATTCTTATTTATAATCTCCTTACAATTTCATCGATTTCTCTACACCGATCGTGCTTAGTTGAAAGTCATACACCACTCTCACAAATTTAATGTCTTCTCAACATGTATTGACACACAAGCAATGAAATATTAAAAAAATCACTAAGAATGCTAATCATATATCCTCTTACCAGTTATAGTCTCTTTACCATTACATGCATAAATTTTTCCACCACATTCATCATGCACAAGATTGCTTTTCACATAATTACAAGAGTACATGCACACAAAACCTAACACCAACTCTTTCTCTCTCTCGAATCTTCATTATGATTTTCATTTGAATAGGAATGAGGAAAATTTAGTTACAATTGGAAATTTTTATCCATTTTCATCAAGGTATAACTGAATGAGATAATTAGATCACTTTCTCACATGTGTGAGTTTAGACTTAACATCAAGTTTCTTAGCTATAAACTCAAGTATTTAGTTATAACTCATATTTCTATTTGTAGACACTAAAGAGGACCTAAGACACTTAATTATACCTCATTTCATATTTTTAAAATATTGTAAGCTCCAAGAATCTATTAAAACAACTATACCAAGACAAAAATGGCCTTCACATTCAAATCTTACATTTTGGAGGAAAATGCTCCATTTGAATTTTGAAACTCCTAGACACCAACTAAGATATCTAAATGACTTCTAGTGACCTCTAGGACCTATAACCAATCTTGACAAACCAAAAATGATGTTTTCATCCCTATTTACACACTAGAGTTGATGATCCTACATCACGTGTCAGTATGTGTTTGCTGCAATGTGCAGAAGATACATACCATGTCTCAGTATGTACAAATAGTTTTTCATGAAAATTAAGACCATATATACCACCAATTATCATGAAAAGGTTCATTCACCACCTTTAGTTAGTGTTTCCAACAATCTGATGCAAATTTTGATCTCCTTATTACCCTAAAACTTGTCAAAACAAATTATAGATATGATTAGACAATCATATAACTTGAATAATATTAGTACTTCTCAAGGATCCATCCTCCATCTAGTCCTTGAGATTGTTTTTAACTTATACTTCATTTCCATACACTATTCTTACTACACAAGAACTTCATCTTTCCCACATGCACCTTCAATATTATTCCCTCATACTTACCTCCATATTCTGAAATGACTTCAACTTTATTCTTTGACAAATGGTTAACTTGATTGTCCTAAATGGTTTCCCTTATCTTCTCACACTATGTTCTCTCTCTCTTTTCACTATTTACCCTCTTTCTTAAGATTGGAAATTGTATCTACCTATTTAATGCTCTCTATAAAATGACCCTACTCTTCGTATACCCTACTTTCAACTCTCATGGTATCAGTAGTCCTCATCTAAATGAATAGATTGTACCTTACTCTATTTTGCATGGATAAAAGTGTAATTTAGATTGAGTGATCATTGATATGAGGTCTTATCATTACATTAATCCTTGTACCAAAATTAAAGATAGAATTCCCATATTAATTACTCTTATAATTTGAACTCGCAACTAAATTATTCAAACTTTACCCTGTTTTGGAATTGGATACTAATTGTGTTTCTTGTCTTCTCAATTTTAAAATGGCTCTAGTTTTCTTGTATTTACCTGGTATCATGTATGATAACTCACCAATACATATTCTCAATATTTCATGAATCCTCAATGCCAAATTCAAACAAGAACCTTTTTATGCACAAAATCTTAGTCTAGTGTAGAACTATTATCCTTAACCAAGGTAAATAACTAATTTTGTTTATCCCTAAACAAGGTGTAGACTAACTAGACATGGTGATTAAAGGTTAATGAGTGAAAAACCCCTAAATACATTACATGAGTTCATTTTTATAACCTTTCATGACTTTTCATTTGTCATTAAAACTTTTAAGTCTAGTTTCTATATTCAAATTTTCAAGTGTTCATTTGGGAGGGAAACTCCAAAATGGATAATAAAACTTACAAAGGGACTTAAAATTATTAAGAAGGGTTCATGAACACCTAATATGACTCCTAAGACATACTAAAATAAAAATTCATTACAAACCAAAATTTCCATATATATATATATATATATATATATATATATATATATATATATATATATATATATATGGTTAATACTCATGCATCAGTCTCCCTAGGTTCAAGAATTTGTGTCCTAGATTATTTTTCTTCTTCTAATTATATAGTTATTTTGATTTCTTTATTTTTCCAGTTATATATTCTTCATATTCTTGTTTGATTTTTCTTTCTTCTCTCTCTCTTTTATATTCTTCTTCACATTCTCTCTAAAAATGTATATCCTTTCTTTTATCTTCTTCATTTTATCTCCTTTAAGAGTTGTTCTTTCAATTATTTTCACTTCCTCATCTATCATACCCTGTAAAAACAAAGTCACACCAAAGATTATATTAAAAACATGAAGAATTTTGAGTCTCCTTCATTTCTTTTTTCATGTCTTCTAGTTGTTATATCTTCAAATAAGCCTCTAAAATTGTTTTTTATCTTCATTTTTAGATTTATTGACACTCTCTTCATCTTCAAGAAAATGATTTTCATCTTTAAAATTTGTGCAAACATCATAAAAGACATTTTCATCTCCATTCTCTCCTTCATTTCTAAAAAGTTTCATCTTCATCTTCTTTTAGAAAAGTTAAGAATCTTTATATAACTTTATCATCAAAATTTTTATTTTTATGTACACAACCTCTTTAACTACCTCTTCCTCTTTTTTTTCATTATCCTTCATTTTTCTTATATTTCACTCTTATTTTCTAAGAACTTCTCTCAATTTCATTCTTTGTTTTCTCTTCACAAGAATCCCTATAGGCAACTTAATCCTTCTTCTCATCAAAATGCCAACTTCCTAATTTTCTTCTTCCATACTTATTATTTTCATCAAAAATCAAGTTGATTTATATCTTTTATAAGTTATTTTAGTTCATATTCAAACCATAAGTATCTCTTGCTTGGATCCTCTTTCCTCTTTTCTTATTTTTTATTTCTATCTCTCTCATATTTCTTCTTGCGACATAGTAATGTAATCAACCCCTTCACTATCTCTTATTTTTGAATTTTATCTCTCTCTTTCTCTTTAGCAAGTAATTTTCACTTGCCCTAAGTCTGACCTAGGTTATTTTTCAAATCAAGTATCTCAACATTATTATTTACTTCACTTTCTTTGACTTATTTTCATGGATTTATTTTTACACTTTTCACCTTCTCTCTCTTTATCTATTTCCTTATATCTTGTTTCAACATGTCAAAACCTCATTCATACACTCATAAAACTCTTAGTTAGAATAGACATCATTCAAAATCAATATCAAGATGATTTGATACCACTTGATGAATTGTGGAAGAGGTACATACCAAGTATCTCTATAAAATAATTTTATCATGTAAAGTGAGCCCATACATACCCATAATTCTGATGAAAAGGGTCATTCATCACCTTTGGTTTTTGTTTCAAACCATCCTCTACCAATTTTTATCTCCTTCTTACCCTAAAACCTATCAAAACATCTTATGAATATGATTAGACAACATATAGCTTGAATAGTAATACTTCTCAAGGATCCATCCTCCATTTAGTCTTTGGGACTGTTTTGAAATTCTACTTCATTTCCCTACATTATTCTTATCACACAAGAACTCGTCTTTCACACATACACCTTCAATATTATTCCCTCATACTTACCTCCATGTTCTCAAATGACTTAAAATTTATTCTTTGGAAAATGATTAACTTGACTATCTTCAATGGTTTCCCTTATCTTCTCATATTGTGTTCTCACTTTTTACTCATTTTTTACCCAATTTCTTAAGCTTAAAAATTATATCTAACTATTTAATGATCTTTGGAAAATGACGCTACTCCTCACATACCACGCTACCAACTCTCATAGTATTGTGGTCCTCAAACATATGACTAGAATATACCTTACTCTATTTCACATGGAGAAAATTGTATTTTAGATGGGGTGATCATAGATATGAGGTCCGATCATTACACTAAGCCCTATACTATACTTTAATAAATAATTACCCTACTAAGTACTCTTAGAATTTGAACTCAAAACTAGATTATGCTAACTTTGCCCTATTTTGAAATTTGATACTAACTTTGTTTCTTGTCTTCTTAACTTCGCAATGGATATGGTTTTCTTTTATTTACCTAACATCATGTCTTATAACTCATGAATAAGGGTTTCCATGCTTCCATGACTCCACAATTCCATCTTCAAACAAGAAAATTTTTATACACAAGATCTTAGTCCATTTTAGGACTATTATAGTTTTCTTAGGAATTGTTTCTACTAGAGTAGTCTATCTTTATACACCAAGACTTAAGTAGACCTTCATTAAACTTTTCTTAGGATTTTTATATGGTCATATACCTCTTTCAACAATGACAACATCAAAATATTCAAACAAGCTTCTTTTTTCCTCAACTTTTCCCTGTTGAATGTGAAATTTCTTCATAATTTTTTATAAACTCATTTTTTTAAAGGACAAGTAAGATTTTCTAACACCCATTAAGCATCTTCACCTACTATATTAACCATGAAAATTATTCTTGAGGTATTTATTCCCAATTTCATATTTCTTGTCTTAATTAGGTCGTTATAAGCCCTCATTTAGGACTATCGTGAGAAATATCATTCCATACAATGAAAAATGATCTATAACATCTAAAATATCCTTATAAATCATGCTCAGATGGTATGTTGCAAATTTTAATAATTTTTATCCATTAAATTTCAAGATTCACTAATTTTTGCATTTTTGTCCTAATATAGGGTTTTAAAGAGCCCGAGAGGATGTTTTTGTCATAACTTGAGAAAATTAAAGAGTGATCACTTATAACTTACCTTTTAATCTTCTCGTGGTATTCCTCCATCTTTATTCTTTAGACAAAAACATCTATAAATGCACTATTTACTCCCAACAATAATATTTTGCATTCATTTTCTCTAAAGGAACCCTATTTTCAACACAAGATTTGAGGTATAAACCCCGATCTCATGATCATTCACTTCATGCTCCTTAAATATTATTTTTTAATATCCTTTTAGTGCTATGAATAACCTTAATTGGTATTCCATCCTTTTCCTTTCTTATCCTATCAATTTCCTTCAAGAATACCATAACAAACCTTACCTGGTATGCTTCAAAACTAGGGAACTTATACTTTTTGAAACCTCATACTTATATGCAGATTTCTATAAATTTAATAGATACATATACACCTTTAAAAACACATGTACCATTCCTTTTAATAGCATTCAAACCTTCATACTTATATTATAACAATAAAGCATTAGTTGTCAAAACATTCACTACAAAACTTATCTAAAGCATCATTATCAATATCCGGGATTATATCTAAGATTATAATCCACCTTAACACATCAATATAAAACCTATAAATTTAAATATACATATAATTATCATTAAAGACTCATTATTATTCATATCTATAAGAAGTCTCTCACTATACATACAAGAATCATGTTTCTTTACAATGTTACATGCTCAACCATACACTTTCTTTCCTTCACGAGGCTTATTACTCTATTATTGAACCTTCAAACCCTATTTCCAAATTATTCTTCACTCCTCTATTAGAATATCTCCCATTTAATACCTAAAGTGGGTAAATAACTAATTTATTTAGCCCTAATCAAGGTGTATACTAATCAAACATGGTAATTCAAGGTTAAGGAGTTAAAACACCCTAAATAAATTACATGGTGATTAAAGGCTAAGGATGAGAAGAAGGATTATAACCTTTCAAGACTTTTTATTTGTCATTACAACTTTTTATCCTAGTTTCCAAAATCAAATTTTCAAATTCTCATTTTGGAGGGAAACTCCAAAATGGCTAATAAACACTTATGGATGGACTTGAAATTACTAGAATCTTAAGAACTAATACAAGCCAAAATTCATTACAAACCAAATTTTTCTTATATACATGGTTGATGCTCCTACATCATTATTTCGTATTGGATGTGTGTCAATAAAAGGGGCGTAATTTTTATTTTCAATGAGATAACATGTATTTTCCATAATACCTAGCTTGGTCGTGGGGTTTGGTACTCTCTATCTCTCTAATCCTCCCTAATACTATGGAAATGACATAATTTGGTGAGGATTGAGCTCCTTTATGGTCATATAATGTGTATGATTATGTGGAGGGGATGTGTGATATCCCTTTATGAATTGTTTAAGTGTCATTTCTCCTTTTAAGATATTCTCTCCAACTTTGGTAGGGTAGAAGAAACATTTTCTTAAAGAATGATATCAAAGTGTACACTTACAAACCTATTCAAAGATTCATTTATAGTTATTATTTGGTCATTTATTTTTTCAAATCGAGTCAATATCCCATAATTTAGTCACAAGTAAGATAACATAGAATCAAATTGCATACATATTTATGGTCCTGGTCAAAAATTTGGGTAGAGACCTTGCACTCGGTGAATATCATGTTGTTAGAGCTGAAGGTTCAACCTCCGTGCCTTCATAGGTAGGTGGCTGATCAATCTCTTCAATCCTCATATTGGAGAAAATATTTGATGTTTAGATGGAATAAAGATGTGGTCGAGGGGATTTTTGGGAATAGTTATCTACCCAATCATAAAAAGAGGGTTACTGTTGAGAATTTATATGATTATAATAACCATTAATGCCTAGAGCATATGTATTACAATCCCAACCTAAATATTTCGAGGGTGAGTTCCTATAGCGAGTAGACTATAGTCACACTCAACCGATGCACGAATTTATGTTATGTCTAAAATTTGAGTCCCGTATGACTAGAATACCAAATGATGTTGAGTGTGAGTCATATATGGTCTCATCATCTAACTATATAGAGGTGGGGTGAGATCCCACAAAATAATGGGAGAGGAAGAAGGTGGAAAAAAAAAAAGGGATAAAATGGAAATAAGAAGAAACTAGTTATTCATGTTGGGTTCACTGATTTGTACATAGGAAAAATGACACGTGATCTCATATGCACTCAAATTCTTGAGGTTAGGGTGAGACAATCAAAATATAAAATATGTGATGGGTGTGAATAGGTATATGATGGTAATTGCATAATATGTTAGAATGGATAATGGTTAAGATTCAAAGTCTAGGAAACATGAATTGATCAACTTGTAAGTACAAAATTTTCTCATCAAGAAAATAAAAACTCATCCTATTTTTGTGTTTGGGATGCTACGATCAAGGATAATTACTGTGTTGATTCCTTATATATATATTAGACAAAATATAATTCATCCTAACTAGAAGACTCATGGAAAGTGTCCATTCATCTCTAAATATTCCTCTCTAGAGAGGGTCATAAAAGAACATAGATGATTCACAAAGCAAATAAAACTATGGGTTTGGATTTCTAACTTGGTTTGCTTAATTGGCCCAAAATTTCTTAGCTATGGATAATTATTCGTTTAACACATCAAGTGGATGAAAATTTTAAGGACAGGGAGTAGAGTAAAAAATTAATAGATTTAATCCTAAGTCTATACTTCCCCGATATTGATCAATGCTTGGTTCAAAAATTTTCCAACAAGGTTGAGCTAGACCAGAAATAGTCATGTATGGTCATCAACTCATGACCTGAGAATAAAGGGGACAAGATAAGTAGTCAAATGACATTCGTGAGGTTATGAACTAATAGCATGAATTCCTAATGACTAGGTTTATCATTTTGATTTAGATTCCTAGATTACATTAAATCCTAACACTAAATAAATAACATAAATAAATCTAATTTAAACAAAAGACAAGTAAACTTAATATTTTAATTTATCAAATTCCTTCCTAGTTAATTAAATAAAATAAATACAACTACTTTATTCTATCTTTTTGTATTTTGGAAATATTTTTGAAAGAAAAGAATTAAAATTAATTAATTAACTAATGTTTTGTACTTTTCTAGATTATTTAAAATAAAATAGAAATATAATTTCTATAGAAATAGAAAAAGTGAATTAAACTAGATTTATTGGTTATTCTAAGTAAAATGAAATTGAAACAACGAATAACCACGATGTGGTTATTCATATGTTACAGGTTGTTTTGTAAAACTAATCTAAAGAGGAAGCATTTAAAATATCATTAATTTTATGAAATGAAGATTCTTGTAACACATATCCTACCTTAGGTTTTCTAGGAAGGAAAGCATCTTAGAGGAAATTTCTCTTTGTCAAACAAATTTCCCCAAGTAAAATTACGTTTTAAACTAATTGAAAGAAATGAAAATAAACGAAACACAAAGATTTCTTCGCTTTTCTGTAACCAATTTCCTAAGTATATCCATAGGGATAAGCTAGGAATAAGTTATCTAATGAAGAATATTTATCCAAAGAAATATTTTGAATAAATAAAAGAATAACATACATACATAAGAATCGATGATATCTTCCATTTTTAACAATTTTCAAACTAGATTTATTGATTTCAAAGATAATTCCTCTACTAATTTTTTTAAGAATTGAATTACATCCCCATCCTAGTCACTATAGTATTATGGTAGCTCATACTAGTATTTTTATGATGTATGTAGTCTATCCTTAGTTTCAAATGATCGTGATGAGAAAGGAAATAGATAAC
Organism: Taxus wallichiana var. yunnanensis; assembly: GCA_018340775.1. Classification (NCBI taxonomy): domain Eukaryota; kingdom Viridiplantae; phylum Streptophyta; class Pinopsida; order Cupressales; family Taxaceae; genus Taxus; species Taxus wallichiana. Next base: position 380,239,667 of record CM031242.1, on the reverse strand, counting down.
ATCAAGAAATCTAAAAACCCAAATGCCTTATCCGGGTGCAATAAATGTATCTCAAACGTTAATAGTAGGAAAGAAAGATAGAGAAATGGATATTTATGTAAGAATCTCTCTAAAATATGGCAAAATAAAACTTCTTAGAATTTTAAATTTTCAACCTATGATAAAAATAAAATTGTTATATTTATAAGTTGTTGGAAAAGAAGAAGTCAAGAACACTTATCAATCAAGAAAGGTGAATCATCCAAATGGGAGGAATTCAACAAAATATTTTTAGTAAGAAGGAGAAAATCAAACACCTTTCTAGTGAGCCTTTTTCTAGCCAATTTGAATAAGTGAACTAGAAAAAAATAAAATTGTAACCAAAACATGTGTTGAAAAACATGTGTTTTAATTTTCATTTACACAGTGACATGACCACCCTTATTTCCATATGAGTGGTTATGTAACCAACATGGTGGTTTTACAACCTCCTTTCTAGAAAATAATGGTTGTTCCATAACTATCACAAAAATTCAATGCAAAAGTCTAGAAAAAAGTCTCTTAAGGAAAATTGAGGGTCCAAAAGTAGGGTGAAGAAACCGAACTTAGCCAAGATGGAAATGAAAAGGAGAGGGAAGGGTCTGGATATCATATTAGTTTTGGAAGTTGATTTGTCATCATTAGATACATGTTGCATTAAAAATTTCACCATGTAATTTTTTAGGTGTGTACACACACCTATGCCATTTATTGTATTTTCTATCACAATTGAAACATAATCCTTTTTATCATTTCTCTTCAATTTATTGAATAGTTAGTTGATTAGGATGAGGTATTGAATTTGTTTGAACCATACTCTCTTCACTAGTAGTGAAATTCCTCTATTTAATGAGTTCTCTTTCCTCCACTTTACAAGTAACAATCATGGATTTGAATATTGAACCTGGATTAAGAAGTTTAACATCAAGTTGGATTTTATCTTTGAGATCCACCAAGAAAAAATCATTTAGATGATCTTAAGAAATTACATCCACAAGTAAATATAGATATTTGAATTGTTGGATATAATATTTAATTTTCTTTATTTGTCTAATCTTTGCTATCCGGATGAAATAATTATTTTTAAAACTATTATTATAATGTATTTGGATCTCATCTCTCGAACATTAACCAGTAACAAAGAGACCCTTCTTTTTCTTTTTCTCATACAATTATCTATACCAAATGAATTTGCTCGTTCCAAATAGAAGGATGTCATTACCACCTTCTGTTCGCTTGGGTCTTAATATAGATAAAAAAATCCATTTAGTTAATCTATGTGATTGCATCATTCCCATTGAATTTATGAATTTCTAATTTTAGAATCATGTTTTTCCATTATTTAGAAGCTTCACCAATTTTTTATGTCGATCCCCTTAGTTGGTATGATTTGTATTTGAGGTTGCATTACAAGAGAAAACCATGTGATTTGAATGGGAATTAAATCAAATATTCATGATTCAAAAATAGAGCATAAAATCTTTCCTCATTGAGTTAAACCCTACCTTCAACTCATGTTATATTATGAGGTTAAGGTTACTCTCGAATGCTTGAAGATTTTGTTTGAGGTCATTCACACTCACAATTTTTATCAAACTTTTCCTAAATTGTGGTGATTTCCTTTTATATGTCCTAGAAGATGAGGACTCAAAATCCATGTATAGCTTATTGGGAGTCATTCCTAGTGTGTCTTGTCCTCCCCTTGGCCTCTAGTTGTTCTCCCAATCATGATGAAGGGTTTGGGTCTTGGGATATAATGTTCAGGATAAAATTTTAGGGTTTGGGGTGTCATAAATTTATGGGTTGAATAGAGAGAAACATAGAGAATAAAACCTAGAAAATTTTTGGCAGAATTTATGAAAATATAAGAAACTTAGAAAAATTCCCAAAATTATAGCCTAGGTAGTGAATTTATGAAAACCTAAAAATTGATATAAATTATGGAAAAAAGTCAAGAAATATTGAAATTTGGATAGGATCTTACTTGAATTAGTTTGTAACATTGGGTAGAAAATTAGAGAAAAATTCACTAATTTTTGGGTTTATAGCCTAATATTCACAATTAGGGTTTTGACCTAATTTTGGCTGAGATCAAGCTATACGCAACCACTTTTGGACAATTTTCTTTGTTCCTAATCAAATGAATGAAATAGTAATGAAAGAAACTAGAAACTCATAACATGGAGGGTTTATGGTACCTCTAACATGATGTGATGGATGAACATGCACCAAGTAGTTGATCCTTGTTGTAGCTGATGACCTACAAATAAGACAAACTAAAAAGGAGATTGATTAGATGGGATATGTGGGGTTGCCCAAAAGCTTGGATCTAATAAGTGTTAACTTATTTGGTAGATGTTAACCCCATTTTAAAGAAGAATCAAAATAAAGAATGAAATACGAGATAACATCCGAGAAACATAGGTGCTATTGAATCCGAGAATCGATGTAAGAGTTGATTTCATTAAAATAATCTGTTAATTAAATGTTACCTAGTTTGGGTTCGACGGCAACCCTGACTACATGCAGAGGCCATTCGACGGTGACCGGGAGAGAAGATTTGGAACATGGAATGAGTATGTAGGCCCGTAAGAGGTTAAGTGCAACCGTAAGGTAGAAGACGTCTGTGGATGTTGGAGGAAGACCTTTAGGATGTTTTGAGAGGTAAAAAACACCACATAAGGGTAAAAATAATAGTAAGAAAGGATTTATTGATAATAAAGACCCTTGTTGACATGACTGACCAGTTGAGTCGATGACAACTATAGCAGTAATGGATGAGGCCAAGGACAAAAGGTTAAAATGGGAGACCTTGAAGCAAACAAGATAGAAAAGAATGTTGTTGAGGGAGTTTTGGGGGTTGTAGAAGCTAATCTAAACTTGTAAAACATTAAGTGAAAAAAATACAAATATAATTTGATAGATATCACATAAATAACACAAATATGATGATAAATCTCATAAACGATGATCGAGTGATATAAGCACATTGAAATGATGTCCTAGATATTTGTAATGATTACAAGAATGCTTAAGCATGGGGAAGAGTTCACAAGTCACAAGAAAGATCAAAAATTTACATGCATATGATGATTATGTAAATAAAAGACATAGTTTAATAGGTTCAATGGTGACTGGGTTGGGTTGCCACTCACTAGGGGTGAATATTCTCCAATGGGGTTACTTTTGTGATTTTGGTCGAGATTTGGGATTTCTTAAGGATTAGAAGAATGCTTTAAAGCATGTAGGTGGGAAAGGTATTTCTAGGGATGTTAAGGGATAAATATAAGAAAGATAAAATGCTAGAAAAGCAAGGGGGTGTATGTGTTAGGATAAAAACATCTTAAATAGAAGGTTGTTTAGGGCATCAAAGATATGAATTGATTAATTAATTAATTAATAGTAATTAATTAGCTAATAAGAATTGGATGGGAATCAAAGGTGATAGGATAATTAAGTGGACATTTTAATTAAATAAAAGGGGATGGATTTAATTAAAGAGGAGCGAGATAGGACCCTAGCAAAAAAACATGCACACGGGAAGACAAGGGTAGAGATACCGAATTTAGGTGTCTATATTTTCCCCTTTTTGTGGCTATAATGATCATTTCTACAGCCATCGAGTGGGTGACAATCACTACAAAATGGATACAATCCAATGGGAAATCTCTCAAATGGATGCAATTAGAAATGATCACGGGGTTATAGTAGAGAATAAAAGTATGAAAACCTAATGTGAAAATTATGTAAAATCCTTTGTACATGAGGAGTTGAGTGAAAAATTATGCATCTGCAAAGGATGAGGATGAAAATAATGGTGCCCCAACACAAGACATGATAAAAGGCCAAAAGGTGAGTAGTGAAATAATATGCCCCAAGGGGAAGATAAGTATGGCCACGAAGGTGGAATTTTTGCACAAATTGGATAGGATTAAAAATAAAAATAAAAATGCCTAGAGAGGGAGTAAGTATGGCCATAGAAGTGGAATTTGATATCACAAAAGGAGAGGATCAAATATTGAAATAGAATTCACTAAAAGGGAAAATAAAGATGACCAAAAAGGTGAACTTTTAAGAATTTCCAAGAAGATGTCATACGAAAATATCATGGAAGCCAAAGAGAAGGCTAGTTAGGCTACCGAAGGAAACTAAGGCCAATCGACGATGACCTAAGGGGGTCGACAATGACCAAGTGTTAGTGACTATATAATCTTACGGATCTATCGATGATGCTCATTTTCATGTGCAAAATTAATGAGAGAGATTATAGTGATTAAAAATAAAATGAGAGATGGAGGTGCATGAGCTGAAAGGAAATGACAGAGGGTACAAAGGATGGTGAGTAACAAAACTAAAGCTTGTTTTTAGTTTAATTTTGTATTTTATTTTATTTTTTGCATTTTCTATAAAAAGTGGATGACGTCTAAGGGCGAGTTGGATTCGATCAACCTCAAAACATGTTGACGACTTGGGTTGGTGTCGAATAGGGTTTGATTGGATTTGGTTATGAATTAATTAGATTTTCAATTGAAATTAATGGATTTTGATTGGATTTTAGATTGAGGATCTGATGTTATCATGTTAAATTTGTGATTTCAAGACAGAGAGACCCTCTATTTGAGAGACAGAGTGTCTATTCTATACGAGTAGATTAGAGAATTTGTGACATACATCGAGTGGGATCACACATTATTAGAGGATCCCATGAGATATGTGGCTGATGATTTCTTTGGTAGAGAGATGGGACCGGGTAGACTAGCACATTCTTGTTTAGGATATGGGATATGACCATCACCTTGGAGGATGTGTATAGGATACTTATATTGCCTATATAGAGGGAGCATATAGTTCCCATCACAACTGAGAGTAGACTTATAGTTTTTACACAACTATTTGGATCCGATGTGCCCCATATTAGATTCTCTTTAGGGGAATATTTATATGAGCTGAGGTACAAGGAAATCATACCATAGAGACATTTGATCTATTTGGTTATGATGGAAGGGTCTTTCTATGAATTTTATGACTCAGAGGAGATCAATTTACATGGGCATTGGCTGGATTGGTTGTGGATATAGTGGATCACTAGATAATATTTTCTTTCGGGACTACCCTTTTAGTTAAATTGTATAATGAAGTATTGATGTATAATGTAGGCATGAGATTTGGATTGGAAGTAGGTTTCTTGCTTCACTACTGGGACTATGAGCACATTGTTATCATTCAGCCACCAAAGACTTCCATGGGTCACTAGAGATCACATAGAGTTAGTAGTTGGATTTTTGAGATGGAGGGCTAACTGTGTCTTTAAAGATATGAAGATAGAGGAGTGTATTGGTATGTTGATCTATTTACGGAGTTAGAGACTAATCATATTAGATGATGGTCGTATAGGGATTTCCCTACATGGCCAGGAGTAGATGTAGATTTTTCCAGGATGAGAAAGATATGATGGGTTCAGGGAGATGGCCGAAGATGATCGAGGTCATTTAGTTTAATTGAGTGAGATGAAATTTTGGGGTCTTCCAAACTATACCATATGCCCCTATTTTTTATAGGTGGGAGGAGGTTGATAGTGAGTTTCTGAGCCATACTATTACATATCCAATAAAGGAGGAGGATCTACCATGGGATGATGATGACAATGTAGGATTCAGAGCTAGAATTGGTGATTAGAGGACCACTATCTTGGCAACCAAGGTGGTTATGGAGGGAGGAGAGGAGGAGGTAGAGGAGATGGTTATTGGGGAGATATAGAGTAAAATCCAAGAGGTGGAGATGGAGGAGTTAGAGAGAATGCCGAGTTAGCATGAAATTTCCTCGAGTTATATCAAATGAGAGTGGAGAGAGATACTTTGTTCTATGAGAGCAAACACGCTTATACAGGATAAGGACTAATACTGGTAGTAGAGGGAGGTCTATAAGTTCTATTTTGGATATCTTGTTACTATAATGGTTTTTGACGCCGTGGGTGGAGGACATGTAACACCATAGGAAGAGTAGAGATGTCACCCCTAGGTATGACTCAATTGATGGATATAGAGCCTTAGCCATAGAGGATAAGTATTATGAGGGACTCGTGATGGAAAAATTATCTAAGACACTCCGATATTGGAAACATCTACATAAGATAGTGATAGGTGTAGCTAGGCCATCGAGGAGCACAATGAGTGTGGCTCATCCACATCAAGGAGAGGGCTAGGGGGAGGAGGTGACGAGTCCGATAGGTAGATAGAGGGATCCGTCTTGCAAGGGCAAGATATTAGGCTCTCTGAAATTCATTTTTTTGGTTTTACTGACATCTCTTCTTTAAGAGAGCCCCGTTAGAGGGAAATAATATAATGATACATTTTATTTTGATATATATACATACATATACATACATACATACATACATACATACATATATATATATATATATGATATCATTTTTTCATGATTTGATATATGTGTGTTGTGTAATGTTGATTATTTGATTTATGTTGATGATGACATGGATATGTGATGATGATGAGGATTGGTTGCATGTTTTAATTATATTTGATGATGATGGTAAAATTATAAGATGAAATGATTTACTTTTACTTGGATTGTTATATTATGATGTTGGATATGATGTTGTGCTACTTGGGATTTGTATATGCATGGATTATTGATGATGTGAATTTTTATGGTTAATAAGGATTAGGATTACATGTTCATTTTGAATTTGATCATGGTAATGTGTTGAATGGGTATAATGTAATGTGGATGGAAAAGTAATGTGGATGTGATTATCAATTAGTGTAAGTAAATATTGATGTATTTAGGATAGATAGATGATTGATTGAGATAATGTAACCAAAAAATGGCAAACTATAGTTATGAACAACATTACATTGTATCAAGGAATGCATGAAGAAAATATACCTCTAATTGCATTAGAGGTAAACAAGAGGGGATCAAAATAACATAAGTTACATGTAACCAAAACATGTGTTAGAATGTAATGATCCATAGGGATCCAAAATAACTCTACTTCATCAGATCATCTAGCACCAGAAGGAGAAAATGGAGAAAACAAGGTTCTGTCAGTATTTTAATAGAACCACCACCCTATGCAGAGAAATGGTCCTGTAACCACGGATCTGCATGACAGGTGGCGATCCTATAACCATGGGTTTGCATAGGGCAACGGTCTTGTAACTTTTGATGGAAAAATAAAAATGAAGCATAAATGGATGTAGATTTGAATCGTATCACTTTTTCCCTTCCCTACCATGACATTTCCCATTCTCCAGTGCATGGGAGGACATGGGAAAGGCTATAAATACTTGGGAGGAGCAAAGGATTGGATCATTGAAGGAAATTTGGATTCATGAGAGTAAGTGAGAAAATATCTTGATCGGAATTGAATTTGGAGAAGGAAGGGGCTAAGAAAAGAGAAAGAAAGAATAGGAAAGGAGATTTTGACATTGTTATCTCTTTTTATACTTATTATAATATGTATTTTTGAATTATTGGCCAATACATAAGTGGGAAGAAAGAGAAGTTGCCCTTCCCAACTGGTTTTCCCTCACAAGGGGTTTCCAGGATAAAAATATTTGTGTTGAGTGTTAATTTATTTTCCTCTCTACACTTCTATAATTCTAAATCATATGAGAATATATCACTAGCTCAATTCTGTCATTTTCTAATTGAAAGTAGAACAACAACATAAAATTGTGATTTGTGAAATTCCAAAGTTGAAGCTTTACAAAGTTTTGTTTGTATTAGAGCTAGCAAGTATCCAAAAATGTGGTATTTGTTCTTGTGGTTTGTATAACAGTGATATGGTCTAAAGGAAGAGAAGCTTTACCTTTCGATCCATACATTTCTACAAAGAAGTGGAAACAGAGAATCTGGGAGAAATGGAGGAAGAGAACTTGGTCTATAGAGTCAAGATGTTAGAGACTGTGATGGATAGATTTGATAGACAAAAATAAGAACTCTTAGACCTAAAAAGATATATTTTATTAAGAAGGACAACATGGACTCACTTTGGTTTGAGCTTTGGCCGAACATTTTGGCATAGGAAAGAGCCACAAAGAGGAAAATGTAGAAGAGTGTGAATAAGAGACTCCAATAGGGAAGGTAAAATATGATCATGATCCTTTAAAATTTGCAACAAAAGTTAAAATTAAGAGATTTGAAGGGTAAGTAGATGCAGAGATATTAGAGAAGTGGTTAAAATAGTTGGAACTCTACTTTAGTGTACGTAATTTCATGAATATATAAAGGATTATCTTTGCACATCAAAAATGGAAGGTCATGCTCTAGTTTGATTGGAAACCTACTTAGCCACTTGTTAAAAGAAGAAATGTTTGAAATTCATTACTTAGTCAGGATTTAAGGAATCATTTAGAGATAATTTTTATCCTATTGGCCATAAAACTAACCAGATGATCAAATGGTAGTATTTTAGAAAGGTCGGTGGTCAAAGTGTGCATGAATATACTATGGATTTCCATAGGAAAGCCATGTTGTTACATATGGAATTTAAGAATGAGGAAATTTTGAACAAATACTTGATAGGACTTCACACTCACCTTTGGAGGAAGGGCATCTCTATAAATCCCAAAGATCTAAATGAGTTGTGCATGCATGATTACTACATAGATGATGAGAAGAAGTAAGGAGAAGAAGAGCCAAACCCAAAACAATCAAAAAATTAGGAAAAGAAAGAGCAGGGTCAATCAAGTGGCAAGGTTAAGTGGAAAGGGAAAGGTAAACAATTTGTCACTACTTTGAATACTTATAAAGATCCAAAGAATTTTGCAAGAATTGTGATATCAATGGTCATACTAACACTACATGTTAGAAGTTACATCCGGAGTTACATACGAAGAACCTAACCAAGGATTCCATGACAAATGTGAAGACATAAAGGGAGGTGGAGATAGAGGATGATTTAGATGTAGACAAAAGGCTTGGATTCATAACCACCAATATGGACAACCAAGAGAAAGAAGAAGAGATGAGTAAATTGTTCCGCATCAATATATAGATGAAGGAAATAAGGTAAATGCTTTAGTTGATATCATTTCTCAATCTAATTTTATTTTTGATGCGATTGTGAAAATATTGGTCTTGAAACCTGTAGTAAATTTATACCCTTATATTTATAGTAAAATCCCCATGTGCCGACCTATCACCCAAGATGTGTTAGGAGCTCACTCGAGGCATGCATGGGTGTTGAGCCTCTCCTTTATGTGAGTCTTTGAGAACACACCATATATGATAGATACTTAAGTGCAAAAGAAGGAAGGAACAATGCGTTCATTTTGAGAACCTAGGATGACTATTATATCAATGCATCCATAAAAGAGAATTAACAGACAACATATAGAAATGATTCATAACACCAAGGAAAGGCATTATGCTTATGAACATATATATACTTTAGAACATAACCTTATATTCATATGTTCAGTAACCACATTACATTCACTAAGGCCATAATAGACCAATATAAAAATGCAGAGCAAGGTCATGTATGAGGAATAAAACTATGTCCTTCACATTACAAGGATAAATATAGACCCATCCCTCTATATATACTATCACTCCTATATTTTCTCTAATCCCAACCCTTATAATCCTCCATTATATTTCTACAGAGCTTTTCCCTATTTCATCACCTCTTTTATCTCATGATGATCTTATATATATATATATATATATATCCTCTTTTTGTTATATGCACACCTCAATATATAGCTTTTCTTCCTTCACCGCCATACCTTCTAAGGTAACAGATCGGCTACCTGGGGTCCAAGTGGTCCTTCAATGGAGCATGCCTCCTTTGATACAAGCTCTCCACTATGTGAAATTATGTTCTTCTGGAACCCTCCATTGAATGCATGGAATATTCCCTTTTGATGCTACAACTGCCAAGTTGACACCTTATCCATTCTACATGCTAGACATGTCGAGGATTTTATCATGTGCTTGGAACACAAAATATGGATGAGTTCCAAAACTTGTATTGCCTTGTGTGCATGCCATTTTTTCTATAAAACCCTACTAGAACCCTTCCCTATGTGCCTTCACCCCACATGCCCCTATTCAAATAGATCCCACTCACCCACGCACCTTCTTGTACTTAGCCGATATTCTGGGGCCCAACATCACCCCACACTACACTTGTTCTCCATCCTTGAAACACTCTTTAATAAAGTAAAGAATGGAGGGCTCTTAAAATGGTTGGAAAGAAAGAATAAAGGAATGAAGAATTGGGAGAAATAATGAAAGAATGGGAACTTTTTTATTGTTGGAGGAGGAGAGGAAATCCTTCCTATTTCGCCTCTAAATTCTCCCAAGCATTGACCTCATTCCGAGCCTACCTACAGAGGTCACCCACTAGGGTGCTCACTTCCTCAAAACTCAGTTCCTCCCTTTGGTGCTCATGGTCTCAACAATACTTTCCAATTTCTTTCCCAAGTCTTCAAGCGCATCCATCCTACGCATGATCCGGGGTATAATTCCTTTAGCTTGACTATTGATCAAGCCTCATAAGGTATCGATTTCTTCTAACTTCTTCTCCACCTCAGCTAGGATCTTATCTCTTTCCACTCTATTCCCTTATTTTTATCTTGGAAATCCTTGAGTTCCATTTCATGGGTGGCAATCAAGATCTTGCCACTCTATCCCTATCAATGTAGTTTTCATAACTAACTTTAACAACTTGCATGGTGGCCTTTACCTTTGCAAGAATTTTAGTGTATCAAGCTATAATCTTGACAACCTTCATATTTTCCTCTTTCTCTTGGTGCACCTACACCTCTTATGAAGAATCAAGCAAGTGCTTTCCTCTCCATCATGATAATGCGGGTCAAATACTCCAGACATTACAAGGATGATTCATACTTTTCTCGGGTGGCGTTAAATCAGGATGCTTCAGGACAATGGCATCCGTAATCATCTCTACCTTCTTAAAGACTTCACACACCTTTAATTTTTCTTCTTTCATTTCATGCCTCAACTGAGTCGTTGATAAACTCCTATCAATTTAGGTCCTTTCTCTTTTCCATGAGATCCTTATTTTTCTTATCCAATTCCTCCTCCAAGAATCTCGTTCTATCATTTCTCCCAAATAATCTGGCCTCAACTTCGAATGAAACCTTGTTGAGTGCATTACAAACCTATTCATCGATAAAGCTTCCGAGAATTCACCAAGTGATTTACTCCTTTTATTTCTGAAACTTTCATTAGTGCTCTCTGGCTTACTTCAAACTCAGGTTCATCTACGTGAGACTCGAATGCCCAAGATAACATCTTCCGCTTTGGGGATATTTTCCTTCTTCATCAAACAATCACATATCAAGGATTTTCTTTATTGGTATGGTGCTTTAGTAGTGCGCACGTAGCACCTTACTAGGATAATTAATGTATATCATTCCCTACTCTTGTTCCACCACTACGCTTTCCCACTCGCTTTTCAGTGTAACTTTTTGGGAAGCTTACTACCAATTTGGGATCCCAACCCATGGCATACTCCTTCCCAATGCCTTCTTCTTCCATTTTTTCATAATTTTCTTAGTGCTCCTCTCCAACTCCTATTCCACCAACTCCTTTATGATGCCTTCCATTCTCTCTCTGTGGCTTTCTCCACTCATTCCTTAGTGAGGCTTGGGGTTCCTTGGTTTTTGGTGCTCACCTCTTCACTCACCCCCTTTCCTTGATCCTCTACTTCTTCCTCATCATTCTTCTCATCCTTCTTGTTATACTTCACTTCATATCCTTCCTCCTTAGAATCATGTAGATCATACACTGGATGGTCTTCACCTCCTTCAAGCTTGTCGTCATCCTTGTCACCAATGTAGGCATCTAAAATTTCTGTCTCCTTGGAGTATTCCTCTTCTGTCACCTTATACTTCTTCCTTACTGGGGATTCCAGTACAAGAGATTCTTCCTTTTATTTTTATTCACTAGGTGATGTCTTCCTTGTTGACTCCTCATGTGTGAGGGATCTTCCTACTCGGCACTTCTTCTTGGGTTTTTTCCTTACAAGGGACTTCTTCTGTGCACGTAAGTGCTAGGCTTAGTGCTTCTTGCCAGTGCACCCAAAGATTGTGATGTCTGCACACTTGGTACCTTCTTCTCCTGCCCCTCTTCTTTTTCTCTCTTCTTTAGTGTGGCCTTCTTTCTCCCTATGGGGTATTTTGGAATGGAGACATCACTCTCTAGATAAATTAATTTCTTGAACTTATGCCTTATGCATAGATACACCCTTACCGCAATCCTTCTAGTGATTGGCAAACACATGGGCTTCATCATTTGCACTTCATGGGAGACATACTTCTCCATGTATGCATGATTTTTAGGTACATGAGCTTTCTACGCAGCTTGTGGTCTTGGTCCACCTCACTAATGTCAAAACTTATCCTTTTGGCCTCCTTGAACTGTTGAATCCATCTTGGAAGTATTGCATAGTGAAGGAGAATGGTAGCTTGCACCATGGACCCTTAGTCCCATTTTTCAAAATGAGCCTGCCAATGCAAAAGTGTTGGTAAACTAAAAATTATTGTTCCCCATCCATGAGCATGGGAAACTACTTTGGGATCCTCCAATCTACCCCAAATTCATCACACATTCATTTGTACCACTTCTCTAGGTGTTCCTTGTGAGCAACCCTCATGGTTTCACAAGTATAACTTTTTAAAAATTTTTGTGGGTGAGGGATCCTCTTCTAGATACTCCCAAATGAATTTTTATAGCCCATCTGGTACTCGAATGTTTGAAAATACAATGGTGAGAAGGAAATTATTGAATAGTATATTATCTTTATCCTATGCGCTTACTTATGATTTCATCCACAATGAAAGTGGACAAGTTATAGATGGTTCCCTCTGATATCTTCTGGCATACATTTAGCCATGACTTGTTCACTTGCGTCTATCATTATTGATCATTAATCTTAGTCACTAAATGTGTAACCATCCTCATAACAGGTTTGGAATCTCGTGATGTCAAAGTTTCATGAACCTTCTTATAGTCATATGCTATTATTGTTTCCTTGATATCCTCCTTATCACTCGATTGTCGTCTATGGATTCCCCTTCAAAATTTAGGCACGTTAACTTGGGTATCAACTATGGTGTTATGTGCATCGATAGCCTACAAAGTAGAAATGGTCTTCATGCACGCATGACATCAACCATTGATAAAGGCACTCAAGCTTACCAAAATAAGGCAACTCATACAATTGTAATAACCCTACCTTCTCCAATTTGACTTTCACCTTGTCATTGTATATCAACCTCCCATATGGTGGCCTTTTTTAGTTGGAAAACCAACTCTAACGCCATTTCCTTCTAATTTGTACTCATGTGATGGTTATAATATCTTAGTAACATTTGATTCAAGTGCGACACCCACTCCTTTCCTAGAAATACTCCATCTGGGTATTGCATTTCTGCATACCATTCTTCATTGGAGCTTGTGATGGTAGTGGTTTGTTTTCCTTTTCTCTTTCCTTCCGTTTCTTTGGTGAAATGGTTGCCTTATTAGGTGCCATGCTTTCTACTAGGATAAAATAAGAACTCCTTACTCTACTCTTCTACTCTTCTTAACTCCAAACTCAAATCCAAAGCTCAACTCCTGGAATAAATCCTTCTATCTTCATGCCCTAGCTGCCAAACCCTAACTAGGAAAACCTTCCACAAGGTAGCACACTTCAAACAACCTTTTCTCACACCTGTACTCCTTCCTCCTAGTTTGCAGATCCACTCTAGTCACACACTTAGATTTCTAGGATTCTTCTTCCTTCACACAAATCTCTCTCTGGATGCCCTAGTTCGCAAGAGCACTTCAACTTCGTAATGACAAGGTAAAATAATGACTTACCCGACCTTATATTTATATTTTTTTCTTTCCTCCAACAATAAATGTTATACCACCTACCAACATACTTTAACATTAAATGTGGCTTTTTCCACTAGGCTGACTTTAAGCACCCTTACCCACGCACTCGATCCGCAGAAAAAAACCTTCTACAACATTATTTTGCACAAAAATCCAATCGACCGAAGACTCTTACGCACGTGTCTACACACATTGAAGGCACTTCTTATATCCTTTACCTATTTTTTCCCTCACCTACCTCATGTTGTTCATGCACTCTTCATTCTTTTTATGTGGTCTTTGTTACAACATTCTTGACAACATAATTGATTATCCACCATTTCCTCATGCGCTTTCTCAACCTCACACACTTCCTTCACTTGGGCCACTCAATTTGTATTATTGGCCTATACTTTGCTTTGCATTACTCCACCCCACACTAAAATAGATGTGCAGTCCTCTACACATACACAACTTTGGAAAAATAATGTGGTTACTGGTGCACAAGGTGTAAAACAAAACAAAGAGAGAGGAACAAGCAATAAGAAAGGGAAACACAAGAAAATAAAAAGCAATAAAGGGAAATTCTAATCTAACTAGAAATACTACCTTATTTACAAACACTAAGAAGACTTATTTATAGTAGGGCTTCAACCTACTCCCATTGAAATGACCTAATAAATTTTTCCCATCTAGCGCTTGTTATTCTTTGGAAAGCGCCTTAATCAAGAATGCACAAGATGATGTAGGTTCCCAACCAATGGAATTTCAATTTCCCAGGATGGCGCAGATACTTGGAATCATACAACACCATATTTCTAACCTCAAACTATTTGTTCTTGATATGAAAATCATGCCATGCCTTTTGTCTTGTTTTTTATGTCTTTTAACTCCATCTAGCAAGTGATCACCTTTCATCTAACTACATCAACTTATCAATCCTCTCTTCCAATGCTTTATCATCATCTAACCCCATCCATGCACTATACAAAGTGATGGTAACATGAATTCAACTAGAAAAATAGCCTCCGCACCAAACACCAATTGAAATGGTGTGGCCTTGTTCAACCTCTTGTAGGTTGTCTTGTATGCCCATAGAACAACTGATACTTTGTCATCCCAATCTTGTCTTCCAACATAACAGATCTTAGTCAATGTGTGACTTAGTATTTGTTAAATTCTCATTGATTCCATTTTCCCGTGGCGATAAGGGGTATTCTTGTGATGGGCCACCATAAATTATTCTAATAGAATCCTAACCATTTCATTGAGGAAATACATACCCCTATCACTAGTTAAGATCAAAGGACAACCATACCTATTGATTATGTTTTCCCATAAAAATGTAGCAATTTATTGTTGCGGTGTAATCCTTTATAGGAGCTGCCTCTACCCATCGTGTTAAGTAATTAATGCAAGTAACGATATACCATGAACGAGTCCTTTGCGCAGATGGAAAAATTGGCCCTACAAAGTTGATTTCCCATTTTTCAAATGGTTCAGCACTAGCTATTGGTTGTAAGGGCATTTCATCCCTCTTCCCAGTTTTTCCAAGGTGTTGGTAATGGTCACAAGACTTGCAAAAATCAATACAATCTGGTAGATTGTTTCCCACCAAATCCCTATTAGTAAAATCTCTCGTGCGGTAGCATTTCTTGCATAGTGTCCTCTTGCAATCACACCATGCACTTCCTCCATAATTTCCATGCACTCATGTTCTATTACACATCGGTGCAAAACCTCATCATGTCCTAACTTATATAGATCTCCACTAATCAACATGTAGGTTGTGGCACATATTGCTAACTGATTTCTCTCTAGAGCCTTCATCCCTTCCTACGCCACACCTATTTTTAAGAACACTGTGATATATTCCAAGTCTAAGGGCACACGTTGCAAACTAAATAGTTCTGCGTCGACATGGTATCCTTAATTCTTTGTGAATCCTCCCCGAGTTAATCCTTGATAAGTGGTCATGTCCTGAATTACTTTTCCCTAGTTTTATAACCACTATGAACTCAAACTCTTAGAATAATATAACCCAACGACATATGTGCCCTTGTAGAATGATATTGTTTACTAATTATTTTAATGTCATGTGGTCTATGTAGAATATAAATGGTGTTTCCAATAGATATTGCGTGAACTTATGTAGCACGTAGATCATAGATAGTGCCTCATGCTTAGTAGTTGTGTAATTTTGTTCTACTGGTGTCAAATTTCTACTAGCAAAACACAAGGGATGATCAAAAATCCCTCACCAGGTTGTGCTAATCTTCCCATAGTTGTCCCTGAGGCATCAACATGCACATGGAAAGGCTTATCCCAACAAGGAAAACATAGTATGGGCATTTGGCAAGCCTATCCTTCAAATTGTCAAATGCCCTCTACTGCACCTCTCCCCAATGAAAGGAAATCTTGTGTTTTAGCAATTCCTCCAAGGGCGTGGCAATTTTAGCATACCCTTTGATGATTTTCCTTTAGTACCCCATATATCCAAGGAATCTGTAACCGCTCTTTGATTAGTAGGCTCCCTTATCCTATAATAACCGCAAATTTGGTAGGATCCACTAGGAAGCTTTCTTTACATATAATATGTCCTAACAGTGGTACGAAATGGAGTAGGAAAGACATATTTTTTTATTTTGAGGGATATCCTTAATTGCTAACATATCTCAAACATCAGCCTCAAATTGTCACAATGGTCTTTCACCAACCCATACACAGTCCAGTCATCTAGGTAAACTTGAAGAAATTTATGGATGAAGTCCTTGAAATTATTGTACCATGATGCGCAAGAACACAACAGGAACATTCTTCAATACAAAAGGCATAACCATGTAGGAAAAACATCCCCATTCAATGGTGAAAGTTGTCTTTCTCTAGTCTTCCTTTGCAATCCTAACTGGTGATACCAAGAACCCATCTCGTGAAAGAGTATACTTCGTGCCTGGCTACTCCCTTTAAAATTTCTTTATTAAAGGGGGTTGGAAAAGGATCGATGACACATATATGCATTCTGGTCCCAAAGTAGTCAACACATATCCTTATTCTACCATCCTTATTGATCCGATGAAAATTAGGCTTATCCATTATGATTCTTCCATAGCCTCGATATTGCTTGATGCTATCATCTTGTCTATCTCATCCTTTCCCCATATGTGCATATTTGGATTCATCCGATAAGGCCTCTTTGAATCAGGTGCACAACTTTCTTCAAATTTATCTTCATCTCCCCTAAGGAATGGTGGACGCGTTTAAGTTCATGATACCCACAAGGGAACACATCCAGAACTTACGCAATAGATAAATGACCTTTGACACTTATCTTCTCACCAATAGTCCCTAATGATAGCTTCCTTAGGTCTTGTCTCCTTCCTAATGTTAACCTTCTTTCTTTTGAGGGATAATGGTAGGCATTTTCTTGCTCTTGATGCTATATATGAATTCACACGTATCTTCTAATGGTTAACATCTAGACATTCCATTTATTTACCATCTACTACATAGACCATTTTTTATTTTTCTTTTTCCATACATGCACAGTCAAGTTGTACTTCCTTTGATTTTTCTTTAATGAGGTGTGTTTCCAAATAAGGCTCACCTAGCAATTCTAGTAGCCTATCTTCTTCCATAACACTATCTCCCATCGTAAGGTGCTTGATTACTTACAACACCTTACCCACCAATGGCTTGGTACTCCTATATTCAAAAGCTTAAACGAGATGGGTTGCCAACTTCTTTCAATTACCTATTTTACGATGCATCTCCAAATGAATATATCATATACACACATAGCCTTGTAAGGTGGAATACAACCTATGCACCCATAACTAATGCAACAATGCTTCTACACTTCCCATCTAGGTCTTCTCACACACTTGGATATAAAATGAGGCTATCTCTTTACCATGGTAATCTTGTATGATAATGGACGTGTTGCTCTAGAGAACCTTACTAAAAATATGATTCTTACTTTATTCCATTCTAGGAGGATCTATTGATGTGTATCCCACCGGCCGTGCTGCAATTTTGAGTAGGTTATAATCGAGCATTCCTCTCTCTTTCCTCATTATCCCATTGAGCCTCCATCTCTTGCAATAAAAATTTAGGGTATGATCCTCCATAGTAACTTGCAAACTTCTTTCTTCCTATGTTCTTGATCGAATGCACCTTTGTTACCCTTGTTACAGATCCTCTCAATTGTCACCCAATCAACTCATAAGTCCCATGCACCTAATTATTGCATACCATGCTAGTGGTATCAATCAAGGAATGAGAATCTTCAAACTAGATAACTCCCTCCATGGGATGAATTATCTCAGGATCTTTGATGGAGTGCACATAGATTCTATCGAGTACTTCCTCTCCTAAGGGCTTAGTATAGGGCAATCGATTTATCATCTGTTAAATGGATAATCACCCTTTCTTCCTTGTTCTACAAGTTGATATACCCCTTTGTAAACCACATGTCATCATTGTTCTTGTAACACCATGGGTGCCCAAGCAACGCTAGAAAGTTATTTACCTCAGTGAGTTCCAATGCTTCAAATTCTCCAGTGAACTTGGCCCCTTGAAAAGTGATAACCACATCCTTCAAGACCCTAATAGGAAATGCCTTTTTCTTATTTTCCATGAATAACACATTCAAATATGGTTTTATTATGGGTATTTCCATTTGATGTCAATAATTTAAGGTAAGAACATTTACCTCCACTCTCATGTCTATGAGTATATTACTTAGAATCCATCCATCAAAAACTACATTTATTGTAATTTCCTTATCAAATTCAAGGTGTGAGGAGGAAGTTTTACATGTAAAACTTTCTGTCGCGATCTTCTCCAGTGAATGGTACCTTCTCCCTCAGCCATTCTCCTAGCAAGGGAATGATATTATCTTGTCTTAACATACTACATACTTCCTTGACATCATCTAGGTCCTCCTTCGAGCCTCAACATTCTTCTTTTGCTCCAACTTCTTTGATTGCTCCTTTAGACATTGGATCTCCCCTTACAAATTTTGAATCACATCCATAGTCTCTTAATACACCTCCTTTTGATGAGTATGGTCTAGATACTTTCCATGTACCAATTCCTCTCTTGAAACTATTTTCCTTTGTCTTGGCATCTTCCCGGCACGTGTGGCCTCTAATCACATCATCACCAATACAAGTTCTATCCCTAACACACACACCGCCATTCGCATCCACCGTGAATCGATCTATTGATGTTCACCATCCGAGCACCTTTTTATTTCTAGTGCTCTTGGTTCATATGATAATAAAGCTCTGGACACTCTTTATACTTATGTTTCTTCCTGCACCATGAGCATCGTATTAGATCAGGACACTCACGCTTGTATTTCTCTGTAGATCCACAATTATAACAAGATCCTCACAAGAACTCACTTCATCCTCTCCCGCAGTTACTATGACCATGAAATCCTCCACGATAACCTCTTCCATGTGCTCCTCCATCTACGTACCCTTCGTAACAATGATCATCATCATTTGAACTTCTTGTAAGACTAGTCCCGGCATACACCAAGATCAATAAAGCATCATGGATCCGATCAATCAACCTATAATCCTTGGTATCATTGGTCGTAGAGATATAGTTCTTACAATATCAAGAATCATTCTTACAGATTGTGCATTGTAGTAGAGGGAACCTACTTGCATCATGATCCTCATGGAAAATTTCACAATCTACCACCATAGCGTGTACTGACTTCCGAGGGAAAATATCCTTTGCATGTCCTTCCACTTCATAGTCTATATACCAAATCCCACTACAAACCTCATACGCTGAGTTTGTAGACAGCTTCTCCAACTGCTTGGCCATTACAACAATTTGAGCCTCCAGAAAAGGAATAACACCAATATCAATGCTCCCAACAATCACAATGTGCGGTGGAAGCTTCCAATGCCTCACGCTAGTGTGTGAAAGTCTTGTGTGATAGATCCATTCTAAATGGTGTTATCAATCCTCCAACAAACCATTAAGCATGTTGATAAGGGTGAATTTCATAAGATAGTTTACATAAGAGAGTATTGAACCACGTGTCATACTCCCGTAAACTCTCTACCATTCATTACTGGATCTCTTTTAGGGTGCAAATGCTCTTCTACTCAAATTTAGGGATATGGAATTCTAATAGGAAGGTGTTATTCAATATAGTGTAGTCTACCAACATTTGATGGGGGTCATACTTTTGATACCAACTATGTGCACATGCTTGCAACATTTTTACAAACTTACTTACCTTTCACCGAGGTAGTGATCCCTTTCGTGTGCCATAGTAATTCACAGTTGTGCACATTCTCTACAACATATTAAATACCCATATAGTCTGGTAAGTGCAAATACATCTCATAGAATACTTATGGAGGTGGTCGAGGAAATTGTCCCTCTGTCTAGAGCTTTGGTTTCCTTTAGTTTTCCTCATCCACCAGATCGACTCAATCCACCAAATTTTGTTCCTCCCGACCCGCCGAGATCCTTCCGAATGTCTGCTTTAGGTTCACCAGGTCCTCCAATTCATATACCACCATATCCACTTACTACAACTAGTAAATGGCCTAAAGTGGTTACACCTAGTGTTCCCAATGTCCCACTAAACTATGCACCGATGGTTTGTGATATTATCCCACTAGAAGTTGTGTGTCCCGCGCCACTCCCAGATGTAATACCCAAACCTTGCTTACTTGCACCTTGTCCAAAAATTCCTCTAAATACCAGAATGGTTTACGTAGCCATGGATGTTCCGAACAAGAAATTATATCTCCTTAAAGACATGATCGAGTTAATCCCACCGATATCGACTAGGTTAACAATACTTCTCCCTTGATTTGGAAAACCAAGCGTTAGGGTTTGGTCATCGATGGGTTTAGATGTACATTGACGAATCTCATTTCTCCATATGATGAACTCTTATCAGAAGTTGAAGGGGATTCTCTCCCGTACTTGCCAAGATGGGGTAGCATCTCAGGTTCCATGTCCTTTGTGTGAACCTCAACTCCTTCCCACAATGTCTACCTCCATAGATCCATCATACTTACAACCTCGCGTTGTCTAGTCATCTCCCTTTCATAAGATTCACTATAGTTGAGTCATCTCTCCTCCCTTTCCTTTTCATTGCAATGTCTACCATCTTCCTCCACCCTAGCTTCCTCTCCCAGTGCTTAGAGAAGCTTAGCCGGAAATGGTAAATGCCTCTAACTTAAGGTAATGATTAAGATCTTCATAGCCAAAGGAATAGTATGCCAAAATGATCATCTGGGCTCCCTTAGAAAATTGAACTCAACAACTTCTAGGCAAGAATACGTAGAAATTACATATTCTAGAGTATAACTAGTCATCACTCCTTTCCACCAGTGATCAATAAAACACATCCAAGTCAGATATGCATCTTGTAGCCTCTAATAATCATCTTGGGTCCATACACATGATCTATAGTACCAGCTTGATCTAGATGCATATGCTGAAAGCCATTCATATGGTTCTACTGGAAAACATTAGAATAATGTTTCGTACAACTCATGGTACAAGTTTTCTTCTACCCATCTATGTGCATCAAACTCAGGTCTAGTGTTAAATCTTTGAGAAAACTCATCCTTTGTGCTCTTGAACCATGCTTCAACACTTTCCAAGTTTAGATGTTCTGTCATCATGCATCATAGGGACCAATATGTATGTCATTTCTCACAACAACTTCAAAAATAGGTCCTGGCAATGGAACCAAGATGTAGTCATTTTTATAACCTTAGATTAACAGTAAAATCCCATGCACATCGGCTGTCACCCAACTTGTAGTCGGGTGCTCACCCAAGGCATGTGTGGGCTCAAGCTTCTCCTTTATGTGAGTCTTGTGAGAATACACCATCTATGACAAATGCTTAAGTGTAAAAGAAGGCAAGGAATCATGCATTCATTCTGAGAACCTAGGATGAGTATTATATCAATGCATCCATAAAAGAGAAATGATAGAAAACATATAGAAATGATTCATAACACCAAGGAAAGACATTATTCTCATGAACACAAATATACTTTAGAATATAACCTTGTATTCATATGTTCAAAAGTAACCACATTGCATTCATCGAGGCCATAACAAACCAATATAACAATGCGAGAGAAAGGTTATGCATGAGGAATCAAACTATGTCCTTCACATTACAGGATAAATATAGACCCATCCCTCCATATATGGTATCACTCCTATATTTTCTCTAATCCCAACCCTAAGTATCCTCCATTATATTTCTATATAGATTCTCCCCTATTCCATCACCTATGCTCTCTCAGGATGATCCTATGTATATTTGTCACCTCTTTTATGATATCCACACACCTCAATATATAGCTTTTTTTGCCTTCAACACCATGCCTTCTGAGGTAACAGATTGGCTACCAAGTTTCCAAGTGGTCCTTTAATGGAGCATTCCTCCTTTGATCTAAGCTCTCCACTCTATGAAATGATGTTCTTCTAGAACCATCCATCGCATGACATGGAATATTCCCTTTTGATCCTATAGCCTCTAGGCTAACACCTTATCCATTTCACATGCTAGATGGGTTACACTTTTCTCATGTGCATCTTAGAATGTCAAATATGGGTAAGTCTCAAAACATGTCTTTCCTTGCACGTGCACCATGTGTTTTGTAAAACCATGCTAGAACCCTTCCATGCACGCCTTTACCTTATGCACCCTTTTTCAAATAGGTCTCACATGCCCACGTGCTTTTTTGTACTTAGTTGATATTATGGGGCCAAAAAAAACCTATGATAATCCACATCCACATCCTCTCGAAATGGGTGAAGAAGAGTGTAGAAATTCAGTAACTAGGAGATATAGGTTCAAATTCAAGATAAACTCCCAAAGATATTGATGTATTAGAAGTTGATGTCATTCCCTTGATGTTTTTGATGTTTTTTTAGGAGTCCTTGTATATCAAGGATGTTATATTCTTGATAAGGAGAGCCAATACAAATCACTCAAGGATGGAATAAGCTACAACATCTGGTTACACCAGTTTAAGTCATGAGTTACTATGATAAGTTATAACTAGCCAAAGTGACTTATTCAGGAAAATATTAATCAATTTTGTTTACTTTTGTTAAAGGATAAAAATATGGGGTGTAAGTGTTAGATATTTTGAACCATGGGATGAAGGATTTGGATAGTATTATTTAGTCTTTTCAATATTTTTTTCAAAATCCCATTAGGTTACCACCAAAACGGGAGGTAGAACATGACATTCAACTATTACTAGAATCCCTCTACCAAACAATAGATTGTATAGGAAATCCTTGTTTGAAAGTACGAGGTAAAGAGACAACTCCAGGAGTTGTTAGACCAAGTGTGATGTGAGTGAGAACAACACCATTCAATTCTCCTATTATGTTGGTTCCAAAGAAAGATGAATCTTGGAGAATGTGCATAGACAACCATGGTTTGAATAAGATCACCATCAATAATAGATATCCACTACCTTGCATAGATGACCTCTTGGACCAGCTTCATCATGTTATATTATTCAAAAAGTTGGATCTTAATTCTAAGTTAACACAAAATTGGAATGAAGGAGAATGATGTATGGAAGACTACCTTTAAAAAATAGGGTTTGTATGAGTGGTTAATACTTCCATTTGGTTTATGTAATGCACCCGATACATTAACGATATTGATGAATGATGTATCAGCAGATTTCATATATTCATGTGTCATTGTTTATCTAGATAATATCTTGATTTTTAGTGCTACATGGGAGGAACATCTAACTCATTTGTAGAAAGTCTTACAATTTATCAAAGAGAAAAAATTGTTATGAAATATGAAGAAGTACGAGTTTTCCAAACATTCACTTGTTTATCTTGGACATGTTGTTAGAGGAGGAGAGCTACAAGTGGATCAAAAGAAGGTGGAATCCATCACCAATTGGCAAATGCCAGTGGGATCCACAAAGACTAGGAGTTTTGG
Source organism: Taxus wallichiana var. yunnanensis (assembly GCA_018340775.1). Taxonomy (NCBI): domain Eukaryota; kingdom Viridiplantae; phylum Streptophyta; class Pinopsida; order Cupressales; family Taxaceae; genus Taxus; species Taxus wallichiana. The sequence goes on along the minus strand of CM031242.1, from coordinate 380,215,800 downwards.
GAGTAGTACAATACATGAGGAAGTTCATTCTAGGATTCTCCACAATCACAATACCTCTACACATAGTGTTTACAAAGAGTAAGTGTTTTTACTGGGGTAAGGAACAAGATAAATCCTTTGAGTCATTGAAATACAAGATTAGTCATGCTCCAATACTTGATCTTCCTAATTTTTAGCAGCCCTTTGAAGTAGAGACACATGCCAGTGATTATGGTATGGGAACAAGTGTCACTATAGGAGGTAATCCAAGTATGCTATCATTCGAGACCTTTACTTCAAAGATACTTATAGGATATTAAGTATATGATAAAGAAATGTATGCACTAGTTAAAGCCATTAAAAAATGGAAACATTATTTGTTGGATAAAGAAATTATTGTGCATAATGACAAAAACCTCTCCAATATTTACAAGAATAGTCTAAATTGAAGCGGGTAAGACACTACAAATGAATGAGGTTCCTTCAATAGTTACATCTAGTCATCAAATACAAGAAGGGTAGTATAAACTTGGTGGAAGACATGCCTTCTTGGCCACTATCTCTTAGATTGATCCTTCACAAAGGATGCTTATGGAGAGGCATATGCCCAAGACAAAGACTTTGGGATGACATTTTAGCAAATTGCAATCCCAATGGGATGAAAGGATGTGGATAGAAGATGTTATCTTAAGGACGGGTTGCTTCACCGGTGGGGCAAGATTTGTGTGCCGAAAGAAGAAAGGCTTCTATTGATGAGGTAAGCACATACCTTGAAAGTAGATAGACATTTTGGTGTTGGTAAGACCCTAGACCACTTACAAAGGTATGTGTATTATCCCAATATGCAAAAATAAGTATCAAAATTTATACGTGGATGTAAAATTTGTTGTAGTAGTAGTAAGCCCAAGACTAGGAAGGAGGGTTTGTACATGCCTTTACAAGTCCCTACTCATTTATGGGAGGACATTTCTATAGATTTTTTAGGAGGATTATGTATGTCTAAAAATGTCCATGACTATCTCTATGTTGTTGTTAATATATTCAAGATAAGATGTTTATTCTTATGGATTGTAAAAAGATAGTAAAAGCACATGAGGTAGCAAATATTTTTTGTTACTAATGTATGGTGCATTTTGGATTGCCGAAGTCTATTGTTTTTGACAGGATTCTAGGTTATTGGGGAAGTTTTGGACTACTTTGTGGGTCAAGATGGATACCAAGTTACAGAAGAGCACAACCTTCCATCCAAAAAATGATGGATAGATAGAGGTGGTAAACATTACTTTGGTTCAGCTGATAAGAGGATATAATAGACAATATCCAAGGACTTGGGATGAGTCCTTAGCCTAAATTCAACATTACTATAACCTGGAAGTACACACAACCACCATGAAGTCACCGTTTGAAGCATGATTGGGGAATCTACCTACAAATCCACTAGACATGGTAGTTAGGTAGCCAGATGAGGAGGAGACACAAGAAACATAGGTGACTAGAGTGAACAAATTCATTGAGATGATTTGAAAAATCCATCTCAAATTCAAAGAGTAGTTGGAGAAATCCCAAGCCAAGTACAAACTAGAAATGACACTCATAGGAGAGAGAGCATAAGATTCATGTTGGAGAAAATTTTGGCTTTACTTGAGAAAGGAGATGTTACAAGGTTAGGCATGAAATCTCAAGCCGTATGATATGGACCCTTCACCATATTGGAGAAAGTTGGAGAAAATGATTTTTGGCTTGATTTTCCACCTTTATATAGATGCACTCAGTAGTGAAATGTGAGAACTTGCACCTATATGAGCCACTCATTCTTGATGAAGATAAAGGATTCCAATTTCTACCTTCCATAGAAGATTATGTCTTGGAATCACGAGACTGATTGGAGGAGGGCATAGTGCTACAACAGAAGGTAAAAGAGATGAGGAGAGGTCCGCAAGAGTATTGGAAGGTTGGACTGAAAGGTAAAACACCAAGGCAAGCCCAATGGTACTCGAAGGAGAAAGTGAGGGAATTATGTCCTCATATATTCCCCACTAAACTTTTGTGGGACCAAAATCCTCCTAAGTAATGGAGGTGTGATCCATAGGGATCCAAAATGACTCCACATCATTATATCATCCAACACCAGAAGGAGAAAATGGAGAAAATAAGGTTTTGTAAGTATTTTAATAGAACTCTGTTCCCCATGTAGACCGAAGGTTGTGTAACCTCCGGTCTGTGTAGGGTGGCAGTCCTGTAACCAATGGTCTGCGTAGGGTGGTGGTACTGTCACTTTTGACAAAAAAAAATTGAAGCATAAACGAATGCGATTTGAATGGTTTGAATTTGTCCCTTCCCTATGACGATGTTTCTCATTCTCTAGTGCATGGGAGGACATGGAAAAGGCTATAAATACTTAGGAGGAGCATAGGATTGGATCATCGAAGGCAATTTGGATTCATAACAGTAAGTGAGAAAATATATTTAGTGTTGGAGTTGAATTTGTAGAAGCAAGGGGCTACAAACAAAGAAAGCAAGCATAGGAAAAGATAATTTGAAATTTTTATCCCTTTTTCTACTTATTGTAATATGTATTCTTGAATTATATGCCAATACATAAGTGGGAAGAAAGAGAATTTTCCCTTCTCAACTGGTTTTCCCTCACAAGGGGTTTCAAAGATAAAAATATTTGTGTTGAGTCTTAATTTTTTTCCCTCTTTGTGATTTTGTAATTCTAAAGCATACAAGAATCTATGACTAGCTCAATTTTTTCATTTTCTAATAGAAATTAGAACAATAACATAAAATTGTGATTTGTGAAATTCCAAAGTTGAAGGTTTACAAATCATGTAACCAATGTTAGTTAGTTATATCATAGATCACAAAGATACAATGGATGGAATGAAATGATTGACCTAATGTTGACACAAAAGGGATTTGAGAGGTAACGTGTACACAAGAAAAGGTTTCTTTGTTAGTACGTTCCCTAAATCTATGCCCCAACTCTAGGAAAGGGGAAGAATAATGATAGAAAAAATATGATCAACACAGAATATTTCTTAGGATTCAAATAAAATAGAAGTCTAATCAATACGGGATACCTTCAATGCCATGACAATAAGATTAGCCATCCTTCAAGGGTATGGTATAATTTATACATATGTGATATAGATGGAAAAAGATAACATATTTGATAGTTATGCTTTAAGGGATCAATCTATTTCTTTGATTTGATTTATTTTATTATTATTATTTTTACATGAACAAGCTGTCCTTCGAGGAAGTAGTCTATTTTTATTTCTTTTAATTTTGATTAGAGCATCCTTTTATTTTGATTTGTACATGGGGAAGATCTACAAATAGCTAAGTAGACCACTTAGGAGGGGACAATGAATGTACAAGAGACACCCCTAGACCCTTTGCATGATCCAATATGCGAATGATAGGGTGATGAATGTAATGATCATGGATTTCTCACCAAAAGGAAGAATCTATCCAATAGTAATATGTTACGAGAAGAGCCATGATGCTCATATTTAAGGTCACATCTAGGAAAGTAATGAATGACCACATAATTTCAAATCACTACAATGGAATATGGAAGAGTCTAATGATGGAGGGATGATCCAAGAATATGAATAAGATCTCACTAGAAGACATGATAACAATAGAGTGGTCACAAGTGTAATACATTAAGAGGTTCCACTTCCATTTTACCATCAAGGGAGGCCAATCGATAGGCTCTAAACCCATACTTATATGTGATAAAGTATGGTCCAATCTAACTAGGGGAAACATTTTGTGTTGGATCCTTTCTAGAGTAGTGACATTATGATTTTGTTTGAGAATGAGGTCATTAACATTAAAATTTCATTCTTTGATGTTATTCTTTTAAGAACATTTAATGCACTCTTAATAAACATGATGGTGTTCAAGAGAGATAAGGTGACACTCATCTAACAACTCAAGTTGTGTTAGACGTGTTTGGCGATAATCTTAATCAGAGATGAAGTCATAAAGGGACATGCATAAGGATGAAATTTTAACTTTGAGAGGGAGGATGGATTCAGAACCATACATAAGTGAAAAGGGTGTATCCCCCATGGAAGTACATATGTTAGTCTGATAAACCCAAAGAGAAAAAGTGAGATGAATATGTCAGATAAGTCCTAATTGGTCAATAGTTTTCACATGAATGTTTTGAAGAGTTTTGTTAGTGGCTTCGGCATGGTTGTTAGCTTGAGGATAATATGGAGATGAGAATATTAGTTGGATTTTAAATGAATCGTAGAGCTTCTTAAGATCTTTGTTTTTAAAGGACTTTTCATTTTCTATAATAAGTGTTTCGTGGAACGCCAAAGTGGAAAATGATGTGATAATAGATAATGTTAATGATTAGACTGGATTTAGTTGAAGTGAGTGGAATTAATTTCACCCACTTAGTGAAATATTCAGTTGTAGTGATGATAGAGTGATGTTGTTGTGAAGACCGAGGATTAATAAGACTGATGAGATCAAAACCCATTGTGAGAAGGGCCAAAGGTCTTGAGCCGGATGCAAAGCTTGACTAGGAATGCAAATAAGATTGGAATTTTATTGAAATTTTCCACACTTCTTGACATGTTCATAGTAGTAATGATTGAGATAAACCTAGTAATATCCAAGACAAAGAACACGCTTAGAGATGACTAAGCCATTAAAGTGTCTATTGCAAATTCCATCATGGACCTCTTGGATAACACGAGAAGATTCATGGGATTTAAGGCATCAAAAATGAATACCATCAAATCCATGATTATAAAGGATGCTACCAAGGATTACATAGTGGTTAGCACACTAAAGGAAAGAAATCCTAGCATTCTTGGATAGATCGGATGGAATGATAGATTTGGATAAATAATCAAAGATTTAGGAGTACTACAGATACAACAAATGAGATTCAACAAGATTAACATGAGCTAAGTCGTGGAATGGTCGATCACTACGGTGAATGACAACTAAAAGTTTAGATTATTCCATTTTCCATGGGATGAGAGCTGCAAGGGATGCCATCGTATCAGTGAAACAATTAGATGATCGAGGCACAACTTGGATAATATAAGTATCGAAAGCCTCAAGGAAGAGAGAGAAAATTTCATGATATTTTTTAAGAGTGTCATTCTTACATTGATACTCACCCATGAATTGTTTGATGATAAGTTTAGAATATCCATAGATATCATGATTTGAATGCCTAGAAAGAGAGTTGTTTCAAGACCTAAGAAAAGGGCTTTGTATTCCGCCATATTATTCGTGTAGTCAAAATTGAGATTTTTGTGAGGAGAATAGGGTCATCCGCAAGAGGAAAGAGAATGATGTCAGTGCCTCTCCCTTCTTGAATTTAGAACCGTCAAAGAAGAGAGTCTTTATAAGGTTTTCATCTTCATGATTAAAGTGATTAATGGACTTGTCTGGGAATTTCTCATGAGGTAGATGTGTACTAGGAAGAGGGAATTCCCATAATTGGTTGGAAATATCTTGGCCCTTAATATATTTTCTAGAAATGAACTCAAGGTCAAACTCAGTCATGAGCATTAGTCATCGAGTAATAAGATTGTTGTGATATGGTTTATAATGCATTGTATTAATTGGATGAAAATTGGTAACGACATAAGTCTTGTGATTGAGAAGATAGTGTCGAATTTTAGAGGTGGAAATAAGAGAGTGCAACACAACTTTTTAGCTTCAGTGTAGTGAGTCTCACATTTGTTAAGGGTGTAACTGATGTAATAAACATCATGTTCATGACCTTGGTCATCATGATGTGCTAACATAGCCCCTAGATCGTGATCGTAATAGAGATGTATAGATAAAAAGGCTCCCCTCGCATGGAGGTATGAGAATTGGTCGAGACAAAAGATATTTTTTAAGGTTGTCAAAGGAATTTTGGAAATCTTGGTCCCAATTGAAGTCTATGTCTTTATGAAGAATATGATGGAAGGGTTGGCATCGATTTGAAAGTTGCGAGATAAAATGGTGAAATGATTGAAGTTGGCCTTGAAGACTACAAAGTTTTTAAGATTGGAAGGAGGTGGAATTTAAATGATTTCTTTTATTTTTTTAGGGTCAACTTTAATGCCCCTAATGGAAATGATAAAGCCAAGGAGTTTTCTAGTTAACACTCCAAATACACACTTGGATGGATTAAGGTGAAGGTAGAAATGGATAAGGCACTCAAAAATGGCTTCAAGGAAAGAAATATGGTGGCGGCGATGTTTAGATTTACCTAAAATTTCATTGACATAATCCTCTATTATTTTATGGATGAGATCATGAAAAATGTAAGTCATGGCCCACTGATAAGTAGCTCTAGAATTTTTCAAACCAAAGGGCATGCCACGGTAGCAAAAGGTCCCCCAAGGAGTGATGAAGGAAGTCTTATATTGGTCTTTTGTTGTGATGAGGATTTTTTGTAACAAGAAAACCCATCCATAATGTAAATCATCTTGTCACCTGCTGTGAGATCTACAAGTTGATTAATGTTGGGAAGTGGGAATTTGTCTTTAGGGAAAGTGAGATTAAGATCTCCAAAGTAGGTACATATGCAAAGTTTTCTACACTCTTTAACAACGGGTAAAAATTGGAAACCCATTAGGTGTATTCAATTGGGATGATGAAATTGGAAGAAAGAAGACATTGTAACTCCTCTTTGAAAAGGAGAGAAACTCAAGGGTGCATGCGATGAAGCTTTTTCTTAACCGATTTAATGTTGGGAATGGTGATGATATTATGGATGACAATAAAAGGGTCAAGACCTAGCATGTCTAAATATCATCATGTAAATGCATTGCTATGATGTGAGAGGAATGTGGTAAAATACTCAATCTCATGTGGATCAAGGTATTTAAGAACCTCGAGGATGTAAGACTCCTACGAAATCTCGATATTGACATCGATGGTGGCTTCATTGAGAAGAGTGGATGTGTCGGATGGTAAGGTCTTATGAAGATAATAATCCTATTCCCCATGTGGGAAAGAATAGTGTCATTGTCAAGTACATTTAATTATGTCAATGGTAGAAGAGTCTTTTTCTATCATGTTTAGATGGCAAAGGGTAAGGGACCTAGTCTAGTTCTTCTTATTTGATAGGTGACTAGCCCCAAAGTTATGGTGGAGACTAAAAATTTGGATGTAATAGATATAGTGTAATCTATATCCATGGACTCGTGGAAGGAAAAGATCGAGAAGGAATTTCCATGCACATCTCGGATGGTGGAATCAGGTCATTGGATTACTTCGGTATCCTAATCCAAACCTTTCGTGAGGCTTTCGCCACTAATCAATAATGGGGCCATGTGGATCCTGTGTCTAGCATGGTTTTACCTTTGGTTTTCTTGATTATTTCAAGGGGTAAAACTGATCTTGACCTCAATATGGTGGGGTTTCTAGGGTACCTGTAATGTTGATTTTTTTTTATTACGCATCATGTAAAGTAATGGATGAAAGCTTCTTTCCTGTAAACAAGCTTACAAAGATCAAACTTAGACAAGATAATGTTACTGCTCAAAAAATGACTTAAGCTTTTATTGATGTTTATGATTGTGCTACAAGATGATAAGATGGAAATGTGACTATCACTTATTTATATTATATTATATATATATATATATATATATATATAATATATATAACTATTATTAATCATGACTTTCAGATCCATAAATCATATTCTTGGTCTATGTACAAATTTTTAGATATGTTAGAAGCTACAAAATCAATTATTTCTTCCTCTCCTACAGTGGTGTCAGAATTAGGAATAGAAATGTAATCCTCGGAAAATAAGTCAAAGGATTCCTCTAGGGTATCAAAAAGGTGAGAAAGTGTAGTGTTGGTGCTAGATATGTTGATGTGGTTGTGGTCTTCAACTTCAGGTGCTATGTTGAGGTCTTTTGATAAGTCTAATCTAGTCTCGTAAGTGTACTTGTATTGTGCTAGATCTACATGGAGTCTTATAGCTTCATTGTATGCATCCCATAATGCTTTGGTAGCCTCACGAATATGCCAAGTTATTGTGAATATATCCTAAATATGGTTGAATGATGCATTTTGGATCACACGGAGCTCAAGATTGTGGATGTCAAATGATAGGAAAACACCAATGTCAGTTATAGGGTAATTATTACCACCTAATTCCATATGAAAGAAACATTCTTGCCAATATATTAGTAGATAATAACAAAAATAAGACATTTTGATTAGATTATGCTAGAAAATATGAAAAATAAAAATTAACACATGAATCACTTTGGTGATCAAGGTAATTGTTAGAGATTGCTTTATTAGTTTTATCAATTTATTAAAATAGAGTTAAGAACCTTGATCAAGCTATCACTTAAGGTAAATTCATAATTTTGATGATATATTATGAATACATAGAAAAAAATTACCTACAAATAGTGTCTTAGGCAAGCAAATTGAGCAGATTACCTTGCACAATGGGTGAATTTGGTGGACAGATGGAAGAAGATGACTGAATAGTGATAGTGAATGATTTGATGAAGATATTCAAGTGGAGACAAAATTGGATGAAATGGGTGAACATTGGGATGATCATTCCGTGATTTAGACTTCCCAAGGATATCATCAACATAATCTTCAATAATTTTATGAATGAGATCATGGAAAATGTACATCATAGCACGTTGGTACATTGCCCCAGCATTTTTGAGACCAAATGGCATGATGCAGTAGAAAAAGGTTCCCCAAGGGGTTATAAAGATGGTCTTGTGTTGATATTTAGGGCAATAAGAATTTTATTATAACAATAAAATCCATCCATGAGGGAAATCATTTCGTGGCCATTTGTTAGGTATATGAGTTGATCTATGTTTGGTAGAGGGAAATCATCTTTTGGACAAGCAAGATTGAGATCCTTGAAGTCTGTGCAGATACGAATTTTCCTGAAGCTTTAGTTACTAGGATGATGTTGGAGACCCATTGTGGATAGTCAATGGGTATGATGAAATTTGTGGATAAAAGGTACTGTAATTCTTCCTTGACAAGGAGAGCTATACATGGGTGCATCTTACAGAGATTTTGTTTGACCAGATTAACATTAGGATATGTGACAATGTTGTGTATGAAAATGTTGGGATCAATCCTAGGCATATCATTATATGACTAGGAGAAGGCTTGATGATATTTTGTTAGGAATGTAGTAAAATCATTCAATTCTTATGGATCAAGGGATTGGCTGACCTTGACTATATAGGGGTCTTGAGGTGTTCCTAAGTTAATATCAAGTGTGGATTCATTAAGAAGAGTGGGTGTTTGAGTGGTAGGTATTTTTGAAGGTAATGATCTTTAGCTCCCATATGAGATAGGATATCCTGGTCATCCTGACATTGAAGGATGTCTATGGTTGGTGAGTCTTCTTCAACCATTTCTAGATGAACAAGTGGTAGAGATTTAGCAGAGTGGCTAGATTGATATGTGAGTGGTCCCAATGATATAACATTGATTAAAAAATAATTAGGTGGAATAGGTATGACATCGTCTATGTTTATGGAACCTTGAGGGTTTACGGGTGGTGATTCTGGTTTGGAAATAATTGTGGAGGTAGTTGGTTTAGATATATTGGCTTCACATGCTACAGGAAGGGGGTTCTTATAACCTAGACCAATTTTCTCATGAGGTTTAAGGGAACGTAGAACCGGCTGATCATGGATCCCTTGTTCATAACTCCCAAGACCAAAGCCTCTCCACATACATCAATGGAGATACATATGAGAGAATTTTAGATTATCAAGGGATTTGAAATCCATTGTGAAAGGCATGGTGTGATGTGGATTGATAATGTGAGATGGTGGATGGTCACATCCTCCATAGACAAGATTGGTTTTAAGATAAGTTAGACCATAAGAGATAATATATCCTATGTTAGGGTCATACATGGGTTGTTTTTAGGATGACCATATGTTTTTGGTGAAGGGATAGAGTTGAGCATGAGGAGGTGATATTCCCCAAGTGTGAGGTGCTTCACGGCTTCTCCAAGAGAAGAATATTTTGGTAATTTGGAAGAGGGGATAAAGGTGCTAGTAGATTCTTGATCAGATGATTTAGGCATGGACATAGGTACAAGAATATTATTTGGGTGATACATCATATAGCAAAGTTAGCAAATGGATTCAGATCAGTAGGGACAATGAGCATTTGGCCTTCATGTTCATACTTGAGACAATGATGAAGGGTGGAAGGAACGCAACACATGGTCCATATCCAGGGGCATCCTAGTAACATGTTGTACTGAAACTCTCCTTCTATAATGTAGAAGAGTTTGGGAAGATTTTTAACACCGACCTTAAACAAGTATAATTGTTCCTATAGTAGGTGTGATAGTGTCGTTGAAAGAGCGTAACAGAACTAGAGTCTGAGTGATAACAGTGTTGGGTAGTTTGAGTTGATCAAAGGAAAGGGATGATATGATGTTGATGGAGACACCACTATCAATCATGACCCTCTTGATGGATATGTCATTGATTTGAGTAGTGATGAAAAGTGGTAGGTCATGATCCTCTAGTCTAAGAGAGGGAATTTCATATGGTTCAAATGAGATGGTGATAGATTCTTTTAGGGAACCTATAAAATTTGTGAAAGGGGGTGGATCATTAGTTGGGATAGTGATGGATTGGAGGGATTCTAACATGGCCTATTTTTGAGTTGGTGATGTCTACACAAGTTCATAAAGTGACATCCTAATGGGGGATTGGTGTAGTTGTTTAATAGTTACTGCAACATGGTGAGTGGAGACGTAGCTGCTTGAATTCAGCCTTTGACTTTGGATGATGATGTTTGATTAGGATCTTTAGGATCCAATGAAATGGAGACCTTAGGTTTATCATATGGTGCTGATAATTCTAGAGGTGAAGGTATGGCAACAAAGTCTCTATCTTCCTTAGACCCAGATGACTCTTTGTCATAATTTTGTGAGCATGTGGTGACATGGACAACATTGACTTGGTGGTTAGATGCTTTAGGGGTAGACTCTTCTAAAGGTATTGAGGTTGATGTCGATGTTACGTAAGAAGGAAGGAAGAGAGAACTACCAATATTTTGAAATTTTTGATGAAAGGATCTATAATCCTCTATGGTATGGCCTCGTGTTCTATGGTAATCATAAAAAGTAGCAAATTCATACCAAGTAGGCTTCCACACATGGCATCCGATGGCTTCAGAGGTGGTAATGTGATGAGTGCTTCTTGTAATAAGTTATCCAAAATGGTGGCATAACGTCCTTTAGGTCTGAATGTAGTTGGGCATTTATTTTTCTTAGGAGGAGGTGAAGTGGGTTGTTTGGCAATAGGTTTTTACTTGGTGGATGTGGAGGATTTGTATTTTTGTAAGAAGTGGATGCGGTGGCTACAAACAATATTTAGGTTATATAGGAAGAAGATGGTGAGGATCAAATGTGGATTCCCACCGTGAGGTAACATATGTGGAATACGAGGCTCACGGTGGATTCTCGATGTAAGGATTATGCCCCCTGTAATGATAGGGTGATTAATTGGTATGATAAAAGAAGATTCATGCAAAGGATCTAGATCCGGGGGAGATAAGGATGGTTTTTAGGATCCTGAGTGATGTTTAATCTGGAAGGTCTCATAGGTCTTAGTTTTTACATGACAAGAGGATTTCAAAAAGTGGGTATGCCTCTTGGATGAAATGAAGGATGGAAAGGAGGAGGACCATAGAAATGATAAGTTTCATCATAATAAGGACTTCTAAAGAGTTGAACGATGCCCTACTTATTAGGTCCTCTTGATACTTTAGATGAACTAGGTGTATTTTTGAATTTGATTCTAATGAAGGAGAAGAAGTTTGGATGGTGTGGTGTAAATGATTTTTATATTTTAGATTATGTATATTCACATATTAGGGATGGTTGTGTCTTATGGTTATCTTTGGTGGAGGTGATTGCACTAATAATGTTTCAAGTGGTATCATAGTTATATTTGCAAACCTAGGTGTAGGTGTTAATGTAGTCGTGTTGGAGGGTAAGGGTATGGAATTGGTAACAACATCGACAAGGATACCAAGTATGTCTTCAATAGCAAGCTATGGTTCAAGCGATTTCAAGCTTGTCAGATTTTGGCTTAGACTCTGGGTGTAGGTGATGGAGACATAGGGAGACTTTGAGAAATGTGTTCAACAGGGGAGGTTTCTATGTTCATGGTTTTAAACTCATTGAGTGTTGGTGTTGATTATGTAGATTTTTTTGTTAGGTGATAAAGTAGTCAGAGGGACAGGCTCAATTTTAGTTATCATATTAATGGTATGAACAATGTTCATTTGTGGTTTCTCGGAGGAAGAGGGGTGATTTGGAAAAGGCTTCTTAAATATGTTGAGACCTTGATTTGGGGGTGCGTTTGGATTATCTAAGTGAAGGTCACCCTTTTCAATCAAGTCTTGAAGCACATTGCGGAATGTGTGACACCTTTCGATGTCATGACCATTGACCCTATGTAATTGCATAAATGTTGGGCCCCAGAATATTGGCTAAGTACAAGAAGGTGCGTGGGCATGTGAGCCCTTTATATTCTATAAAGACCACATGGAATTGAGATACTTGATGAAAATCCCATTTTCAAGGGTGCATATGTCATTGGGTCCTATTATTCTAAGAGTTTGAGTTCACGTTGGTTGTAAAACCTGGAAAGAGTAATTCAAAATCTAACGACTTATCAAGGATTAACTCAAGGAGGACACACAAATCATTGAGGATACCAATATAGGATGTGCAATTGTTTAGGTTACGGCGCGCACCCTTAGATTTGGAAGATATCACGGTATTCTTGAAAACTAGTGTGGCACGAAGGGATGAAGGATTTGGAGAGGAACCAATTAGCAATACGAGTCACACCCTACATGTTGATTAGTGGAGATCTATATAAGTTAGGATGTGATGAGGTTCTCGTGATGATGTGTATTAGAACATGAATGCGTGACAATTTTGGAAGAAGTGCATGGTGGATTTTACGAGGACACTATGCATGAAATGCAACCATACGGAAGATCCTAATGGTAGGATTTGTGGGAAACCATCTACCAGATTCTATTGAGTTTTGCAAGACTCCGTGACCATTTCCAATGCCTTGAAAAACCTAGGAAGAGGGATGAAATGCCCTTATGACCAATAACCAGTGCTGAAACATTTGAAAAATGGACAATTAACTTTGTAAGGAAATTTTTTCCAAATGTGCAAAGGAATGGCTCATGGTATATCATTAATTACCGAAAAGATGGGCAGAGGTAGTGCCTACAAAGGATTTTACTGCAATGAAAAACTTCTAGATTTTTATGGGAGAACATAATAAGAAGGTATGGTTGTCCTTTAAGCTTACCAAGTGATAGAGGTACACATTTCCTAAATGAAATGGTTAGGATTCGGTTAGTAGAGTTTATGTTGGCCCATCACAAAATAACCCTCTATCATCTAAAGGAAAATGGAACTACTAAGGCATTTAACAAAATACTAATTCAAATGTTGACCATAATATACGACGCGTCAAAAGACAAGATTGGGATGATAAAGTATCAGTCATTCTATGGGCATACATGACAACATACAATAGGTTGAACAAGGCCACACCATTTTAATTGGTTTTTGGTGTGGAGGTTTTTTTACTAGTTGAATTCATGTTACTATTGATGCTATAGTGTGCATAGGAGGGTTGGATGATGAACAAGCATTGGAAGAAAGGATTGATAAGTTGATGCAGTTAGACAAAAGGAGATCACTTACTAGATGGAGTAAGAAGATAGAAAAATTAAGAAAAAGGCATGGCATGATCATCATACAAAAATAAATTTTAGGTTTGGAATATGGCTCTGTTGTTTGATTCCAAGTTTTGCACCATTCGAGGAAGTTGAACATCCATTGACTATGACCTTACATCATATTTTACATCCTTAATTCAGGTGCTTTCTAGTTACAAGCGCTATATGAGATGAGATTACTAGGTCATTTCAATGGGAGTAGGCTGAATCCCTACTATAGATAAGTCTTCTTGGTGTTTGTAAATAAGGCAATATTTCTAGTTAGCTTAGGATTTTCCTTTACGCTTTTTATTTTCTTGTGTTTCCCTTTCTCGTTGCTTATTCCTTTCTTTTTGTTTTCTTTTCACCTTGTGCACCAATAACCACATTATTGTCTAAAGTTGTGAATGTGTAGAGAACCGCGCATATGTTTTAGTGTGTACTATAGTAGTGTAAAGTAAACTATAATCCAGTTGAGTGGCCCAGTATAAGGAAACACATAATATTGAAAAAGCACATAGGGAAATGGTGGATAATGAATTATGGTGTCAAGGAGGCTATAACAAAGACCACTTACAAAGGATTAAGAGCATAGGAACAACATGAGGTAGGTGAGGTAAAAATTAGGTAAAGGATAGAATAAGTGCCTTCAGTGATGTACACGTGCACATAAGAGTCTTCAGTCAGATTGGATTTTTGTGTGCCAGAAGGTTGTAGAAAGTTTTTCACGCAGGATTCGCATGCGTGGGTAAGGGTGCTTAAGATCAGCCTAGTGAAAATGCTGCATTTAATGCTAAAGTACGTTGGTTGGTGGTATATAATTTATTATTTTAGAGGAGAAAAAAATATAAATATGAGGTCGGGAAAGTCATTATTTTACCTTGCTATTATGAATTTGAAGAGCTCTTGCAAACTAGGGCATCTAGAGAGATTTGTGTGAAGGAAGAAGAATCGTAGAGATCTAAGTGCACGACTAGGGTGGATCTACAAACCAAGAGGAAGGAGTACATGGGTGTGAGAAAATTTTGTTTGAAGTGCACCATCTTGTGGAAGGGTTTTCCTAGTTAGGGTTTGGTAGCTAGGGCACGAAGAGAGAAGGATTTCTTCATGGAGTTAAGATTTAGAATTGACCAGTAGTAGTAGAGCAGAGCAAGGAGTTCTAAATTTTAACCTAATAAGAATAATGGCACCAAAGAAGGTGACTATTTCCCAAAGAAAACAAAAGGGTAAAGGAAAAGGAAAACAAACCATTATCTTCACTAGTTCCAATGAGGAATGGTATGCAGAAATGTAGTACCCAAATTTAGTGTTGTTGGGAAATGAGTGGGCATCGTACTTGAGAAAAATGGCCGTGAGTGATTACAACCATCGAACAAGCACTATAGAGAAAAAATGACATTAGAGCTGGTTTGTCCAATTAACAAGAGGATACTGTGATGGAATACCAATATATAGTGACGAGGTGAAAGTAAAGTTGGAAACCATAGGGTTATTAATCGTATGAGTTGCCTTATTTTAGTAAGCTCGAGCAGCTATATCAGTGGTTGATGTCACACGTACATGAATACCATTTCTACTTTACAAGTCACAAGATATGCATAAGACCTCAGTTGATATCCAAATTCATAGGCCTAAATTGTGAAGGAGAATCCATAGATGATGATTTGAGTGATAAGGAGGCCATCAAGGAAACTTTGGAGGCTTACGAATACAAAAAGGGTTTGCGGTACTTTTACATCACAAAAATTCTAGACCCTATTATGAGGATGGCCACGCACTTGGTCACCAATATTAGTAAACAATAAAGATGGATGCAAGTAAACAAAGCATGGTTAAATGTATGTTGGAAGATCTCGTAAGGGACCATCTATAACTTTTCTGCCTTTATTACAGATGAGATCATAAGCGTGGCGCGTAGAAGGGGAAAATATACTATTTAAGAACATTCTCCTCACCATCATCTTCTTAGATATTAGAGTGCCCGATGGGCCGAGAAGTTCATTTGGGAGTATCCAAAAGGTAACCCCTTTCTTGTAAAAAGGTTCAAGAATTATACTTGTGAAACCATGATGTTTGACCACAAGTCATGCCTAGAAAAGTGGTATAGATGAGTGCGTGATGCATTTGAGGCACCTTGAGTAGTTTCCCTTACTTGTGGATGGAGAGAGCGAGTTTTAGTTTATCAGCATTTTTACATTGGCGGGTTTACATTGACAAATGGGGCTAAGAGCCCATGGTGTATGCTACACTTCTCCTTCACTCGCGTAATACTTCCAATAAGGGGTTATCCAGTTTAAGGAGGCCAAACTAAGGTTCGACCTTAGTGAAGTAGACCAAGACCACCATAAATTGTGTCAAAAGCTTGTATATCCTAAGAAGCGTGTGTACGTGGAGAAGTATTTCTCCTACAAAGTACAAATGATGAAGTCGATAATGCTACCGATCGCGGAAGGGATGCACCAGTGGTATATATGCACATAAGGCCTAAGTGTAAGAAAGGTTCCTAGCTAGAGAGTGATATCTCCATCCCGCATAACCCCATAGATTAGAAAAATACCATGCCAAAGAAGAGGGAAAGAGAAGAGGTGCATGAGAACAAGGCACCAAGTGTGTAAACTACATAATTGGTGGGTGATCCGAAGTAGTCATGAAGCCTAGCACTTATGTGCATAATAAGAAGTCCCAAGTCAAGGAGAAGACCCTAGAGGAAGAGGATTTAGAGCATGAATGACCCATCACACATGAAGAATCACCAAGGAAGACGTCACGTATTTAGGAGTAGGAGAAGGAAGTATCTCCTATCTTTGGAATCCCAGTTAGGAAGAAGTAGAAGGTGGCAGAAGAGGTAGAATCAGAGGAAACAAAGATCCTAGAGGCCTACATTGGTGATAGGGATGATGACGAGCCCAAGGGAGGTCAAAACCATCGATATATTATGTACATGAATTTGAGAAGGAGGAAGATGAAGAGGAGAATAACGAGGAGGAATCGGAGGATCAATGCAAGGGGATGAGGAAGAGATAAGCACAAACAACTAGGAAAACCTAAGCCTCACCAAGGAACAAGTGGAAAAATCCATGGAAAGAGAAGTGGCAGGCATCATTAAGGATTTGGTGGAGTAGGAGTTGGAGCAGAGTGCGAGATGAAATTTTAAAGAAAATAGAAGAAGAAAGCATTGGGAAATAATATGGTAGCATGGGTGGGAATCCCAATTTGGTGGTAAGCTTCCCAAAGGCTGTGCAAACATGTGGGAAGGGCGTAGTGGTAAAGGGTGAGGAATGGGATATATCAATGATCCAAGAAAGGTGCTACGCGTGTGCTTCCAAAGCACCATACTAATAGAACAACTCATGACTATGACTTTTTTTCATGAAGAAGGCACATATCTCTAAACCGAGAAAGATGCTATCTTGGTCATTCGATTCCTACATGGATGAACCTAAGTTTAAAGTAAGTTAGGGAGTGTTGATGAAGGTGCTAGAGACAAAAATATTTAATCCCTTCGTGGATACTCAACAATTGTCAAATGATAAAGTCTCTGCAACACGCCAACAAATTTTTAGTTGAGATTAAGACTAGACTATTCGGAAGAAATGATAGAGTAATATTCCTGGAGGAGGAATTGGAGAAGGAAAAGAAGGAGCTTCGTTGAGAAGAGAAAGGACTTGAAGCAAGAAGAGCTTATCAACATGGTATTAAGGCGTGAACTAAAAGAGGAGAAATCAAGGGTGCGCGAGCTACACAAGAAAATGTAAATGATTATGAGTGTTATTGTTTTAAAGCATCCTGACCTAGCACCACCTGAGAAAAAATATGAATCAATCTTGTAGTTTCTTGAGGATTTGACCTGCATCCTTATAATAGAAAGGTTTCCACTTTCCTTAGAGACTATAGAATAAGCACTTGCATGCCAAGAGAAAGAAGAGAAGATGAAGGTTTTTGACATCGTTTCTTGATATACCAAACTCCTTGCAGAGGTAAAGGCCACCGCATAAGTTTACGAAGCTGCATATGAGTTACGCACGGATAGAGATATAGTGAAAAGAATCCTTGTCACCACACATGAAATGGAACTCAAAGAGTTTTAAGAAAATAATAAAGCGGGACGAGGTAGAAAGAGATAAAATCCTGGCTGAGGTAGAAAAGAAGTTAGAAGCTATCAAGACCTTACGAGGCTTGATCAAAATCTAGCTAGAATAATTATACCCCCGAGATCACCTATAGGATGGACGTGCTTGATGACTTGGGAAAAAAATTAGAGGGTATTTTTGAGAATTAAGTTTTGAGGTGGTGGCGACTTAGGCAAATACCTTTGTCGGCAAGTGCAGTGAGGTTGATGCCTGCGAAAATCTAGAGGCGAGGAAATAGCGAAGGATTTCCCTCTCCTCCAAAAATAATCTTTGTTCTCTTTCATTTTCCCCATTATTTCTCCCAATTATTCATTCCTTCATTCTTTCTCCCACTATTTGGAGCCTTCCATTCTCTATTCATTAAAGAAAAGTATTTCCGAGAATGGATAACAAAGCGTAGTGTGGGGTGATGTTTGGCCCCAGAATATTGGCTAAGTACAAAAAGGCGCATGGGCGCATGAGACCTATTTAAAGAAGGGAATGTGAGTTGAAGGTGCAAAGGAAGGGTTCTAGAAGGTTTAATAGAACACATAGTGCACGCGTAAGACAAGATGGGTTTTTAGACTTAGCCATATTTTACATTTAGGAAACTAGATGAGAAAAGTGTGACCTGTATAGCATGCAGAGTGGATAAGGTGCCATCCTAGAAGCTATAGGATCAAGAATGGAATATTCCATGTGTTGGTGCTCGATTTGATCGTGCCCTAGTTTTCCCTCGAAATTCTTCAATCTACGGGCTCTGTCATATTTTCTATTTCCTCAAATGGATGCGTGAAAGGTTTTCTTCATTTGTATGTTGTTGAAGATCCTTCTCCATGGCCGTGGATCACATTTGGGCCTTTTATCATTTCCAAATTATTTGTCCCTAAATAAAAATTCAATTATGGGTTCAAATAGTGATTTCCTTGCATTTTACGGTTTGACGGGCGTGTTTTCCTTGTCAAATTATAACTTGTAACTTTTTTCTATGTTTGTAAAAAAAAATTTGGCCTCGTGGGCCCGTTGAGTTCTTATTGGCTGGTCAAATTCATAAGGGCAACGAATTTCTCTTTTTTTTCCCCAAAGGTGTATACATGTTCATTTTTAATTGGTTACGGCCCGGCGGGTCTTTTGGTGAAATTTTCCACTTTGGTCACATTTGTAAAAAATACCAAATTGGCCCCTTGACCCGATAGTCTCGATTGGCTATTCAACATATATGAAGCAGCAGGGAAAAAGTCTTACTTTGACCGTAAAGATGGACACATGACCATTTTTCAAATTACAAGCAGGAAGGTGGGTCAACAAAATTTTTGAAGTTTTTGGCTCAGCATTGAAAAGTCAAAGTGGGGAGGTGGGTTACCAGAGGTTTTTGAATATTTTTTCCTTTTTGTGAAAAGGAGAAAAGTATAAAATGAAACGCAACTCGTTGGGGCCCACATTAAAAGTTAAAAGTGGGAAGGTGGGTCGGCGAGAGGAAAATTGGAAATTTTGACTTTTGTTAAAAAGGGTAAAATTGCATAAATGAGCCGCGACTCCATCAAAGGCCTAGATTAAGCCACGTGTCGAGCCTATATTTCAAAGGCGAGAGGGCAGGGCAAAATGTGAAAATTGTGCATTTTCTCCAAAAGTCATAAAATGCAAAAGGCAACCCTGCACCGCTTCAAATCAGATTTTTCCATGTGGATGGCTCTAATCTAAAGTTGAGAAAGGGCATAATCAATGGTTATTGTGCATTGCATCTGATTTTGCCACCATTTTTGCTCCAAGACTCCTGGAGATGCAAATACGCATTGTTTTTCATCATTTTTGATGAAATTCCTTGTTGTTTTTGTCTACAAAGTGTAATTGAATGGATTTAGAGCTTAATTTGTGAGTCCAAGGAATGTAAAGGTTGATATTTTGAAGTTAGAATTGCTTGGGCACTTGCAAAAACATGAATTACTAGAGAAGCTAGATGTAGAGAAAATTTGTAGAGGAAAGAATGGGAAAAGGATGAAATGATGGAAAATGCATGAATGAAGGATAAAAATGTTCTCCCAGTTAAAACAATGATGGAGATATTTGAAATGATTCACCTTTTTGAACAACTGGCAAATTTTTGTTGCAAACCTATTAAATGTCATTTTCTAGAAATCATGATCAAACATGTAACAAACAAAGGTTCCTCGAATATTCTTTTCTTGGGGAAAGCTTGGATGTAAATTGAGTGTTATAAAAGCATTCTTTAGTCATGTAAATGGTCGGGGGTTGAATTCTTACAAGAAAATTTGAGAAATCCCATCTTCTTGAGAGACCATCCAAGAAACTTGTTAATCTCTTGTGTTTTAGATTTGATCACATCAAGATGGTTGCAAGTGTACAACCATTGAAAATCTCTAAGACTATTCAAGAAACTTTCCCCTATTGATAAATCTAATAGATCTCGAATTAATCTATGTTGATCTTGGGAAAAATTGTGTCTGCTTTTATTTCAGAATGTTTTCAAATGGTTTTGATGTTTCTATTGTAATCTTGTGTTAAAATCCCTCCAAATCACATAGGATCTCATCCTTGTGATAGTTTAGTGGCATTTGCAATTTCATTATGAGAAGAGCCTTCATCCTGTAATGAGATAAATAATTTAAAATCATTTTATTGTCATTTTGTTGATAAAGATTATTTGTAAGCCTTTGAGTGTATCTTAGGTATGAGGAACTAGGGGTCTTTAATGTTTAATTGAGTCTTTAGCTCAAGCCTTCATGTTAAGTTCTTGGATATTTTGTGAAACCGTGCAAATTTGGGCCTCCATTAATGCACACCTTCTAGTTAAAGGAATATTTTAGCTATTTTGAAGCATTTTGTCATTTAGTTTTCTAATTTTTGTGAAGGTTCTCAAAGATCTGGAAAAATCAAGTTTATCTTGCTTAATCTCCCACCAAAAATTATTCAAAAACAATGAATCCTACCTGAACTACCCCTATTTTCCCTGTATGTCCACAAATGAATAAATTCTACTACCAAAATATGAAGCAATCAGGATTCCATAATGTCTTTAGTAACCTTAACCTTGTTTAGAAAATATCACCATTCTTTAGAAGTGACAACTCGTGAGAGTTAAATTGTGGTGCATTGATCATATTTTCTCAAGGTTTCCTTTAAAATTTGTGCAAAGAAGGATATCTTCATTCTCCTTCACCAATAGAGGTTAAAAATGGGTCCTCTCACCCTAGTTGAAAGGCACAACCTAAAGTAGTGAGTATAGATAAAATCCTTTTGAAGGTGCTATCCATTTCTCCAACATCTGAGTGAAAAAGAGCTAGTTTAATCCCTTCCTCAGCTATAAAATGACTTATGATTTGTCTGTCTCGAGTAACTTGTTAAATTTGTGATATTGCTCATCTTCTAAAGGAGAATCAATTTGGATACCAAAACCATTATGAAACCATTTCTCGGGACTTATTAGCGTTGTCGGGATTATCTCGAACTCCAAAACCTATTTTTATGGCAACAACACCCATATTGGTTCCGTTTTGGGGATTATTTGAACAGGGACCTTCTTTTGTGTGGTAACAACACTAGATTGGTATCACTACTTGGGATTATTTCAACACCAAATTTACGTTGTTACTTAGGGATTATTTGTACAAATAGATACATAGATGGACCACAGCAATGTTTCTTACATAATATAAATGCTAATATGTTATTTAAACATCATCCTATGTTGAGATTTGTAAGAATTGTGTGAAGTTACAAGTTCTGTGTGCCATATTTCCAGTTCCTAGTGGTCATTGCACTAAATTTACATCATCGAGTGATAAATACTTGGTAGAGGAAGGTCGGATCTGCTAAGCTTTGCAAGAATTAGATGTTGATAGATATTTGACAAGTCATTTATAGTGCATTTGCACAAATAAGGTGAAAATACTTAGTGTCGACTCCGTGTTGATTTAAATTTTGATAAATACTAGTGCCTTTACCTGTATTAAGTGAAATCTATCACTAATATTTGTGAATCTGGAAGGAAGAAGATCTTTCTTTGTTAAAGACCCTGCTAGAAGGTTGTTTCCAAAATTGAGAAAGACAAATTTTGAAGGAAGAAGAATCTGGAAAGTTATTGGAGATTAGAAATCAAGAAAAGAGTTATCAATTATGGAAATTGATTAGCCTGTCATTGAATATTTCCATACTTCCTCAAGTTCTTTTGAATCAGGTAGTCTTTGTAAATTAGAATTCTCCATCTGGAGAGGGGCCTTCATTTGTATTTGAAAATTTTGTGTCTCATCCTATCCCTATGTTTTCCAAAGCTGATAGGATCTTCTAAGAAACAAAGTGTTTTTAGAGAACATTCATTTTGAGAATTGCATTCATGTGCCCCACATGCCCCTCACTCCTCATCATTTTGTATCTCCTATAAATTCACTGCCTCAAAACAACATGGCCCAACCCCCACCCAGACCTACATTTTTTTTAATACCTTCGGTCCTATAAATTTTAGAGGTATGGATGGATATCCAAATGTTGTGCCCCAAGATGTTAGAAATAGACTACCTAAATTTCAAGGAAATAATGCTATTCTTGGTGATGAGAACTTAATGCTTTTTGTCAATATGATGGAAGAATTTGAGATTGAATTTGAGGATGTGTACATAAAATTGTTTATTCATACTTTAGAGGAGGATGTACAGGATTGGTATAAATCTTTTCCAGCATAACTCCATTAATTCATTGTGAGAAATGAAGAATTATTTTAGATTGCAATATGGAGATAAAACATATACCTAGGTTTCTTTTATTAGAATTTTAAAATATTCTGAAGAATCCTAATGAAGTTTTTCATGATTTCAATACAAGATTCAACAAAACATTGAGAAGATTTCCTATAAAATTAAGGCCATGTGATGAATCTTGTCTGATAAAGTATTCTAATGCATTTGATAAAAAGGTAGCATACTATTTAAGGGACAAAAACCTAGGAACTTTGAGGCAGATCTTTACCTTAGCTTTTTAGATTGAAAATAACATTAAATCAATTAGTAAACCTCATAAGAGGTAAGGTATCAAGTTGATCAATCTAGAGAAGCCTCAGTAAAGATAAGTCTATTGATCGGAAGAGGTTGTAAAAACTCTGGTTGGAGCTATTAAAGAAATATCTTACAAGTTAGCCAGAGTAGAGAAAGGAATTGGACAAAGTTCCCAAGGTCAGCATAAAGCACAAGGTCAAGAAATATTTACAAATCATCCTAGGGGTGATCAGATATCTGATGATAGAGGAAAAATACCCATGGGGTCGGGAAATAGACATCCCAAGCCCATGAAAATAGAATCGTCTCCTGATTTTTGGTGAAAAAAATTTGCTGTTGTGGAAGAAGCCAATGAAATTGAGTTGTGTGACAAGTGTTTCTTGCCACATGCCCCATGTGATGAAGAAAATAAGTTGAGGAAGCTGATGATGAAATTAATGATGATGTGTGCATGATGGGGTGCTCTACAAGCTCACGGCAAGGAGAAACTTTGTGAATTAATCAGTGCAGGCTTAACTGCAGATTTCTAGGATTGCATTCATTGGGTATTACCCCTTCCTCCCTATCATACTTTTGAAATAGATATGGTACAATATTTTGAATTGCCTAATAATTTTTTGAATGCTTAAGGGCATTAATGATTAAAAAGTATGATGGAGGAATCCCTTATGAGGAGGATAGGTAGTTGTTAATGAATTTTATGGTTGCCTAAGAAAAAGAATATAACACTAGGAGTAAAGATGTCAAAGGGGCAAGGAATTAGGCCAAACCAAAAACTCCAATTCTCACCAATATCCCAAAAATTACTCCTAAGAAAGATACATATGGAAAATACCTTGTTTCCCCAAACAGAACTGGTATCCTTGCCCATGCTCAAACTGTGAAAAATACTTTACTATCAGATGAGTTTGTTAGTATTACTCTAAATGTTTCCTTGCCCAAATATGTTCCTTATGACATTGCCCAAGTCTTGAGTCAGATCAATATTTTTGTTCCAATTTTTGAGCTACTTAGGATTCTTGAGCACAAGAAAAGGGCCTTTGAGTATTTGGGATTGAAAGAAGAAAAGATTACCCAAGGCAAAAATGTAAACAATGTTGAGACTCCTCCTACCATTGTAGAGTTGGAAAAACCCCAAGTATTGGAAGAACTAGGTGAGCCACCTAAAGTATATTTGGGAACATCCTTGGTTGAGTCCTAGTTGAATGTAGATCCATTTTTCACTACTCTGATTATTAGGGACAGGTTGTTACACAATTGTATGTTTGATTCTGGAGCATCATGAAATGTTATGCCTCTTGAGGTCATGAATGAATTAGATATCAAAGTGACAACAGCTTATGGGAAGTGTACTACCGGGGATTCAAGAGAGGTTCCAGGTAGTTAGATGTGTCAAGGTTTTAGTAGTGCAATTGGAAACTTATCCGTGCAAGTACTTAGCTGTGAATGTAGTAATTATGGATTATCCCGCTAAGTGGGGAATGTTATTATCAAGAAACTGGGCAATGAGTGTGGGTAGAAGTGTGCAAATGGACATGTCTTATGCCACCATACCAATTGAGGGCAGCCTTTTGAAGTTACCTGGTGAAAATAAAATGTTATATCTCATTGAGGACCCCAAGAATGCTTCTTATGAAGTATTGCACATAGAAATTGATGTTGATA
Organism: Taxus wallichiana var. yunnanensis; assembly: GCA_018340775.1. Lineage (NCBI taxonomy): Eukaryota > Viridiplantae > Streptophyta > Pinopsida > Cupressales > Taxaceae > Taxus > Taxus wallichiana. The sequence goes on along the minus strand of CM031242.1, from coordinate 380,191,265 downwards.
ACTCTGTGAGCTATGTTTTTTTCAAGGAGTATGAAATTGATCAATGCATATATCCTGACAAGATTGATTTTCTTGGGACTTTGATGTTTGATGCAACCTCGAGAGATTTTGAAAAACTTGACATAGGCACAAAGGATAAGCCTAAAAAAATGTGGTCAGATAATAACTTGGATGGAAAAGAGAAACAATCATATGACCAATTGTTAAAGATGTATCAGAACTTCTTAGCATGGTCATATCAAGAATCGAAGGCACTTTAAATTTTTCCTTGATTATTTTCTCTGAATCAAGGTGCACACCATTGTATAGTGTATAGTCTTTTGGTTTCGTTCTGCTTTCGTGTTTTTCTGTTTTGGTTTTTTCTGGTCCCCAGTAACCAATTTTTGTTTATTTCTCAATTTTTCTTGGGGATTTGGTTATTTTACTACTGCAAAGCTTGTTTTTGACTCCGTTTCCCAATGGATTTTTGGCACATGGTCTATTGTTCTTGTGGCACTCATTGGGAGTGCCCATCCCGAGTTGGAGCCGATGTTGGTGCTCGATTTGATCATGCCCTAGTTTTCCCTCAAAATTCTTCAATCTACGGGCTCTGTCATATTTTCTATTTCCCTGAATGGATGCGTGAAATGTTTTCTTCATTTGTATGCTATTAAAGATCCTTCTCCATGGTTGTGGATCACATTTGGGCCTTGTATCATTTCCAAATTCTTTGTCCTTAAAGAAAAATTCAATTCTAGGTGTAAATGGTGATTTCCCTACATTTTACGGTTTGACGGGCATGTTTTCCCTGTCAAATTATATCTCAAAGCATCTTCAGCTATGTGGTCTCTTTTGATTGGATGAGGCATGTTGGGTTTGTTTTATAACTTGTAACTTTTTCTTAAGTTTGCAAAAATATCAATTTGGCCCATGACCTACTGTTGAGTTCGATTGGTAGGTAAAATTTATAAGGGGAGTGAATTTCTCTTTTTTTCCTTGAAGGTGTATACGTGTTCATTTTTAATTGGTTGTGGCTCGGTGGGTCTTTTGGTGAAATTTTCCACTTTGGTCACATTTGTAAAAAATACCAAATTGGCCCCCATGACCCCTGATAGTCTTTGATTGGCTATTCAACAAATATGAAGCGGTAGGGAAAAGTCTTACTTTGACCTCGAAGAAGGACACATGGCTATTTTCAAGTTAGAAGCGGGAAGGTGAGTCGGTGGAACATTTTGATTTTTTTGGCTCAAAGCATAAAAATTCAAAGTAATGAGGTAGGTTGCCGGAGGTTTTGAAGATTTTTACCTTTTTGTGAAAAGGAGAAAAGTATAAAAATGAAGCATGACTCCGTTGGGGCCCACATCAAAAGTTACAAGTGGGAAGGCAGTCGGGCGAGAGGAAAATTGGAAATTTTTCCTTTTGTTAAAAAGGGTAAAATTGCATAAATGAGTCGTGACTCCATCAAAGGCCCAAATTAAGCCATGTGTTGAGCTTGTATTTCAAAGGTGGAGGGGCGGGGAAAAATGTGAAAATTGTGCATTTTCTCCAAAATTCATAAAATGCAAAAGGCAACCCTAGGCCCACTTCAAATCATATTTTTCCATGTGGATGACTCTAATCTAAAGTTGAGAAAGGGTAGAATCAACGGTTGTTGTGCATTACATCTGATTTTGCCACCATTTTTCTCTAAGACTTCTGAAGATGTGAATACGCATTGTTTTTCATCATTTTTGATGAAATTCCTTATCATTTTTATGGAAAGTGCAATTGAATGGATTTAGAGCTTAATTTGTGAGTCAAGGAATGTAAAGGTTGATATTTTGAAGTTGGAATTTCTCGGGCACTTGCAAAAATGTGAATTACTAGAGAAGCTAGATGTAGAGAAAATTTGCAGAGGAAAGAATGGGAAAATGATGAAATGATGGAGGTTGCATGCACAAAGGATGAAAATGTGCTCCTAGTTAAAACAATGATGGAGATATTTGCTAATGATTCACCTTTTTGAACAACTGGCAAATTTTTGTTGCAAACCTATTAAACGTCATTTTCTAGAAATCATGATCAAACATGTAACAAACAAAGGTTCCTCGAATATTATTTTCTTGGGGGAAAGCTTGGATGTAAATTGAGTGTTATAAAAATCATGCTTTAGTCATGCAAATGATCGAGGGTTGAATTCTTATGAGAAAATTTAAGAAATCCCATCTTCTAAGAGATCATTCGAGAAACTTGTTAATCTCTTGTGTTTTAGATTTGATCATGTCAAGATGGTTGCGAAGTGTACATCCATTAACAAGATTTGAGAATGTTCAAGAAACTTTCCCTATTGATAAATCTAATATATCTCAAATTAATCTGTGTTGATCTTGGGAAAAATTATTTACGCTTTTATTTCAGAATGTTTTCAAATGGTTTTGATGTTTCTGTTGCAATCTTGTGTTAAAAATCCCTCCAAATCACACAGGATCTCATCCCTGTGATAGTTTAGTGGCATTTACAATTTCATTATGAGAAGAGCCTTCATTATGTAATGAGATAAACAATTAAAAATCACTTTACTATCATTTTGTTGATAAATATTCTATGTAAGCCTTTGAGTGTATCTTAGGTGTGAGGAACCTAGAGGTCTTTAATGTTTAATTGAGTCTTTAGCTCGAGCCTTCGTGTTAAATTCTTGGAGATTGTGTGAAACCGTGTAAATATGGGCCTCCATTGATGCACACCTTTTGGTTTAAGGAATATTTTAGCTATTTTGAATCGTTATGTCATTTAGTTTGCCAATTTTTTGAAGGTTCTCAAAGATATCGAAAAATCAAGTTTATCCTACTTAATCTCCCACAAAAATTATTCAAAAATAATGAATCCTACCTGAACTACCCCTGTTTTCCCTGTATTTCCAAAAATGAATAAATTCTACTACCAAAATATGTAGAAGCAATTAGGATTCCTTAATTTCTTTAGTAACCTTAACCTTGTTTAGAAAATATCACCATTCTTTATAAGTGACAACTCATGAGAGTTAAATTGTGGTGCATTGATCATATTTTTTCAAGGTTTCCTTTAAATTTTTTGCAAAGAAGGATATATTCATTCTCCTTCACTAATAGAGGTTACAAAATGAGTCCTCTCACCCTAGTTGAAAGGCACAACCTAAAGTAGTCAGGATAGATCAAATCATTTTGAAGGTGTTATCCATTTCTCTAACATCTGAGTGACAAAGAGCCACCGGTGAATCCCTTCCCGGCTATAAAACAAATTATGATTTGTCTATCTCTTAGTATCTTGTTAAATTTTTGATATTCCTCGGCCTTCTAAGGGATAATAAATTTGGATACCAACACCATGCATGTGATGGAAGGATCCAAAAATACATCATTTTAAAGAGTAAAGATCTCGAGATCAAAGAAAGGATGCTCCATTGGAGGACCACATGGAAACTTGGTAACCAATCTGTTATCTCGGGAAGGCATGGTGGTGGAGACTAAGGCTATATATAGAGATACTTGGGTATAAGAAAAGTGTTAGGAAATAAGGGATAAAATATGCGGAATAATCCCTCACAGAATCGCAACAGTAGAAACTAATATGCAAAAATTATTACAGATCTCAAATAAAATTGTAGAATAAAATAACACAACACAAAGAGACAATATTTAACGTGGTTCACCCAATTTGGGCTACATCCACCAAGAATCACTTTCTCAGATTTTATTACAAGCCACCACTCTCTCAATACAATACCCAGATCCGTTTGGAGCTATGCTCAACAAACTCTACAGAATTCACAGCCAATTCAAAACACATATGAAATACATTTGCTTGTACATCTATCATATGCATAAGACCATATAAATAGACAAGCTGCAAGCAGTTTTACAAAACCGTGGGTATCAAAACCATGGGAAAACTTTGTCCCATAAACCTATGGGTCAAAAAACTCACCCATATGAGAAAAGCACGTTTCTCGATATGTCGGGTGTATTTTTCAAGGCCAACAAATTTTACGCCTAAAATTTTTTTATCAAGGGTTGTGCCTCGAACCCCTGCTACGGGGCTCCCGCCTTGGACCCCGCTCGGGGCCCGGCCCGGCCCCAAACCCCGGCGAGGATACATGAAAAGTGTATAGTACTCTTAGTGTACAATCTTCAACACTTTCACACATGAAAAATAGGATCTAAAACCTAACAATCTCCCACTTGGAGACTAGTTTACCTCTGAGCAAGCTTCTCAACCCTTCACTAGTTTCTATGAAGACCAACCAAAGATGAACACAACTTCAGTTTTTCACTTGTGACCACCTTGGTCATCATGTCTATAGGATTCTTACTGGTATGAATCTTCTCCAACTTCAACTTCTCTTCCTCCAAAGCTGTCATGATGAAATGGTACCTTAAGCTTGTATATGCTTTGTCCTAGAGTGGAAAGCGAGTTCTTAGCTAGGTGTATAGCACTCTGACTATCACTATGCAGCTTACATTCCTCCTGCTTATGCCCTAACTCCTCAAGCAATTGTTGTAACCAAATCATCTCTTTGCTTGCCTCTGTGGCAGCAACATACTTAGCCTCTGTGGTTGATAAAGCCACTAGCTTATGTAGTCATGAAATCCAGCTCACTGTTGTCCCACCTACAGTGTAAATATAACCTGTCGTGCTCCTCCTGCTATCTACATCTCCAGCCATATCTAAATCTACATAACCACGTAAAGTGGTGTTTGATCCTTGTATAGCACAAAAGCTGTTCCCATGGTCCCTCTCAAATCTTTGAAGGATCCACTTTATTGCTTGCCAATGCTCTTTACCTGGATCACTCATAAATCTACTCACAGCTCCCACTGCATGGGCAATATCAGGCCTAGTGCATACCATGGCATACATCAAACTGCCAACTGCTGATGAGTAAGGTACCTTAGACATTTGGTTTTCTCTCTGCTCTGTCTTGGGACACTTTGCTCCTTTGATAACTTGAAATGGCCTGCCAAAGGAGTCCCAACCGGTTTAGCATCCTACATATTAAACCTCTCAAGACCTTCTTAATGTACTCTTCCCGAGATAAAGTCAACTTCCTATTCCTTCCTATCCCGAGATATCCTCATACCAAGGATTTGTTTGGCTGTACCCAAATCCTTCATAGCAAATGATTCACTTAGTTGCTTCTTGAGTACTTTTATTTCTGCATGTTTTTACACCAACCAACATGTCATCAACATACAAACACGAGGATAATATAACTTCCATCCTCAAATTTCTTTATATACACACAATGGTCAGAATGACATCTGATATAACCTTGCTCCATCATGAAGCTATCAAATTTCTTATACCATTGACGTGGAGCTTGTTTCAGGCCATACAAGCTCTTCTTCAATTTGCACACCATCTCCTCTTTACCTTTGACTTCATATCCTTCTGGCTGCTGCATATATAGCTCCTCCTCCAAATCACCATGGAGAAATTCAGTCTTTACATCTAACTGTTCTAAGTGCAAGTCTTCTACTGCCACTATTCCAAGAACAATTCTGATAGAAGTCATTTTTACTACAAGAGAAAAAATCTCATCAAAATCTATACCTTTTTTCTGTGCAAACCCCTTGACCACCAACCGGGCCTTGTATCTTTTCTTTCCTCCTTCTTCCTCTTTGACTCTAAACACCCACTTATTCTGTAATGCTCTTTTTCCTTCGGGTAGCTTTACCAAATCCCATGTCTGGTTCTCCATGAGAGCCTGATGCTCCTCATCCATGGCTTGCTCCCACTTCTTCCTGGCATCTACCTGCATTGCTTCATCAAAGCTCTCTGGCTCTCCACTATCAGTGAGTAATAAATAATAAAGAGAAGGAGAAAAATGTTCAGGTTCTCTTCTTACCCTAGAAGACCTCCTCAATATAGGAGTTTGGGGTTCTGTTGAGGGTTCTGAACTGATTCATGTGTCACTTTCCCATCCAGAAGATCCTCTACCGCTGCATATTATTTCTTGGATTCTTCCTTGTTTTCCTGCAACTACTGCTTATACATGACTTTCTCATTAAAGACCACATCCCTAGATCAAATGATTTTATTGTCCTTAATACTCCAACATTTATATCCAAAGTCATCACCACCATAACCAATGAAAGTACATTTTTCTAATTTAGCCTCTAGCTTAGTCCTATCATCCTTGTCTATGTGAACAAACACCTCACATCCAAAGACTCTAAGAAATGAATAATCAACTTTCTTACCATACCAAGCCTCCTCAGGTATGCCTCCATCCAAGGCACTTGAGGGTTCTTTGTTTATCAAGTACAGTTGTGCTCACGCTTCTACCCAAAAGAAAGAGGCGAGTCCTACATGTAACCTCATGCTCTAGCATGTTCCATTATTGTTCTGTTCATTCTTTACGATACCCCATTCTGCTGCGGAGTTCTGGAACCGTATTTTCCTACTCTGATTCCATTCTTAGAACAGTAATCATCAAATTCATTGCTGCAATACTCCCCTCCATTATCTGACTTGAGACATTTTAGCTTAAGACCTGTTTCATTCTCTACCAAGGCTTTCCATTTAACAAAAGTGTCAAATACATCAGATTTGTTTCTAATACAATAAACCCAAACTTTCCTTATTGCATCATCAATAAAAGTAACATAATAACTTGAACCCCAAGAGATGATACCTGAGCTGGCCCCCACACATTAGAATGCACCAGCTCTAACTTACTCTCTTTCTTTGTAGGTCCAACCTTGAGAAACCTTACTACTTCCTCGTTTCCCATATATGCAGTTCTCACAGAAATCGAAACCTGTTTCTGTATATCTAGGAAAATTCTTCTTTATGATGTTCATGCCCTTATGGCTCATATGACCGAGCCTATAGTGCCATAATGTTGTATCTGCATCTGAAGCCACAAGATTACAATCATTAGTACTATTAGTGGTTAAATACAAGGTTCCAACCTTCTTACCTCTTTCCACCACAAGAGCACCCTTGGTAACCTTCAAGAGTCCTCTGTAAATATCATAGTACAACCATCACTTCCCAACTTGCCTCTACCGATATCAAATTTTGTCTTAATGTAGGCACATGTCTGACATCCTTCAATAGCCAAGTATTCCCATTATGCATCTTAACACAGGCAGAACCTTTTCAACTATCTTTGCAAGGCTCATCATCACCAAGAAAAACATGCCCAAAATCTCCTTGAACATAATCAACAAAATAATGCCTATGTGGAGAAGCATGGAAAGAAGCCCCTGAATCTAAAACCCAAGATTCAGTAATATTGTGCAAAGAAAGAATCAAAGCATCCTGACATACATTACCCGTTGCCACATTTGCCTCCTTGTTTTCTTCTTGTTGTTTCTTCTTATCCCGAAGCTCCCAATAGTCCTTCTTTGCATGCCCAGGCTTTCCATAATTCCAGCATACAATCTTGTTCTTGGATTTTGACCTTGCCCGATCTTTTTATTTTTGACGGTTTCCTCTATTCTTCTGTCTCCCTCTAGTTTCCACTTTCAAAGCATTCCCTGAAGTAGAAGATTCCCCAGAGCTTTTTCTTCACATTTCCTCACTTAGAATCACCCCTACAACATCCTCAAACTTCAACTTGAGTTATTTGGAACCGAGTTACTTACCACCATTACCAGGCTATTCCAACTCTCAGGTAAAGAGCACAGAATTAATAAATCCCTAACTTCTTCATCAAATTCTATTGTAACCGAAGCTAGCATATTCACTACCATATTGAAATCATTTAAATGATCTGCTACTGAACTATTCTCAGACATCTTCATATTAAACAACTTTTTCATTAAAAATATCTTATTAGAGGCAAGAGGGTTTTTCATACAACTTCCCTAATGCATCCATTAGATCTTTTGTAGTCTTTTCCTTTGAAACATTAAATAATACCGAAGATGCAAGACTCAACCGAATCGTTCCAAGCACCTTCCGATCTAAAAATCCCATTCTACATCTGTCATACTCGAGGGTTTGTTCACCTTCTTACACAACAGAGTATAAAGATCCTTCTGATAAAGGTAATCTTCCATCTGCATCTTCCAAAGACTGAAATTCTGCCCGTTGAATTTATCAACCCTAGATCTTCCTTCATCTGCCATAGCTCCCACTCAAGCTAAAAACTTTCCCTGTAATTCAACACTTCAGCAAACCAAACCAGGCTCTGATACCAATTGTTAGGAAATAAGGGATAAAATATGTAGAATAATCCCTCACAGAATCGCAACAGTAGAAACTAATATGTAGAAATTATTACAGATCTCAAATAAAATTGTAGAATAAAATAACACAACACAAAGAGACAGTATTTAACATGGTTCACCCAATTTGGGCTACGTCCACCAAGAATCACTTTCTTAGATTTTATTACAAGCCACCGCTCTCTCAATACAATACCCAGATCCGTTTGGAGCTATGCTCAACAAACTCTCTGAAATTCACGGCCGAATTCAAAAAACATCATCTACAATACATTTGCTTGTACTTCTATCATATTCATAAGACCATATAAATAGACAAGCTCTTAAGCAATTTTACAAAACCGTGGGTATCAAAACCATGGGCAAAACCCGTCCCATAAACCTATGGGTCAAAAACCTCACCCATAAGAGAAAAACACGTTTCGATATGTCGGGTGCATTTTCGAGGCCAAAAAAATTTACGCCTAGTGTACAGTCTTCAACACTTTTTCGAGGCGAGGATACATGAAAAGTGTACGGTACTCTTAGTGTATAGTCTTCAACACTTTCACACATGAAAAATAGGCTCCACAACCTAAAAAAAAGTGGAGGAGAGACAGAGAAGATATATAGCCTTTGGATAGGAAAATATCTATAGGAATAATGAAGGATCCTTTGGGTTGGTAATACGATAATCGTAGAAATTATTGCACCTTTAGAGGGATGGGTATGTAACCATTTTTGTAATATGGGAGCATAACTTAGGGTCCTAATCCATGACTCTGGTCTATAGTGTTATATTGGTCTATTATGGCCTAATGAATGCAATGTGGTTATTAAACTTGTTAACATGAGTATAAGGTTATGTTCTAAAGAATATATATTGTTCATGGGCATAAACCCTAATGTATTTTCTTTGTGTTATGAATCAGTTCTATATTTTGTTTGATACTTCTCTTTGTTATCTAAATGGATGCATAGATATGATAACTCATCCTAATTTCTTAGAACGAACGTATGGTTACTTTCTTTTCTACATCTAAATTTATCATTAAGGATGTATTCTTGTAAGAATCATATAAAGTAGGGGCTAGGCACTTGCATGTACCTCGGGTGAGCGCTTTAGCACCCATTGGGTGATAGGTTGGCACACATGGGATTATCTTTTGTTGTTATAAGGGTATAAACATGACTACAATAAATCATTATCTCGATACCAAATGGGTTTCAAAACTGATATATCGATGGGTTGAATGGGTGGAAGTGATATTATATTGGAGGCAAGAAATTTATCAAAAAATACACCATACGTTTTTGTTATGGTTGTATAGTTGCGCTATTGACAAAAGTGATTAGTGGTTGGCTTTTCCTTAGGAGAGGATTTGACCATGACGGTGTTGGCGACTGATTTAGACTTATTTGAGTTGGATGGTGGATTGGATGGGAACTCCATTTTTAGTTTCTTAGGACAAATTTTTACCCATCCATCTTCTAGGGCTTACAATTCTAACTTACGGGCCATGGTAAAAGCCTCATTGAAAGTTTGGAATGATTAGATCTGCATAGTAGAATAAATATGTTTGGCACATGCACAATTTTTTTTTTTATTAACTCTGGTTGTGGTAGTGTAAAGGATAGTTGATTGGTAGTGGCCCTCCAATGGGCTACAAAATTAGTGATGGATTCATCTTCAAATTGTCTAATGGCATATAGATCATTGATGGTGATTTTATGGGCTATGTTTATATAAAGTGGTCTAAGAATAGTTGTGCAAGTTGTGTAAAAGATAATAGTGAGTGTTGTGGAATGTTATTATACCAGTCTAAGGTAGGACCAACAAGGGACATGGGAAAGGTCCTCAACATGAGGTCTTGATCATGAGCTATTAGATAGCACGTGTGACAAAAGGCGTGGATGTGTTGTTGGGGATCTTATTTTCTATAAAACTTAGTAAGTTTTGGAAGCTCCCGAGTGAGGTGGATATGGTTTGTATGGTATAGAAGGGTGAATGGGCTCATTACAAATCTGATCATAAGAGAGTACATTCTTGGATGTTGATGAAGTGGCTTCTAGGCTAGATATGCGGCTTAGAAGGGATTGAAGAGGATTGGCTTGTGTTGATTGTTGTAGGGATGAGATTGGATGATACAAAGACTGATTGGGTTATGAGTACACTTGATATTACTACGGAATGTTTTATTGGTAGGGGGTGTTCTATTGGGAGATGTTATGTTGATATGGGAGATTATGTTGATAGGGGTTGTTCTACATGTGGGACATGGTATGATGGAATATTTTGTTGATATCTGTACTACTAAGGCATGTGTTATTGATTTTTGGGGAATGTTTCAATGATGAAGGATGTTGTGTTGTAGAGTTCTTTGATGGGATGAGGATCCTTGTTATGAAGTGATAGGTTGTGAGGCTTGAACATATTGGTATTGCAATGGCATTGATACATGCGTAAGAGGTTGTGAATATGTAGGTGTTTGTTGAGAAGACATAGCCAAAGTGGTGAAAGATGGTGCCTATTGTGGAACACTTTGTTGTGGGATACCATATGGTGGGATGTTTTTTGAGGTATAGATTGGGGTGCAAAGATCAATGGTTGCAAAGGTTGTGGTATGTATTGTGAAACAAGATGTGTACTAGCAATGGCACTAGTGTTAACCAATGGTGTTGTTGTGGGGATGGACATAGTGATATTCTGGATGGGAGTAGTAACTTGTTGGGAAGACATAACTGTGGAAGGGGCGACAAAACTCAAGGGAGGTGTTGGCACGTACAAGGTGACTAGAGGAGTGGATGACAAAGTAGTGACATTGTTTAAACACAACATGGATTCTCTGAGAAGGACATTGTAAAGAATGGGGTTGTTGAGTAGAGATTTTTATCAGCTAAAGTATGGAACTTAGCAAAGGACATACAAAAGGTTAGCATAGAAGATCAAAGCACATTCAAAGGCACAGAAGTATCGGGAAGGAATTGTGCGCATAGGACAGAGATAGATTTGGGACTTAGCTGTTTTCATGATGATGAGCTATTTTTAGAGATAGCGTGCTAAACACACAAACTAGTTGGAGACTTGCATGACACGCATTGGCTATTTTTTGAGGTTTGACTACGAATCGCTTCACATGGATGTAATCTTAATATAGAATTGAAAACCTGATAGTTGACTAAGAGAGATATATTGTTAGCATTCTTACATATAAGCCTATTTTTGTAATGATGTGTGGCTAATAATAGCATGCGGCCTATTTTGGGATTAGATAAGTGGTGAAGGGAAATTCCCCACCCTTATAAATATGTAGTGAACTATGTAGCATAGAGATTTTGTGAGAACTCAAGGGTTATTGTGAGGTTATGCTACCAAATCTGATGCATGCATGAGCATATATTACTGTTATTATAAGGAAGCTTATGTGTATTATTGAATTTAATATAATGGAGATTATGGACTAAATCAAGGTGTTATCATGGTTATAGTTCAATATTGCATGCTTGATTTCATCATGGTTATCTTTTAATTCTGTTATTCTCTATATCTAGATCTGAACATGCACTGTAGAATGATATATTAGTCATAGATTTGAATGCTTTAAGTCTTCATCATGCTAACATCCTGTAACAAAAACCCTAAAGAGGGGCCTAGTACCTTTTCATGCTTCGGGTGAGTGCTCAGTCTAGGATGAGTGATGTGCCAGTGCACTTGGGATTTGAATGTGAATTATAGGTTGCATCATTGGTTCTCATTGCGGGACCTCTTTTGATTGTTTTAAGGATGATTCGTGATGAAGACATATTGGTTGACCTTAGCAAGATTTGAGGATTAGATACATGATCGGAAGAATAATATGCATGATGGCTCAAAGCATTGGATCTGATTTTAACGCTGATGATGTGGGTGGAAAAAATATGTATGATAGTTTATATGAGATCTTTTTTCACTATCTTTTTAGTAGAATTGTATGAGTGGCTGATTTCTTATGCATCTAAGAGGAATTAGAGGTATCACACACTTGTCTAGACGTAGGAATAATTTCAGGCCCTTTATGATGCTGATCTGATTTGGACTCACGTTGTGGATACATGGTTCTATGGTGTTTTGAATAGTTATATCTTGGAGTACTCAATTTTCACTTATTCATGCCCAGAGGTAGCTGAATTCCATTTTTATGATATCCAAGGGAACTTACCCGTAAGGAATTCCACCTTTGGTGATCAAGATTCGATGCTAACTTTGAATTTGGAGAATGGCGATGGCTAACTAAACCCCACCACGCATGGGGTGAGAGAAGGTTTTGTGAAAGATGGCATACCTAGCGGTAGAAAGGAAGAGAGAGGAAATGTGACTTAAGTATAATGAGGCATGCGAGAGGGAGGTAGAGAAGCAATGAGAGGTTGCAGAGTAAATAACATTGTGGAGAAATATTATTCAAGAAGGGGTTGAAGTTCGTACGGAAGACATAGAACTCGAGCCCAGGTACTCCCCATTTTAGAAATCATGATAGGGAACCATCCTCAACCTCACATAGAAGCGCACTAGAAAATATGACTTCGGCCATGGGTGTGCATCTAGATCCACCTAGAAACCTTGCCCTTGTGATTGGTATTCCAACATCCAAGTAAAAAATAGTCAACAAGCTAATTCAAGTAGTGGGAGAGTAGGAGTGAGTATTATAAGAGGCACAACAATGGTAGCGCAAATGGATTCATTGTTATATGGGAGTACCTTTTCGGGTGTATCATCCACATAGAATTAGGGTGCGTAGATTTTTTTCTATCTTACGGGAGTAGTAATCCTTTGTAGACTATCGGGGTACAATTTAGATCTACTATTGGGAAACAGAGATAAGTACATCTTCTAGTTCGACCCCATCTACGGAGTTCGTGGATCAAGAGGTATAGGTCGCTTTAGATCAGGTGGATCTAGTGGTTATGGAGGTCGAGGAAACACAAGAGGTTCTGGATCAGGTGGGCAAGGTTTGCACCAACCCTGGAATATTTACATGGATATGTCTCTTCATCTTCCGTGAGTATAAGGGCATAGAATATGATAATAAACATGTGCATATGTATGAAATAAAATGGCACACAAAAGTAATCACGGCTTCTCGTGCATAGGGAAAGCCAATTTCTTACTACATTACAAGGACGTACACACAGTTGGTATAGAAAGTTTGACCTGATCAGACTTGTGTAGACTATACATCTTTAAAAGATGCATTCCTTAAAGAGTTTCACATCCTTGAGTTTGAGTAGAAGAGTATAAGTGCACTCAAGGATATTAAGCAAGGAACTACTGAAAGTGTCAAAGAGTATGATGCCCATTTTAAAACACTTTTATCTAGGATTTCTTATGATACACGCAATCCAAAATGCACAATGGTTTGTTGGGGGCCTGATTACCCCTTTTAGGAGGGAATTATCACATAAGACATACACTGATCTGCGTGAAGCACTTGAAGCAGCCTTACGCGTTGAGGCAGTTGGAAGCATAGACACTGGGGTGAGCCCATTTTTGAAGCACGAGATCACGGCTATGGAGAAGTAGTTGGAGAAACTATTAGAAAATTCAGCACATGAGATGCGCATAAGGATTTGGTTCATAGATTACAAATTAGAAGGTCACACAAAGGATATTTTTCCCCATATATTAGTGTGCTCACTTATATTAGGCTGTGAGATATACCATTTAAACCATGATGCTAGCCGCTTTTTACCCATTACTATAATGCGTGATAAGGAAGAATGTGTTTCAAGCCACCTGTAAAATCTATAGGTCCACAACTCATGACATGGAAGACTACCCGGTGATTGGTAAAATCCGGACATTATAGATATTGGTGTACGACAGATGACATGAGTTTTAGATAACTCTAAAGGTAAGAGCGAGCATCAGGATCAAGATCAAAATTAGGCATGCTATGATCGGAATGAAGGGTGTTTTGAAGGTGGTCATGGCAGAGGTCAAGGATACCATAGTGGATTTAGAGGATGAGGCCTTGGTGGTGGAAGAATTGAGTTCCCTCATAGAACATGTTATACTTATGGATCTCCGACCACTATAGGTGCAAATTTCCCCAGAATATTACATCTTATTTTAGTGGAAAGAATCATAGTTATGAGGAATGCTTGGACTTGTATGAACATATCAACAAGAAACATAAAAAAGAAAACAAACATGCGAGGATGGTTAGGATACAACACATTGTGGAAAATTAATGGATGCCTAAGTTGGAAGCAAAGTTTGAGGCATTGCAAGTAAATATCATGACCCGTGTTGAGGTGGCATGCACCAAAGAACCATTACAGAAGAAGCTTGCCATCACTAAGGAGGAGGTTCTTCATGCATTGTACACACCCCCTTGCCCATCAGAAGGAGGTTTATCAGGAAACTATGGAGGTACTCAGGAATCTTCAGGGTGAAATACAATATTTAAAGGAGCAATCATGGAAGATGGAGAAAAATAAAGCATCAAAGATATCAAAGATGGTCCAAACTGATATAAATGACTTGAGAGAAGTGTGTAAATTATTGTGCTAGGAGAATATCATTCCACTATTGGGGAATTGGTTAAAAGGAAACACTTTGTGTGCAAGTACTAAGACCGGGGAAGATTCTACATGTAAATTTTTCCCCTCATATCCTAGATTATGACAAGGAAATTACTCAATGTTGTTGTTGATGGGTGACTATTGAGTAATATATTGATTCATCTTGGTGCGGAAGTCAATGTTATTATTGTTGACAATTTTTTCACTTGTGCAAAAATGGGAAACTCGAAAACTTCGTTATTACGATGAAAAGTCTTGGGTGAAGTATACCTAAGCTAAAGAAGTTTCGATGTTATTAGTTATTGCTGAATTAATTAATGATTAAGTGAAATATGTAGTTATGTGTGTTGTCTCAAAATAGAACAGATCACATAGTCTATAATTTCATGTCATCTTCAGCAAAAGAACACAAAGCCCCGAAGGACAACTGTGTTGTCTTGATGAAGATGACAAATTACAAATTAGGTGAAGTGCTGAGTTTTGAAGCAACAAATAGAAATCCACATTATAGAAAGTTAGAGTTCATTATTGAATGTTACAAGTTCTCATCAATGTTCTTTCCTTCATGATTAAGACATTCAATTATGCTACTGATTTGTTTAGTTCATTATATAATCCATATAGAAAAGCTAGAATGCACAAGAAAATACACAACTCATTTTTAGGATTCAGTGTTTTATTCATAAAGAGAGTCAAATGCTTCCCACATAAGTGCGGGATGTAAGCGAGAAGTAAAGTATAACTACCGAAAAGAAAGGTACACATGCATGAAAGATAAAATAGAGGAGTATGAGTGAACACATCATTTCCTTGGGGTTTTTGTTCTTCGATTGAAGCATCTTCATCTCCATCTTTTGTTTTTCTTCATCTTCATTATAGAATCCATTGTACCTAAAAAGGAAGAAAAGTGGATTGTCAGTCACGAGCTTAGGGATCAATTCATATTCCTACACTATCCTACTTCATGCATATGAATCTTCTCCTAACAAGAGATGTATTCTACTTAAAGAACAAAACTGCATGCATGCTTTATTCACTCAGTGAGAAGAAAGAAGAAGGAGAAAAGAAGGAGAAAAACATGGACATAAGAGAGGCCAAAAAGCCTAATTATTTTCTAACTATTTTCCTAAGTGTGTAGGTACAGTTACTATAGGCACATGTAAGAGCTAGTTGTTGTAGGCAAAGTTTAGTTACTACAGGAAAAGTTCGATTCTTCTTGAGCAAAGTTTATTACTACAAGCAAAGATAAATTTCAAAAAAGTTGCTATGGGCGAGTTTAGTTGCTACGAAAGGGTAAAATTTCAGAGTTAGTTGCTATGGGAAAGGATAAGTTTCAAATTAGAAGAAATAAGCTATTCATCAGATTATTATACAATGTTGAGATACAAATAAGACTGCAAAATACGATAATAGCTTCAGAGACCAAATTAAACTCATGATTTGTAGTTACAGAAATAGAAGTCAATTGATCAAATAATAGATACAAAGCTACAGGTGAAGCTCAAGTACAACATTGAAGCACAAAAGAAGATGGAACTACATTTTTTCAACAAGGCTTGAATTGATCCAACATGCAGGAGTTGTAAACAGAGTTCCAGAAATAATATGTTATGCATAGGTTTAGAAAACAATATACATTATTTATAGAAAAGTCAAGGATATTGTTACAGTCAAGCATTTAGTAGATGTGATTTTCAGAAAATAATGGCATTTCAAGCACTCATCTCATGGAGAATTTCAATGTTCAAGTGATGACAATGTTGAAAGTTTGAAGCAAGTATTCTCAAAAGTGCTACAGAATTTTAGAAAATCAAGTCAATCCTGAAACAATGAATTGTAACAGATGGATTCTCCATAATACAAAATGAGCCAAAGATTTCAGAATGGACCTAAAGAAATGTACAGAACTATATTTACAGAAAATCATAACCACCTTTTATAATGTTCTCAAAAAATGACGAGGTAACACTTATTTAGAAGTTAAAACAAAAAGAACTCATACAGAGAAGAGGTTGAAGTACGAATATCTAGAAAGAAGAAAGTACTCTATATGTCTGCCCTTTTGATAAAAACAAAGGAAAGTATAAAGTACATCAGATTTTCATAACAAAAATACATGATCACAGAGTCTTTTTGAATTTCATTTCAGCAATGACCAAAAATGAAAGATACGAGAACTGAGAAAATACAGATGTATAATTGATAATGCAGATTGGGCCAAAGAACAAACTCACCATAGACAATCAAATGGTCAGAAATTTCGAGAATCTGGATGATGAAGTGAGAGGTCCACAGGCCCACATGAATTTTCAAACTTAGAAGTCAATTAGCGAAACAAATCATAGAACCCACAAATATTTCCAAAAGTTCATGATACATTTGAAGAAGAAAAGAAGACAAAAGTGTACGTATGCAACATAAATTATCTCACCTATAAATGACTATGGCGGAAAGAAACGAAATGTCAGTTGTCAAAAATATATAGAGGATAAATGGACAGAGTTGATCTTTAAAAAACAATAATGGCATCCCACACTTTGACCACTGCACAGAAACCATGAAACTGAAATGACAGAGAATCTCATATAGAGAAGGATCTCTAAAATATAGTGAAAGACGAGCTCTAACTAGAATAGAGTAATGGTGTCGGGAGGAAAATTTTCCTGGGATTTACCCATACAGCCAAAAATCCAAATGAATATGCTTTAAGGTCAAGTTCTCTTTACCACCTGAACCCAAGAAGTGGGTTAACCCAAACTCAGCCATAGTCAGAGATCAATGGTTTTAAAATCCCAAGGACATAGGATCCACGTCCTAAAATCATCGCAATAACAAATGTTAACTACAGTCAGGATGCCACCACCCATAATAAATTCCAATCAAAGCCCTAATCATAGTACAAAAATTGATGATCTACAATTAGATAGGGTACAAAGATCAATGACAGAGAACAAGGCACAAAATTTCAAAATAAACCATCAAGGTTATAATTAACTTGATTAGAGTTGATTTCGCCACCCAAGCCACCAAGGGGTGAGTCACCATGGAAGGGGACAACCCACGTGTCCACCGAATTACTCATTGCAAATGATTTTCAAAGTCTTAACCCAAGTGCATGTTTCAAATAATTTTAAAGGGGTGACTAAATCATATGTCATGATCACAAAAAGGTGAATATTATAATATACAAGGCCAACATAATCAAAGGGTGGTTGAATGTATTATTATGTCTATGCCATGGCCAAAGGAGATGTCAATATCAGAACATGTTCAACCATATGCAATTCCTAATTTTTCTACCCTAAAATCACATACTAAAGTAAAAATTAAGTTTCCAAGTTGGTGTTCAGAATTTGTTCCAAATACAGATCTCATACCCCAACCTCTTATCCAAAATTGTCTAGTTAAATCGAAACCAAGGCCACTCTTTATTTACCCATACTTCCAGTTAAGGAATTAGAGAATCAAAAGATCAAGTAGGAGGGGCAGCTATTAGAAGACAAAAATAGGCTAGAATTTTTGCAAAACTTGCATGGATGGATGTCAAAGTTTTAGTTTGATTTTATTCTAGAATTGGAAAAAGAAACCATGCAAGAGGTACAACCTATTTTTCTAATAGACCAAGAGAAGTTGGAAGATGATCAACAATAAGCATTTTCTGAGTGTAGTGTGCATGAAGGTACCATACTCACGTAGGTTACAAACCGTCTCGAAGAGGATAAATCAGTTTCGAATAAAAGGAGGTTGAAATTAAAGAAAATTGTGTTTCAAATTTACAGCTTGAGGTTGATGATTTCTTGGTAGATTTGGAAAACTACGTAGGTGAAGAACATCCTATAGAACTAACTTATTTTGTAGTTTTAGCATTTAAAGAACCTCGGTGGATAAGGTCCTTATTGTACTTGAAAAGGAGGAAGAGATGCTTTTAAATACAGATCTTTATTATTCCCTCCTGGAAGAACCATTTTGGGAGAATAATGTCTCAGAACAACATGCTGCTGAAATCAGATCTTGTGCAAAAAAAATAGAAAAAATTGATTCTCAGATTTTTGTCAAACCATAATGATCAAGTCAAAATATCGGTTGTGGAACAACAGTTTGAAGGAGCTGAAATATGTTCAAATCAATTTCAGCATGATCATGATCAAAGAGTTGAATGTAAAGACCCTTGTTGTGCAAAGTATGCATGGAAATAGTTGCATTATTAAATACTTGCAGTGTTTCAAAAGGACTATTAAATGATACTTTTGTAAGTATTTTGGAGTAGTGATTTTTGATTGAGGAGGAAAAAAATGTTCGAGAACATTATAAGAAGTTCGAAATGAAAGAATTTGGAAGTTTTGTTGAAATGTCGTAAAGTATTGGTAGTAGTGGATCAACAAATGAAAAGGATGAACAACAATTTGAAGAATCTGAAAATATTTTCAAACATTTTAAAGAAGGGGAACAACCAACTCATCATCATCATGATGTTATGATCGAGAATATACAATAGTTTATAGAGGCGATTAACTAACAAAACAACATTCAAAACTTGACTTGAAAAGAACTCGTGATTGAAAATAAGGTTCATTTTTCAGTACAAGAAAAGAAGATTAGATTTTTAACTATTTGGAGGCCATGTCCTATATAGTATATCCCGATTCACAACATGATACATAAATACCAGAATTCATGCTAGTATCGAGCCTACGAATGAGTTTGGATAGTCAAGAATCAGTTCTAAAGCCCTTCAGAACAGTTTGTAGATCAATTAGAAAGATTCTTCATGTTTTGGGCTAAGTTTTGGAACAAATTCAAGGTACACATCTCATTTTCAGTTCTTTCATGCTACTTTTTTTGTAAGTTGATTTGATCGTCTCAGTTATGGAGAAAAGGAAGCTATTTTTCATTTCTTGTTTTAGGTTTTTTTAGCCTCGAGTTGCTACTGGTTAGGGTAGGGTAGATTAGGATTTCCCTTCAATAAGTGTAGTTCCTACACATTGCAATGTTTTTCAATTCAATAAGTGCATTCGTGCACATGATCCATTTACCAGATCCTTTCCTAGCTTTAGTTGTTTTGGAAGGGTTGGACCTTATGAGAAAAGGAAAATTTTGGTTACATGCTTAGACTCCATGCCCAATGGACAAGAGCAAGGCACTAGTCTTTAAGCTAGTAGGTAGCTTTCCCCAAGGAATCGCCAGAAATGTTGATAATTTTTACACTTGTGCAAAAATGGGCAACTCAAAACTTGTCATTACGATGAAAAGTCTTGGGTGAAGTATACCTAAGCTAAAGAAGTTTCAATGTTATTAGTTATTGCTGAATTAATTAATGATTAAGTGAAATCTGCAGTTATGTGTGCTATCTCAAAACAGAATAGATCACATAGTCTACAATTTCATGTCATCTTCACAAAAGAACACAAAGCCCCGAAGGACAACTATGTTTTCTTGATGAAGATGACAAATTACAAATTAGGTGAAGTGTTGAGTTTTGAAGCAACAAATAGAAATGCAAATTACAAAAGTTAGAGTTCATTATTGAATGTTACAAGTTCTCATCAATGTTCTTTCCTTCATGATTAATACATTCAATTATGCTACTTCTTGAGTTGTTTAGTTCATTATACAATCCGTAAAAAAATCTAGAATGCATAAGAAAATACACAACTCATTTAAAGGATTCAATGTTTTATTCACTGAGGAGAGTCAAATATTTCCCACACAAGTCATGGGATGTAAGCGAGAAGTAAAGTACAACTACTTTGAAAAGAAAGGTACACATGCATGAAAGAGAAAATAGAGGAGTATGAGTGAACCCATCATTGCCTGGGGTTTTTGTTCTTCGATTGAAGCATCTTCATCTTCATTATAGAAGCCATTGTACCTAAAAAGGAAGAAAAGTGGTATCAGTCACAAGCTCGAGTGGATCAATTCATATTCCTACACTATCCTACTTTGTGCATATGAATCTTCTCCTAATGGAGATGTATTCTACTTGAAGAACAAAAGCTGCATGCATGCTTTATTCACTCATTGAGAATAAAGAAGAAGGAGAAAGAAGGAGAAAAACATGGAAATAAGAGAGGTCAAAAATCCTAATTATTTTCTAACTATTTTCCTAAGTGTGTAGATACTGAGTTTCTACGGGCACAGGCAAAAGCTAGTTGCTACTGAAGTAAAAGTTCGGTTGTTGCGAGGCAAAGTTTAGTTCTACGATGCAAAGATCAATTTCAAAACAAGTTGCTATGGGAAAAGTTTAGTTGCTACATGGGAAAGGATAAATTTCAAATTAGAATTACAATGCTGAGATACAAATAAGACTACAAAATATGATAATAGCTTTAGATACCAAATTGAATGCATGATTTACAATTCCAAAAATAGAAGTCAATTGATCAAATAACAAATACATCTCAAGGTGAAGCTCAAGTATAGAATTGAAGAAAAAAGAAGATGGAACTACATTTTTTTCAACAAGGATTGAATTGATCCAACATGCGGGAGTTGTAAAAAGAGTTCAAAAAATAATATGTTATGCATAGGCTCGAGAAAATAATATACATTATTTACGAGAAAAGTCAAGGATATTGTTATAGTCAAGCATTTAGTATATTTGATTTTCATAAAAGAATGGCATTTAAAGCTCTCATATCATGGAGAATTTCAATGTTCGAGTGATGACAATATTCAAATTTTGAAGCAAGTATTCTTGAAATTGCTACTGAGAATTTTAGAAAATCAAGTCGTTCCTAAGACAATGAATTGTAATGCAGATGGATTCTATAGAATACAAAATGAGCCAAAGATTTTGAGAATGGACTGAAGAAATGTACAAAACTATATTTATAGAAAATTATAACCACCTTCTATAATGTTCTCAACAAATGATGAGGTAGCGAGTTATCTGGAAGTTAAATCATAAAGAACTCATACAAAGAAGAGGATGAAGTATGAATATCCGAGAAAGAAGAAAGTACTCTATATACGCCACGGTAAAATGAAGGAAAGTACAAAGTAAATCAGATTTTCATTATAGAAAAACATGATCATAGAGTCTTTTTGAAGTTCATTTCAGCAATAGCTGAAAATGAAAGATACCCAGAACTTAGAAAATACAGTTATAAGCGAAAATGGAGATTGCGCCAAAAAAAAACTCATCGTAGATAATCAAATGGTCAGAAATTATTGAGCAACCGGATGATGAAACGAGAGGTCCACATGGGCCCATGTGAAGTTTCAAACTCATAATTTAATTAGGAGAAACAAATCATAGAACCCACAATTATTTCAAAAATTTTAGTGATACATTTGAAGAAGAAAAGAAAACAGAAGTGTATGTATGCAACAAAAATTATCTCACCTATAAATGACTATGGCGGCCAAGAAAGGAAATGTCGGATGTTAAAAATATACATAGGATAAAATGATAGAGTTGAGCTTTAAAAACAATAATGGCGGCCCACTTTGACCACTTTGCATAAAAACCATGAAACTAAAATGACAGAGAATCTCATACAAAGAAGGAGCTCCAAAATACGGTGAAACCCGAGCTCTAATCGGAATCGAGTAATGGTTTCGGGAGGAAAATTAGCTAGGACTTCACCTATACAGCCAAAAATCAAATGAATATGGTTTAGGGTCAAGTTCCCTTTACCACCGAACCTAAGGAGTGAGTTAATCCAAACTCGGCCATAGTCGAGAGATTGACAGTTTTAAAATCCCAAGGACACGGGATCAACATCCTCAAATAATCACAATAACCAATGTTAAATACTACCAGGATGCCACTACCCATAATAAATTCCAACCAAATCCCTAATCATAGTACAAAAATTGATGGTCTGCGATCGGGACAGGTACAAAGATCAATGATAGAGAACAAGGCATGAAATTTCAAAATAAACCATCAGGGTTATGATTAACTTGACCAGAGTTGATGTCATCATCCAAGCGACCAAGGGGTGAGTCACCATGAAAGGGGAAAACCCACGTGTCCACCGAATTACTCATTGTAAATTATTTTCAAAGTCTTAACCCAAGTGCATGTTTCAAATATTTTTAAGAGGGTGACTAAATCATATTTCATGATCACCAAAAGGTGAATATTATAATATATGAGGCCGACATAATCAAAGGGTGGTTGAATGTATTATGATGTCTATGCCATGGCTAAAGGAGATGTCAATATTAGAACATGTTCAACCATAGGTGATCCCCATAGGAGGAATTCTTTTTGTAAATATTGCTAAGTATTGTAATTATTTTACTCACATACGAGGATTTGTATTTTGGATGCCTTCATAACAAGACATAATAGAGAAGAAGATAGAGTTGCATGTTCATGGAAATAAACTTGCCTAAAGCAACCTTATTGTTAGAAAATTATTTACCCTTCTTTTCTTAAAATAGAACAGATCAACTTGAGTTTGACTAAAGTGTAAATAAGGCTAATAATGCATATTTATAATTTCATGCTCTATTTTTATACCTTTATCTATTATTAAATAAAGGATAAAAATAAGATGCATGGGCAAGTACAAGCCTTAGGATATTTTAAGGGGAGGGTGAACTTTGTTTTTTCTATATGTTGTGTGCCTTTGCAAAGCACTGGGGACTTCTGGACTACTAGAGGACTTTTTAGATAGATGAGTCTTGAAGCAAATTTTTCCAGTTTTCCCTCTAAGTGTGAAGTATTTTTCTTCCTATCCAAGTTATTTTGTAGTCTTTTATATGTTCATATTAATCTTGTAATGCAAATTCCCGATAAATCACCTTACCCTATTTTAAATTCAATATTTTATGCTTACTTTTAATGTGCATGTTAACTTATTATCTTGTTGTGATTCTCCCAAGTGCAATCAAGTGTTTTTCCCTTAGACATTCTACAGAAAAACTATTGGTTTGTGCATCAAGAATCCTTCCCAAATCAGTTGTGCATATACTTAGTCAAATTCCTTGTTGGTTGGATATTTTTTCAATCCAAAATATGAGGTTCAACCATAGTACATGGGATTAAATCCCTCCTTAAAGATAGGTGAGGTGACTCTTTATTACTAATCTAAAACACATCGAAATAATATATACAATATTCACACTAATCTAACCATTGGGGTTGGGATAAAATCCTAAAATCCATATCCACACTAGGTGAATATGTTGTTCTTTTTATAAATGGAATGGATCGGAAAGGAAATTATTATTATGGAAGAAACACAATGGAAAAGAAATGAGGGGAACGTATTTTCTTTCCAAAAACACGAGATGATGAAATAATCATATGAGTTCTAGATAACAAATGTAATGTAATGTTATAACCCACCTCTCGAGTTATCATCCATGTCTCAATGGAGTGTGAAGAAGATTTTTGAAAGCTGTTTGGGAGGGAAAGTGATGGAAGGGAAATCCTGCCTAGACTAGAGGAACATGATGCAATGTGGGAGGAAGGAGAAATAGAAGTTTTAGTTATCAGTGAAAGGAATACAGTAATGAAACCCAAAGAAACTTGGTCTAATGTAGTAAAAAATGATGATTCATCTCGAAAAACAAAAGGTTTTTTCTTCAAGTGACCAAGGAAATCTCTGGTTACATTCTAGAAATTCCTGACCAACTTCTTCATTCTACATCAGAAAATTTGAATAAGGCTTTAGTTGGGAAGTTGATGGGTGGGAGGCCTAATATTGATGCAGTTAGAAGATGGACCAAACTGAAGTGGTCCCCTAAAGGGCATTTAGAGGTATGTGCTCTTTTAAATGGTTTTTTCCTTTTTAGATTTAACCTTCAAGAAGATATGCAGAAGGCTCTGGAAGAAGGTCCCTAGTTTTGGGGAAAGTCAAGTTGGTATTTACGAAATGGGAACCTTCTTTCAATCCTAGAAAAAAGAAAATTTGAACCAATTCCTAGTTTGGATCTACCTTCCAAACCTCCCTCTGGAATTCTAGCATGAGGATATTGTTAAAGGTATAGCTAATATGCTAGGAACCTTTGTTATTATTGATAATGCCACCAGAAAAATGTCCCGCCTTATTTGTGCCCGTTTCTACATCTACACTATTGTGGATAGAGAAATCCTGAGTAGTATAAAACTCAAATCTAAACTTGGGATCTGGGATCAAAGGATTGAAATGGAAAGCTCTCCAGCTAAATGCTCTAAGTGCAATGGGTGGGGTCACTCCTCTTAGAGCTGTAAGTTTAAAGTTTCTAAAGTGTTTATTCCCAGTCACCGCTAAGGAGGGTAATGAGGAAAAGGGGAAAGGCATTATGCAAAGTGCGGAGGATCATAGGAAAGATTTTTCCAAAATCATGCCGGAAGTTTCTCTCCTCTTTGCATAAAGGAAAAGGATGAGGATGGTTTCACTTTGGTGACCAATAGAAGGAAATCTAAATATTTGTCAAAGTTAGAATCTAAGGTAAAAGAAAAAGAGGAGGAAAATTTGAAGGATCTTATGAAAGGTAGGAAGATTGAGATTGGTAATTTTAACGTGAAAGAAGGGATTTGCAATGAATCTATCAGGAATGATCTAATCTCAAAGGTAGTAAAGGAAAAGGAGGTTAATAAGAGCGAGGAATTGGCTGAGGACAAATCAGATTTTGAGGCTTCTCAGGACCAGAATATGGATATGAATTTCATCAAAGGGATGGAGGTTTCTCCCTCTATTGAGGATCTCTTGACCCCAATCAAGGAGCCTGAGGATAAGAAAGAAGGCCCTAGTTCTGGATTAAAAAACCCTACTAGGGAAAAATTAATGTCCGAAAAAGAAAATAGATCCAAAAGGAAAAAAGGGGGACTCTTCATGTTCTTCCCCTCCCAGGAGGATGAGAACCCTATTAATGTGGAAGCTATAAATAGCAAACAAGGTAGACCAAATAAATTGGAATCAAGGAAAAAAACAACCCAAAAGGAGATAGATTCAGGGAAACAGATGTGCTTGGACAGAAGGTCTTTAGGAAAAATAAACCCAACCTAAGAAAATGAACTGCATATCATGGAATGGGAGAGGGTGAATAGTCCTGTGAAGTGGAGAATCCTTAAGGATATGATTGAAAGATAGAAAATTGATTTGCTTGTTGTGCAGGAAACTAAAATGAAAGAAGAATCCTTCCTATCCTCTTGTAAATTATGCTGGAAAAATTCTAAAGCCTTTGTTGTTAGCTCGAAAGGAGCTTCAAAGGTTTAGCTGTGGTTTGGAACCGAATAAGTTTGAGGGTACTCTGTTGGTTAAGAGAGATAACCATATGGCAGTGATGATGAAAGATCTTGAAAATAGAAGTATATGGGTTATTTCAAATATTTATGCTCCCACCCATCACAAAGAAAGGAAACAACTTTGGCACCATCTCCTATCCTTCAATTACTCTATCAAAGGTTCTAGTTGGATTGTTATGGGGGATTTCAATACCCCAAGGACTCTAGGGAAAAAAAGGAGGTTCTAAGGAGTTCTCTGTTGGCATGGAGGATTTTAACCTTTTCATAACATCTTCCCAACTCCATGATATAGATCTAAAAGGCGTAGCTTCACTTGGTCAAACAGAAGGTCTGACACTCAACATATTCAAGTTAGATTGGACAGGGCTATGGTTTCAGAGGAATGGTTAAACCAAGACATCTCCCTTTTTTCACTTCCTCGGATTGGATCTGACCACAACCCCATTCTTCTTCAAATTAAGAATCCTTCTGAAGAAGAACTCCCTTTCATTTTGAGAAGATGTGGCTCCAAAGTGAGGAGTTGAATGATCTCATCAAAGAATGGTGGAAACTAAAGGTTAAAGGAACAACGATGTTTAGACTTTCTAAAAAACTTCAGAATGTAAAAGCACACCTTAAAGAGTGGAATAAAAAAATCTTTGGGAATATTTTCCAAAAGAAGGTAGAAATTAGAGAGGAACTTCAGATTATCCAAAGAAGAACTGAAAGTTAGGTTATCGAGAGTGATCATGCTGACCATGTAAAGGAAAGATCTCTCCTAGTGGACTACCACAATATCCTGGGAAAAGAGGAAATCTTCTGGAGACAAAAATCTAGAATCACTTGGTTAAAGGAAGGAGACAAAAACACTAGATTCTTCCACTTATCCACCTTAAAGCGAAGAAGCTTCAACAAAATCAACAAAATCAGAAAGGAGGGAGGTGTCATGGTTGAAGAACAAGAAGAAATTGACAAAGTGACAATCTCTTTCTTTCAAAATTTACTCTCAAACAGTAAGGATCATAATCTCTTGAAAGAACAGGTTTTCTTAAATTGTATCCCTAAGTTAGTATCGGCCGAAGAAAATGCTATGCTTTTAGCGATTCCTTCCATGGAGGAAGTGGAATTTGCTGTCAAACTTCTCAGCCTAGACAAGGCTCCTGGACCAGATGGATTTCAGCCTTTTTCTTTCAAATTTTCTGGGACATTATTAAAAAAGAGGTTTTTGAAGCAGTGAGGGAATTCTTCAAGAAGAAGGTCATGTTAAAGGATATGAACTGCACCTTTCTGACTCTAGTTCGAAGTGTAGTAATGCTATAGAACTAAAAGACTTCAGACCTATAAGTCTTTGTAACACCTCCTATAAAATATGCATGAAAATTCTGGCACTCAGGCTTCAGATGATCCTACCCAATATCATTTTGGAACAGCAAGGGGGCTTTGTTATAGGTAGAAAAATATAGGATGGGATAATTACTATCAAAGAGACTATTCATACAGAAAAAATTAGTAAGAAGTCAGCTTTATTCTTAAAAATGGATATGGCAAAAGCTTATGACAGGGTTTCATGGAGCTTTCTAGACAAAATCCTTGATAAGTTTGGCTTTGAAATTGATCGAGACATATGGTTCAGGCATGCATTTCCAATGTTTGGTTTTCTATTCTCATGAATGGTAGTCCTATTGGGTTCTTTCCTAGCACACAAGGATTATGGCAAGGGGATCCCCTCTCCCCTTTCCTCTTCATTTTAATGGCAGAAGCTCTCAGTAGAAGACTCAATGTTGAAACAGAAAAAGGCTTCATCAAAGGGATTTCTTGAAGACTTGATATGGAAAAAGTTTCTCATCAACACTTTGTTGATGACACTTTCGTGGTGGGGGAAGCTACTATCCCGGAAGCTAGAAAACTCAAAAGCATTCTAGATGATTATATGGATGTCTCGGGATAGCTGATTAACTTCAAAAAAGTTCTCTTTTTTTCCGAACTCTATGGACAGCCAGTTGTAAGAAGATTGCTGAAATTTTTGAATGTACCTATAAACCCTTCCCCACCTTATATTTAGGCATTCCTCTTGGGGATAGGAGGCCCTCTTGTTCTGAATGGAACTTTCTAATTGAAAGGTTTGAAAGGAAATTAGTAGGTTGGAAAGCTAATATTTTATCCCAAGCAGGAAAAATTACTCTTCTGATTAGCTCTCTCCAGAGTCTTCTGTGTATGCCATGTCACTATACCAACTTCCTGTCACAATTGGGGAAAGATTGGAAAAGATCCAAAAAAGGTTTTTATGGAGTGGTACAGAAAGTAAAGATAGAATCCCTTTAGTTGCATGGAGCAAGAGTGTAGACCCAAGAAGCTTGGAGGACTTGGTCTCAGAGACTGGTCCAAAATGAATAAAGCTCTACTTGCTAAGATTGGATGGAGACTAACAAAGGAAAATGGAGTTTGGGCTAGAATCCTTAAGAGAAAATATTGGCAAGATAATAATGATAAAAGATGGATGTTTAAATAGGTGACTTTCAATGGCTCATGCATATGGAAAGCCATTAACTAGGCCAAAGAAATTCTGAACAAGGGCAATGAGATGGAAAATAGGAAGAGGCAATGAGATATATTTTTGGAAAGACAAATGGGCAGGTGATTTTACCCTTCAAGATAAATTTCCACAAATCTCTGCATTAATGGAAGCTAAATATGGAGAAAAGGTAAACAACTACATGGCTAAGGAAGAGAGTTTTTAGACATGGAAAACTCTGGAAATGGATAGACAGGATCTAAATGATCAAATGAGAGGGATCAATGAGTTTTTACAAAATTATGTATCATATAACAGCAAGGACCAAGATAGAATCATCTGGGATAAGGAACCATGTGGAAATTTCACTGTCAAATCAGCCTATGGCCTCTTTTTTGAGGGTCAAATTGGAGAAGAAGATTTAATGGCTGGAAAGATTTGGAACAAGAATATAACACCTAAGGTAAATGTGTTCAGCTGGCTCACTTTTGGAAACAAAATCCTCACGGTTGATAATCTGGAAAAAGAGGCTTCCAATGGGTTAATAGATGTGTGCTATGCAAAAGAAAAATGGAATCTGTAAACCATATGTTTCTGGAATGCACGTATGCACATCAACTAATCTCATCTATTTTGATTGGCTTCTCAGTTAATTGGGTTATCCCCAAAGATATAAAGGAAGCTTGGAACCAATGGGAATGCCCTTTTCATAGTCAAGGGCTAAAAAATCTATGGACCATAAGCTTAAGCCATCTATGGTGGGAAATCTGGAAGGAAAGAAATAAAAGGATTTTCAAGGACAAGAGTCTCCCTATCAAACTATCAATAAAAAAAATATTTTTCAGGTCTCTATCCTCTGGAAAAAAGAATTGGAAATACTAGATTATGAACAACATTTCTTAGAGAATTGGAATGTTTCAGGGATTCCTCAATCAAATAGACCTAATCCCAGATTGGGGATTAAGTGGAATCCTCCTTGTGAAGGTTCTCTAAAACTTAACTTTGATGGAGCAGCAAAAGGGAACCCGGGGAAAGCGGGGAGGAGGAGTCATAAGGGACTCTTTAGGTTGATTTATTCTTGCTTACTTCTTTGACCTTGGAAAACAATCTAACAATGTGGTGGAGGTAGCTGCTCTGTTCAGGGGGTGAAGATTGCAAAAGAAAAAGGTTTCAATCTCCTGGAAGTGGAAGGAGATTCATTGTACATTATTTCTTGTATGAAGGGTTCTTCCAATCCTTCCATATCTATTGAAGATTTCATCAGTAAAACTAAGTCATTTTAAAATTCTTTTGTGAATATTTATTTCAACCATGTGTATAGGGAAGGAAATATTGGTGCTAACTTTGTTGCTAATCTTGGGGTTATCTCTAATGGTCTCCATATTGTCGAGAAACTCTTTGGAATGAATGCAAATTTCATTGAAATCATGAAAAGGGAGGGAGCCTTTAATAATTTTCTAACTCTCCCGCTCGTGCCAGTAACCTTTCATGATTTTATCTTACTTGTGTGAGTTGGATCCCTTTGTTCACATGGGTAGCTGGGCCTTTTTGGATTTAGGGAAGCTGAAAAAAGAAACAACTGATTTTCAGGTCTGTTTTATTTGTAAGAGATTTTTGGGTACAAAAGGATGGGAGGGGACTTGGTACGCATGGAACCTTCAAGGTGTCCAGAGATATCCAAGGAGGCTGAAGTTCTTCTCGAAAAGGCGGGACTGTTGTCTTTTCTCAAAACTTTTGAGGGCCATGATGAAAGCCTGAGTGAAGCGGTTGCAAAAACTTGGAATGAGGGAAAAGTCCAGGTCGGCAATTGTTCCCTCACAATTTCACCCAAGCTCATTGCTAAAGTGACTGGTCTTGCGCTGGAAGGTAGAAGTATTTTTAAACCTAAATCTGATTACAGTCTTGAGATTGACTATTTTTTCCAAGGAAAAGGGGAACCTATTTCTCTTCATAATGGATATGCTAGGAGTAAGTTTCCTTCTCCATTTGATGAAATTTCCAAACTGCTCATGTCTTATATCACATTGGAAGGTAGATATAAAGTAATATATGGCTACCATTTTCCAATGTTAAACCATATTCGCAATGCCAAACCGTATAACTTTCCTTTCTACTTATTCTCTTCTCTGGAAAAATCTATAACTATGGTGAAGAAAGGCATTCATTTTCCCCTTACACTGGGTCTGATAAAAACTATCATTCGAAGTTGAGCACTCCCCTATTGGGAAAAAATGACAAATTTGGGGCTTCGGCTTCAAACATTTCATTGGGTAAAAGGATAGGGAGTATGGAACCTAAGGATGATAGTTGTGATGAAATTGGTCAGGGGAATCCGGTGGCCAAATGAACTAGATCAAGCAAGGGTAAAGGGGAGACATGTCTCAGTTCAGGAAAGTTCAGTATTTGGGTTAGGCTGAGGAGGATAACATCACCTATGTTTTGGATGAATGCCCTGGTGAAACCCCTTCCCAGAAGGAATCCTCTCATGAGAAAGTGGAAGGGGAAGCAAAGAGTAGTGAGGATGTTGCTAGCTTAAAAGAACATGAGTCTTCCAAGAATACTGAGGAAGCTATCCACAATCTTCACAATCTGAAAATGGCTCAGATGGAGCTTTTCTCGGCCCAAGAATCATTGTCAAAACTCATGCCTTCATGAGATATTTTGAAAACTACAAACTGAACAATGACATCAACAGGCACAAAATCAGTTTGATCACTATGGACATTAAGGAGCTGCATGAAAAAGTTGATAAAATGTCTACCCTCATCCTCTGTGAAAACCTCAAAAATGCAAATGCCAAAAGAATGGAAATGGAGAAAGAGATGCTAAAAATGAAAGGAATTATTATGCAAATCAGAGATGCTCATGTCCTTAATGTGAAGAGTACTATTTACCATCTCAAACTGTTGGCTGAAATGATACAGTCCATGGAATTGGCAAAAGAAAAAGAAAAGGATGGCACAGGCCCGAAGGTGGTGATCAAAGAACCTAACTACAAGTACTGGAAGGAGACTATAACAACTCTGGTCAAAGAATGGAATGGATGCATGGAGACGGTGGATGATCTGGTCAAAGATAAATGAAATGTAATGGTTTGGAATCGATGCTTGTTTACCTTTTGTTGTTAGTTTCATCCTTGGGACTGCTATATAATGTATAACATATATAATGGATATCATATACTTTGGTTTTTTTTTTTTTGATATTTTGGATCATGTCACGGCCTTCGAAGGTAAATACTTTGGCCAATATGTAAGTAAACTGTAACTCTTTGTAAGGGGGTAGGGTCCCCTCAACCCTAACTTTTACCTCTAATAAAAAAATGTAATGTAATGTAATGTTTGAAACAATTAAAATAAACAAGAATGCTAAATAAAGAATAGCTTAAGATCCGAACATAAGAACAATATCTTAAGAGAGATGAATCTCACAACACAAAGTCTACAAAAATAGCATCGGTTTCTATTCTTCAAATGATTAAAATAAAACACAAAGTTTTTCTTCTTCACAATAGTTCTCAATATTCCAAAAATCTCAACCGTTCAAAATGCACAAGCCTCCCATATTTATAATAAAAGGAGTTGAGAGAAAATAGGATAAATCCTAGAAAATAGTCCTTTTAATGAGAGACCTATTTTTCTTGACTCTCATGCAGGAGACTAAGTCAAATTTTTCTTTCTACATGACAAAATGAAAATGAAAAAGACATGTAGATTTCAGGATTGAAATGACATGAAACATTATGCCTATTATGTTTCATCATTTTTTTCTTCCTCCAAAAATCCTACTTGTCTTGAAATTCTTGGAACTTTGGATTATGCCCTGCATCTCATCTTCATTAGGCACGGTGGAATGGTCACTCAGGACTTCACATGTTTCCTGAGTATTGCTCACATTACTAGGAAGTTTCTTGACTCTCTTGTTGAGTTTCCTCAGTGTTTCCAAAGAATTTTCAATCTTCACGAACCTATCAATGATTTTAAGGCTAAAGCCATCAGTTGGTTTGTGCTGAATTGATTCTTGGATCTGCTTGTAAAGATCATCAATAGGTAGAATACTTAAGATTTCATTCAACACTTTAGCACAGATCTTGATTAGCTCTTCTTCTATGTCATTTGTGACATCAACCAATTGATCTCTTGATTCCCTCAATTTTTTGAAAGCTTCATTGAGAATATTTATTCGAATCGAATGGTTTGGTCAGTTAAAAATGTTTTTCCCATGTTGAATGATGCCTTCTTTAATCAAGATGTTAGATGGAACAAGTTTCAGCATATTGAGAGCTTCAAAAGTTAACTCTAGGTTCCTGACTTCTACCAAAACTTCATCATCCATTTTCTTGCCATCCTTCTTTATATCCTCCAAGGATTTGTAGACTTCCATGGAGTCATCAATGACCTCTTTTCCTTGTAGGAGTAGCTCTGGATCCATTCATTGACCGTTCTCCCCTTCTCATTAATCTTCTCAATCATGGGTACCAATGAGAAATCGAACCTGATATGAGTAGAGGATGATGGTTTTGACTCAGGAGGCTTTGAGAGCTTGAGTAGTACTTTTGTCAGTTGCTCTACTTTCTCTTTTAGCTCATCTCTATTTTCCTTTCTTTCTTTCAGCTTCTAGCACAACACATTCATGGCATCTTGTGCATCCTGTTGTGCTCGCTCCATTTTCACTTTTACTAGATCAACCCTTGTGATCTGATAATCAGTGACCATTATATCATCCTTGGTTTTTTCAGCCATGGGAGTGGCAATTTCTACAAACTTATGCCCTGAGGCATCCACTAAAATCCTTGAAACTGTTTTGGGTTTCTTGGCAGACTTGGTAGGAGTGACCTTAAGGGAACTGAAATCAAAGGCTGGTAGGGGAAATACCACCTTGCTTTTCCTTGGAGTCTGATCTATTAACCATTGAGGCATACTGGAAGAAGTTTCTCCCATCATAGGTGTTACGGTCACATCTTCAGGTGGAGGAAGGTTTTCTTATGGAGTGGTGGTCACTGTGAGTGTAGTGTCCGTGGAAATGGACTCAGGGAATGAAGGCACAGAAGGAGGAGGCATATCCATGGTTAAATTGGGTCTAGTAGGGAGAGGTGAGAGGCTAGAGAAGATGTTGGCCATGGTTGAGGAACATGGTGAAGAAGCACGAAGCAAAGGAGTTGAATGGGGAGGTAATGATTATGAAATTAGATCTTGAGAGATAAGAGGAAGACTTACCTCTGATGAACTGTCAACCAAAAGGGGAATGAAAGGTTGACCAACCTCTTCTCCTGAAGGAATATTTCCTAGTTCTGGTGGTGGAGGTGAATCAAGAACCTCAACCATTTGTGGGAGAGTGGCCACTGATGTAGTCACTTGCTCTTCCCCCTTTCTGACAAACTTAACTTTTATTGGTCTCTTGGAAGAGTCTTTATCCTTTTCCTTTTTTCCCTTGGAGGGTCCCACTTCCAAAGTAGCTAGCTTTGAAAAAATCCCTTCTTTATAACTCATTCCCAAGAAATGAGCCATGCCTTAGTACGGCAAGAATTTGAGTGGCTCTTCCTGTGATAGAAGCTTTCTCAGCAATGGACCAATCAATGGCTTGGGAATACATATTGGTCTTCATTCAACCCATCATACGAGGTGTCAAGGACACTTTCATTGTCCATGGTGCCTTCTGGGATGTCAGATAGATCTAACATCTGAATCTCTTCAAGTGTTAACCTGTTATTGTCCTTTCTTTAGATGATAACTTCATCCCAAAGATCAACCCAAATGTCTTCTACACTGGGCACATGTAGATATAAGGTCCCATATGACTTAAGGACTCCTCAAAAATCAAACCCATCTTTGTGCTTCATGTGCTTTTTCAACTTGTCCTGTAGCTCGTGCACCACATTCTTGGCTTTAACCACTATTGAGCATGTGTACCTTCTGATGGAAATAGGGAAGGAGATGGCGGCCTTGTGCTTACTTTGTTGGAATTTGTGAAAATCCAACAATTGTCTAACCAACTCCATCAAGATCAACTTATCACCTGGGAACCTAGGAAATCGGAAAGGATCACCAGGTACATGACCACCCGAAGGTATGTGAACTTGAATTGTAAGAAGATACAACCCCATTTCGATACTTTGGCCCATGCTTCGTTAGAGACTCTCCTTTTCCTTAGATCAGGGTTCATCCTGTAGATATTTTCATAAAAGAAGGCATCATTCACTCTTCTGAATTGATCCTCAGAACCCTTCATTTCAGCCTAAGGGAAGTATGGATATATGTGTTCTATTGCCCTATTTCCCTTTGCATCCAACCCTAGATAATTTTCTCGCTTAACATATAAAACTTTAATCCATACATAGGTGACATATGATGACATATAAAATTTCTAGTAGATAAGATTGTCTTCATCTGGGAATCAATCTCATTACTTATAAGACTGCTCTAATCGATCCCTTGTTTGTTCTTCTTTATAATGACCATGAATTGATACATCCACCCTTGGAAGTCTCTTGACTTGGGAGTCCAAATACTGACTCACAGGGTGATAATATCACTGATTTCAAGGATGAAATCACTCTGGGACAAACTTGGGAAACCTAGAGATGGCTGGCTTGGCCTTGATCAAGAACTTTTTATTCACATGCTTGATGTAGTCTTCTTGATCTTTGTCCTAGGATTTCTGTGTTGACTTAAGATCTACGTCAACATATTCCTCAAAGTTGGGAAATCTTAAGAGGTCATCAAAGTAACCCCATCCAACTTCACTATGATTTCTCCTGCTTGATTCCTCACTGAGTGGGAATCTGAGTCATAATTGGAAGCACAAGCAGAATGAACTCGGGGCATTGAGCAAGACATTGGGAATCCTATTGTAAGAGGGAGGCCACTACTAGTTATTGACTTCATCCAGGGATTTTGAGAAGAATCCTTGGTTATGTTCAAAAAGTCTTCCATGTCTATGTTACCAAGCTCCGTGTCCAGATATCGTAATTGTAATCTATGTAGGAAGGGGAATCCATCTTTTGGTACTTGTACTTCATCTTTCTTGATCTATCTGACTTATCCTTAGATTGTCAGGATCCGACATGAGAAGTCCTAAAGGAAGAATGCTTAGATGACTTCTAGTTGAACAATCAGGCTTGAAAGCTTGCTGAGCAAACCCTACAGACCCGCCACACTAACTAGACTTTGAGACCTATCAAGCACTTCGTGAAACCCGACACACTACAGTGTATATCAGAAACTAGGTCATGTTGGACACTTCATGAAACCCAACACAAAGGTGGAACTTAGGTGATGTTGAACACTTCGTAGAACCCGATACAAGCGGAAGTTGGAAGATGTTGGAAAACACTGGAGAAAGTTGGAAGACACTTAGAGAAACCTGACACTCTATGGAAGCCAAATGATGTTAGACACTTGGAGAAACCCAACACAAGAAGAAGTTGGAAGATGTCGGACACCCTATAAAACCGAAACAAGCGTCAGGTTTTTGGGATGTCAGAACATGTAAAATTTCCACCAAGCTTGTAAGTTAATATTTTCAGATTCTTCTCAACAATCTAAAGAGTATATCCATGGGAAAAATAAGAAAACACCCAAGATGAAATTTAAATAAGAGGTTTCATGGGAATACAATAGAAAATGAAGAAAACAACTCGAAACCCTAAACCTAGAGGAGAGAAAAAGAAAAGAGGGAAAAATGCCAAATGAACACTTCAAAATCAATCCTAAAGACCTCAAAGTGGTAAGAAGAGAAAAATACCTTCAATAAATTTGAAAAATGGTCAAAGATGGATCATGAAATCGATCAAGAGGTTTAGTTGGTTTGGAGGTCGAAGGAGCATGTATGAAAAATCCATGCAGCGAAAATATGCCAGGTAAAAATGACGTGTAAAATTGAACTATTTATAAATCCCTAGCATTTATTACACCTCCTCCGACATGTGTGCCAACTACAAATAACTCGACATTAATGCCATGTCATCATGCTTAACACATCCAAAACCCGATACAAAGGTTTTCTTATCAAATCAGGTTTTGGGAACCAACTGACATGAAGCATGCAAAAGACATGTTTGGATGTTATCAAGTTCCAAAACCTCGATACAAAGGAAAGGTTCAGGTTTTGGGTTTTGGGAAACAAGCAACATGAAGCATGCTTTTTGAAAGGTATGTTCGATGCTCCTGAGTTCCGAAAACCCGATACACTAGAATGTAATGAGTTTCGGGTTTTGGAAGACAATTGACATGAAGCATGTAAAAGACATGTTTCCATGTGATGGAAACCTAAAACCCAAAGATCTCCTTCAAAGGGCATTTTTAGGAGATTTTCTAAAAAAATTCTATGGTTATCTCAATTTTAGCTGAAATCACTAAAAATGAGATAACAATTGGCTCCAGTTGGGGACTTTCTTTGAAACATCAAAGGAAGAGAACTCATATATCAAAAAGCTTTATCCATTGGGCTACAGAGTTTTGAAGAAGAAAAATGAAAAAAAAACAAAGAAAGAAAGAAAAGAAAGAAAGTAGACACATAACAAAAAATAAATTATGATACAATGCAAGAGAGCATCTTGCATTACTGGTGGAACATCTTCAAATGTTGGCCACTGAAAGGTAGGGGAGAAACTCTCCATCAAGGTATGATAGACAGAAGCTATTTTCACCATTCAACTGATGGATTTTGAAAGGACCTTTCCATAAGGAGTCAAACTTGCCATGCATCCCTTTCTGCTCCCTTCTCTTGTCCCAGAGAAGTACTAGATCTCAATCTAGAAATCACATTGCTTTGATTTCTTATCAAATATCCTTTTGAATTTTCTCTGATGATCTACAATGTGATCCACCACCTTGCTTCATTCTTCTTCTAGCCTAGCTAGGTACATTATCCTTTTCTCAATGGAACTTTGAAAAGTTTCATCCTCAATTGCTTTGGCCAATCGTAAGGCTGGTAATTCTATAGAGATAGGTATCTCAACATCAATTCCATACGCACCTAGAATGGGGACATTCCAATAGCTCATTTAGGAGTAATCGATCTACCCACAATGCATCATACAATGCTTTGTGCCATGTCCTTTGATTCTCATCGACCAATTTTTTGATTATGGTCACCAGGTTTTTGTTGCTTGATTTAGCCTGACCATTACCTTGTGGGTAATAATTGGATGAATGAGCCAATGTGATCCCAAAGCCATAAAAAATTCTATCAACTCATGAGATGAGAAATTGGAAGCATTGTTAGCAATGATCTTGTGAGGCACACCGAATCTAATAATTATATTCTCCTTGAGAAAGTTACACACAACTTCGGAGGTTGCTTGTTTGATTGGAGCAGCTTCCACCCACTTGGTGAGATAGTCTGTGGTGGTGAGCACATAATTATGACCGGCACTAGAGGTAGGGTTCAACACTCCAATGAAATCAATTCCCCATTGGTGAAAAGGTTCTTCAATCACCACAGGCTTCAAGGGAAGAGCTCCACTTAGGATGACCAACGAAATGTTGACAAGCTTCACACTTGGCCACCCATTCAGTTGAATCTGAAAGAGAGTAGGCCAATAGTACCTGGCCCGTAAGATCTTGTAAGCCATTACAGAAGAAGAGAAATGTCCTCCTGCATGCTAGATTGTGGAAGGACTCTAGCAACCTTACCTGCTGAGACTTATCAACACAACGCAGAATACACCATCGATACCTTTCTTGTATATACCATTGTCCCATAGAATGTATCTTGTAGACCTGAGTTTAACTGTCCTCTTTTATTTTTGGCTTAAATGTGGGGAAACTCACCATAGGTTAAAAAGAAAGCAATATCTACGTACCATTCATCAGTCATGCTTACAAAAAGCACTTTGGGAAATTATGAAGAAGTACCTTTAGTTTCTTTGCATTCTATCTCAACATTATTTTCTACTGATCAATTGGCACAGGCCTCTTCCTCACACCAACTTGGTAGGTCTGATGTCCAAGTCATACTCCTAGACTTTGGCTATCCAGTTACCCCATTGACTACCCAACTCTTGTTGGGTTAGAATGGATTTAACTGTGGTATCAGGAACTAGAACGAGAGTGTGGGAACTCAAGACATAATACCTGAAATGTTTCACCACTCTCACCACCACATAAGCATGCTTTTCAATCTGTGACATCTTCAATTCATGTTCCTTTAGTGGGCAGCTCATGAAAGCAATGGGAGCTTCAATTCCTTCTTCATTTTTCCTACATCAAGATGGTCGATATCTATATGTGGAAGCGTAGCTATACATGATGAAATCTTTCTTGAAGTCTAGGCATACTAGAATAGGGGCGTGAGAAATTTCCCATTTGACTTCTTCAAAAGCAATTTTCCCTTAGTGCTCCATCAAAATGGAGTCTTACCTTTCATCATCCCAAGGATATCCTTGGTTTTATAGCAAAGTTAGGTACAAATCTTCTTAGGAAATTGACTTTCCCAAAAAAGGAGTGCACCCTAGTTTTGCTTGTGGGTAGGGTAAGGCTTTGGATGGCCTTCACCCTCTCTAGATCGATCTTGGTTCCTTCTTTAGTCACAATATGACCCAAAAATTTTCTTCTGTCACTGAACATGGAATTTTTAGGATTTAATGAAATCCCATGATGCCTGCACCTTAAGAGTACCTGCTCCAGGTGATCATAATGATCACTTCACTTTTTAGAGAAGACCATCAAGTCATCCAAATACACAACTATGACCTTTCCCATTAAATATCTGAAAGCTAAGTCCATAGCCCTTTGAAATGTGGCTCAAGTTAATCAAACCAAAAGGCATTCTCTCTGTAAGCAAAGGTTCCCATGGAGTGGTGAATGTTGTTTTATGTTGATCTTTAAGCACTACCTCAACTTGATTATATCCCAAAAATCCATCAAGCATGGATAACATTTTTGATCCAGTGATAGTCTGTAATACCTGGTCCATGATGGGAAATGGATAATTGTCTTTCAATGAAGACTGGTTGAGGTTATAGAAAGTCAACACAAATCTATATTTCACCATTCTTCTTTCTGATAGGGACAATGTTTGCAACCTAGGTGGAATGATGGATTGGAAAGATAATCCTTGCATCTAACATCTTTTGAATTTCTACAAGAATAGTCCCTGAGATCTTTGGGTTGTAATGCCTCTACTTCTTCCTATAGGGTTTAACCTCAGGCTTCAAAGGAATGCTATGTTGCACATCCTTGGGCTTGAAAGACTTTAGATCCACATATGACCATGCTAGGACATCCATATATCTCTTCAAGAGTGAAGAGAATATTTCTTTTTCCTCCAGAGAACAACATTTACCAATGTTTACCATCCGTGGTTGGTCAAAAGAGCCTAGATTAACTTGATCTACCTCTGATGAGGAAGCACCTTCAGCTTGCCTTTTATCCTAAATGAAATGGTCATGCTTGTCAAACAGACCTTCCAGAGAGACCAACCCCTTCAGAATCTTATTTCCTTTGAGTTGGATGAATTCACCATCGATTTCTTGATATGAATTAGAGATGGACTCATGAAAAGCTGATTCTGATCCTTCAAAATAAAGCTCACTAAAATTATCAGCTTTCTCAAGAAAAGACAATACCTGTTGATCATCATTAAACACTTGCCAATGTGTTGAGTTATCTGGAACACTTGGATGATACACAATCTCAATGGTATACGTGTCTTATTTGAACTATGGGTGGGGGAGAAGAAGAGATGCAGAAACAACTAAGGAATCAACTTTATCATTGTAATCTCTTAAGACTACCTTAATGGAAAAAGCATCAAAGCATTCTATGTTGTCCCAAACCTTGTTTTTGTAATGTCTTAGGTGATCATTTTTTACCTGATAAATCCCCCTTACTTGATTCACAATCAACTCGGCATCTCCCTATACTTTGAGATTTGGATTCCTTTTTGTCTTGCCATTTCTAATCCTAATAACAAAGCTTCATATTCGGCTATGTTGTTAGTATTATCAAACTGCAACTTGAAAGCAAAGGGAAAGATCTCAAAATCTGAGAGATATAAGAACCATGCCAACACCTGAACCAGTAGTTGAACAACTCTGTCAAACTCAAGGGTCCAAAAAGTGTTAGGATCTTCTTCTTTGACTTCTACAGAGGGCACCTTAGATGTCAGGAAATAATTACCCAAGCCTGCATCTTCAAAGAGAATTTGAGCCTTAGGATCATCTGATTTAGTAACCAGGTACTTAGCTTGTGCTTCGGGGTGAAGGACACGAGGAACTCCATTTACTAGAATTTTAGCTTTGGTCCAATCCATGTTGATTTCTCCTCCAACATCTTTGCAAAAACCTCTTCCCAAAAGAATCCCATAAGAAGTGGGATATCAGAACTAGGATAGTCATTTTTACTCTCTTTTCGGAAATGCAACAAATGCAAACTGTGCATCCTTGATTTGGCCAATCAAGGGGACTTGTTTAGTTTCCATGGAGTAACACCACCCATAAGATTTAGTCAGTGTGAGTCCAAGGGCATGAGCTACTTTTTTTGGGCATTACATTATCAGAGGCTCCTGAGTCAATTATGTAATTGTTGAGTTTAAAACCGTTTATAAGTAAAGACAAATAAAACGGTTCAATATTTCCCGAAGAAGCAGCAGAGGTCATATTACTCTGAGGTAAAGGCTGAGTGGGGCTAGGAAAAATGCCTTTCAAAGATGGAGGAATAATAGCCTTGCTTCTAATGAATTTGGCAAGTTTCTCAAATTGCTCAGGGTTGGACTGAAGGTATTCGGCTTCCGACATTTGGATTTTGGTTTTCTTTGCATGATCAATGATGTCGAAAGTGGTATATGAAGGAATGATGGAGGGCTCAGTTCTAGTTACATTGGTCTAAGCTGAGGTACTAGCCTTGAAAGTAGGAGAAAAAGAGTTGGAAGGTGAAGTTACCTTTTTAGTTATCTCCTTTTAGTTTGTGTTGAGATGGGAGATCCTCTTTTAGCCATAACTATGAGAGCTTCCTTACTTTTATCCTTGGAGATTTCAACCGGATTTTTGGGGTTCTGAGATTGGGATTGAGTGAAGACTACAAATGATTGTCCATCATGCTCATCTTCATCTTCCTCATACTCCAAGTACCCAATGCTGGAGTCACCAGCTGAATCATCAAAAGACTCATCAGCATATCCTGAAGCTTCAAAAGCTTCATGGGAATCTTGATTTTCTAGTTCTTCATCTTCCTCAACTACTTCAACTACTACATTGACATTGATAGGAGGAGCTTCAATAGCCAGCTTGGTGGGAGAGCAGCAATCAACCGATTCCTATATCTTGGGAGCACTATTAGCATTGTTGAAATTCCATCTAGGAATATCCCGATAAGGAATGTTGGTTGCTTGTTGAGACATTTGCTTCTTTAAAGAAATCAAGTCATTGGCCATCTTCTGAATCATAGGATCAGTAGTACTCTGAGAAGAACTCTAATTTTTAGGCTTAGATGATTCTCTTCTGATCTTTTCAGCTAGAATAAGATCATCTTCTATTTCAGTGGTCAGTAGCTTGAGCGGTGGCCAAATCGGGGATAACAGATCTTCTCAACAAGAAGCTTACATCAGGAGGTTGAGTGTTGATGAAGAAACACTTTTGATTTTCAAGAGTGGGAATGGCTAACTCTAGAATCTTATGAATCAACTTGTTGAATTTAGCTATGAAATCCCGCATGGGTTCATAAGACTCCTTCTTCATGTGTGTAAGTTGTGCTAACAAGGTGTGAGAGTCTTCATCTGGTTTGAACCTTGCTTCAAATATAGACCACATGGTAGTCCAGTTGGTAATGCATGCATTTGGAAGATGGTAGAACCATTCTGCTGCTACACCATGTAATGTCTCAATGAAGAGTCAAATAGAGACATCTTCATGAGCAACTCCAAGAATGCCACATGTGACAAAGAATGAAGCGATGTGTTCATCAGGGTGTTGCTTCCCATCACCGTTGAACTTAGGAATATTCTTACATGATCCATGAGGTAGGTCATGCAATGGTGGAGTAAGGGAAAGAGGACCAATAGCCACACCCCAAGGCACATGTTGTGCTTGCCATTCTTCTAAATGAAGTGCATACAGGAATCTAAATATCGACAAGAATAATGCATGACAAGTTGTAGAAACTTCTTGTTCTTGAGGAATCGAGTTCTTCGGATGGGTGAAGAACTTCTTGCTTGGCTAGATGCAACACTATTGGGTGAAATCCTAAAATTATGTTGTTGAAGAAAATCAAAGAACGGATCAGTTTCACCCAGGCTCGGCTTGACCGAGTGAAGATCTTTCTAGCTAGCTTGAACTAGAAAATAGATCTTGTTGAAAATAAGGAAAATATGGAGTCCAGACACCAATAGGATAAGCTTAGTCTTATCAATCCGTATTCCCCAGTAGAGTCACCAAAAATATGTTGGTTGGATATTTTTTCAAGCCAAAATATGAGGTTCAACCACAAGTACATGGGATTAAATCCCTCCTCAAAGACAGTGAGGCTTCCTATTTATTACTAATCTAAAACACAATAGAAAATAATATATACAATATTCACACTAATCTAACCATTGGGGTTGGGATAGAATCCCAAATCCATATCCACACTAGGTGAAGATGTTGTTTTTATAAATGGAATGGATTAGAAAGGAAATTATTATTATGGAAGAAACACAATGGAAAGGAAATGAGAGGAATGTATTTTCTTTCGAGTAAACACAGAGCATGAAATAATCATATGAGCTTTAGATAACAAATGTAATGTAATGTTTGAAACAATTAAAATAATCAAGAATGCTAAACAAAGAATAGCTTAAGATCCTGAACATAAGAACAATATCTTAAGAGAGATGAATCTCACAACACAAAGTTTGCAAAAATAGCATCGGTTTCTATTCCTCAAATGATTAAAAGAAAACACAAAGTTTTTCTTCTTCACAATAGTTCTCAATATTCCAAAAATCTCAACCCTTTTAAAATGCACACAAGCATCCCTTATTTATAATAAAAGGAGTTGAGAGAAAATAGGATAAATCCTAGAAAATAGTCCTTTTAATGAGAGTCCTATTTTTCTTGACTCTCACGCAGGAGACCAAGTCAAAATTTGCTTTCTACATGATGAAACGAAAATGAAAAAGACATGTCGATTTTAGGATTGAAATGACATGAAACATTATGCCTATTCTATTTCATCATTTTTGTCTTCCTCCAACAAAGCCTACTTGTCCCAAAATTCTTGGAACTTTTAGATTATGCCCTGCATCTCATCTTCATCAGGTGTGGTGGAATGGTCACTCAGGACTTCACATTTCCTGAGTATCGCTCATGTTACTAGGAAGTTTCTTAGTCTCTTGTTGAGTTTCCTAGTGTTTCCAAAGAATGTTCAATCTTCACGAACCTATCAATGATTTCCAGGCTAAAGCCATCAGTTGGTTCATGCTGAATTGATTCTTGGATCTACTTGTAAAGATCATCAATGGGTAGAATACTCGAGCTTTCATTCAACACTTTAGCACAGATCTTGATTAGCTCTTCTTCTATGTCATTTGTGCCATCAACCAATTGATCTCTTGATTCCCTCAATTTGCTGCAAGCTTCATTGAGAATATTTATTTTGAATCTAATGGCTTTGGTCAGTTGAAAATGCTTGTCCCCATGTGGAATGATGCCTTCTT
Source organism: Taxus wallichiana var. yunnanensis (assembly GCA_018340775.1). Lineage (NCBI taxonomy): Eukaryota > Viridiplantae > Streptophyta > Pinopsida > Cupressales > Taxaceae > Taxus > Taxus wallichiana. Next base: position 380,147,236 of record CM031242.1, on the reverse strand, counting down.
TGATCAAGACGTGGGATGGAACCTGTTTCAGCGTATTGAGAGCTTCAAAAGTTAACTCTAGGTTCCCGACTTCTACCAAAAATTCATCATCCATTTTCTCACCATCCTTCTTTATATCCTCCAAGGATTTGTAGACTTCCATGGAGTCATCAATGACCTCTTTTCCTTACAGGAGTAGCCTCTGGATCCATTCATCGACCATTCTCCCCTTCTCATTAATCTTCTCAATCATGGGTATTGATGAGAAATCAAACCTGATAGGAGTAGAGGATGATGGTGTTGACTCAAGAGGCTTTGAGAGCTTGAGTAGTACTTTTGTCAAGCTGCTCTACTTTCTCTTTTAGCTCATCTCTGTTTGCCTTTGTTTCCTTTAGCTTCTGGCACAACACATTCATGGCATCTTGTGCATCTTGTTGTGCTCCCTCCATTGTCACTTTTCCTAGATCAACCCTTGTGATCTGATAATCGGTGACCATTATATCATCCTTGGTTTTTTTCAGCCACGGGAGTGGAAATTTTGCAAACTTATGCCCTGAGGCATCCACTGAAATCCTTGAAACTATTTTGGGTTTCTTGGTAGACTTGGTAGGAGTGACCTTGAGGGAACTGAAATCAAAGGCTGGTAGGGGAACTACCACCTTCCTCTTCCTTGGAGTCTGATCTATTAACCATTGAGGCATACTGGAAGAATTTTCTCCCATCGTAGGTGTTATGGTCACATCTTTAGGTGGAGGAAGGTTTTCTTGTGGAGTGGTGGTCACTGTGAGTGTAGTGTCCATGGAAATGGACTCAAGGGAATGAAGGCACAAGGAGGAGGCATATCCATGGTTAACTTGGGTCCAGTGGGAGAGGTGAGAGGCTAGAGAAGATGTTGGCCATGGCTGAGGAACTTGGTGAAGAAACCTGAAGCAAAGGAGGTTGAATGGGGGGAGGTAATGATTCTGAAATTAGAGCTTGAGAGATAAGAGGAAGACTTACCTCTGATGAACTATCAACCAAAAGGGGAATGAAAGGTTGACCAACCTCTTCTCCTGAAGGAATATTTCTAGTTCTAGTGGTGGAGGTGAATCAAGAACCTCAACCATTTGTGGGAGAGTGGCCACTGATGTAGTCACTTGCTCTTCCCCCTTTTTGACAAACTTAACTTTTATTGGTCTCTTGGAAGAGTTCTTTATCCTTTTCCTTTTTTCCCTTGGAGGGTCCCACTTCCAAAGTAGCTAGCTTTGAAAAAATCCCTTCTTTATAACTCATTCCCAAGAAATGAGCCACGCCTTAGTATGGGCAAGAATTTGAGCGGCTCTTCCTGTGATAGAAGCTTTCTCAAGAATGGACCAATCAATGGCTGGGAATACATATTGGTCTTCATTCAACCCATCATATGAGGCATCAAGGACACTTTCATTATCCATGGTGCCTTCTGGGATGTCAGATAGATCTAACATCTGAATCTCTTCAAGTGTTAACCTATTATTTTCCTTTCTTCGGATGGAAACTTCATCCCAAAGATCAACCCAAATGTCTTCTATACTGGGCACATGTAGATATAAGGTCCCATATGACTTAAGGACTCCTGGAAATCAAACCCATCTCTATGCTTCATGTGCTTTTTCAACTTGTCCTACAAGCTCATGCACCACATTCTTGGCTTTAACCACTATTGAGCATGTGTACCTTTCGATGGAAATAGGGAAGGAGATGGTGGCCTTGTGCTTACTCTATTGGAATTTGTGAAAATCCAACAATTGTCTAACCAACTCCATCAGGATCAACTTATCACCTGGGAACTGGGAAATCGAAAGGATCACCCGGGTACATGACCACCCAAAGGTATGTGAACTTTTTGAATTGTAAGAAGATACAACCCCATTTCGATACTTCGGCCCATGCTTCGTCAGAGACTCTCTTTTCCTTAGATCAGGGTTCATCCTATAGATATTTTCATAAAAGAAGGCATCATTCACTCTTCTGAATTGATCCTCGAAACCCTTCATTGTCAGCTGAGGGAAGTACCGATATATGTGTTTTTTTCCCTATTTCCCTTTGCATCCAACCCTGGATAATTTCTCATGCCGGTTGCTGCATAGGTGACATATGATGACATATAAAACTTGCCAGTAGACAAGACTGTCTTCATCTGGGAATCAATCTCATTACTTATAAGACTGCTCCAATCGATCCCTTGTTCATTCTTCTTTATAATGACCATGAATTGATACATCCACCCTTGGAAGTCTCTTGACTTGGGGAGTCCAAATACTTGACTCAGCAGGGTGATAATATCACTGATTTCAAGGATGAAATCACTCCTGGGGAAAAACTTGGGAAACCTAGAGATGGCTGGCTTGGCCTTGATCAAGAACTTTTATTCACATGCTTGATGCAGTCTTCTTGATCTTTGTCCCAGATTTTGTGTTGACTTAAGATCTACATCAACATATTCCTCAAAGTTGGGCAATCTTAAGAGGTCATCAAAGTAACCCCATCCAACTTCACTATGATTTCTCCTGCTTGATTCCTCACTGAGGGAATTTGAGTCATAATTGGAAGTGCAAGCAGAATGAACTCGGGGCATTGAGCAGACATTGGGAATCCTACTGCAAGAGGGAGGCCACTGCTGGTTATTGACTTCATCCAGGGATTCTGAGAAGAATCCTTGGTTCTATTCCAAAAGTCTTCCATGTCTATGTTACCAAGCTCGTGTCCGGATATCGTAATTACAATCTATGTAGGAAGGGGACTCCATCTTCTAGTACTTGTACTTCATCTTTCCTGATCTTTGTTTGACTTATCCTTAGATTGTCTAGGATCCGACATGAGAAGTCCTAAAGGAAGAATGCTTAGATGACTTCTGGTTGAACAATCGGGCTTGAAAGCTTGTTGAGCAACCCTACAGACCCACCACACTAACTAGACTTTGAGACCTACCAAGCACTTTGTGAAACCCGACACACTGCAGTGTATATTGAAACTAGGTCATGTCGGACACTTCGTGAAACCCGACACAAAGGTGGAACTCAAGTGATGTTGAACACTTTGAGAACCCGACACAAGTGGAAGTTGGAAGATGTTGAACACTCTGGAGAACGACACAAGTGGAAAAGACTGGAGAACCAAAGATGTTAGACACTTATGTGAAACCGACACAAGTGGAAGTTGGAAGATGTTAGACACCTGTAAAACCGCAAAACAAAGGTGTCGGGTTTTTGGGATGTCAGAACATGTAAAATTTCCACCAAGCTTGTAAGTTAAGATTTTTAGATTCTTCTCAACAATCTAAAGAGTATATCCATGGGAAAAATAAGAAAACACCTAGGATGAAATTTAAACAAGAGGTTTCATGGGAATACAATAGAAAATGAAGAAAACAACCCAAAACCCTAAACCCAGAGGGAGAAAAAGAAAAGAGGGAAAAATGCCAAATGAACACTTCAAAATCAATCCTAAAGACCTCAAAGTGGTAAGAAGAGAAAAATACCTTCAATAAATTCAAAAAATGGTCAAAGATGGATCATGAAATCGATCAAGAGGTTTAGTCAGGTTTGGAGGTCGAAGGAGCATGTACGAAAAATCCACGCAGTGAAAATATGCCAGGTAAAAATGACGTGTAAAATTGAACTATTTATAAAGCCCTAGCATTTATTACACCTCCTCCGACACATGTGTGCCAACTACTAGACAACTCAACATTAATGCCATGTCATCATGCTTAGCACATCTAAAAACCCGATACAAAGGTTTTCTTATCAAATCAGGTTTCGGGAACCAACTAACATGAAGCATGCAAAAGACATGTTTGGATGTTATCAAGTTCAAAACCCGATACAAAGGAAAGGTTCGGGTTTCGGAGAAACAAGCAACATGAAGCATGCTTTTTGAAAGGTATGTTTTGATGCTCTTGAGTTCAAAACCTGATACACTGGAATGTAATCAGGTTTCGGGTTTCAGAAGACAATTGACATGAAGCATGTAAAAGACATGTTTCCATTATGCAAGAGGTACAACCTATTTTTCTAATAGACCAAGAGAAGTTGGAAAATGATCAACAATCTACATTTTCGAGTGTAGTGTGCATGAAGGCACCATTCTCATGTAGCTTGCAGCCATATCAAAAGAGGATAAATCAGTTTGAATAAAAAGGAGATTGAAATTAAATAAAATTTTGTTTCAAATTTACATCTTGAGGTTGATGATTTCTGTCAGATTTGGAAAACTACGTAGGTGAAGAACATCCTATAGAACTAACTGATTTTGTAGTTTCAACATTCAAAGAACCTCTGGTGGATAAGGTCCCTCTTGTACTTGAAAAGGAGGAAGAGATGCTTTTAAATATAGATCTTTATTATTCCCTCCTGGAAGAACCATTTTGGGAGAATAATGTCTCAGAACAACATGCTACTGAAATCAGATCTTGTGTAATAAAAATAGAAAAATCTAATTTCAGATTGTTTGTCAAACCATAATGATCAAGTCAAAAGATCGGTTGTGGAAAAACAGAGTTTGAAGGAGAGTGAAGTATGTTCGGATCGGGCCAAAGCATGATCATGATCAAAGAGTTGAATGTAAAGACCCTTGTTGTGCAGCATGCATGGAAATAGCTGCATTATTAGGTACTTGCAGTGTTTCACAAGGAATATTAAATGATACTGCAAGTATTCGGGAGCAAAAATTTTTGATTGAGGAGGAAACAAAATGTTCTGAGAACATTGTAAGAAGTTCTGAAATGAAAGAATTTGAAAGTTTTGCTGAAATGTCAGTATCGGTAGTAGTGGATTAGCAGACTGAAAAGGATGAACAAAAATTTGAAGACTCTGAAAATATTTTCAAACAGTTTAAAGAAGGGGAACAACCAACTCATCATCTTCATGATGTTATGATCGAGAATATACAATAGTTTATAGAGGTAGATCAACTATCAAAACAACATTCAAAACAACTTCAGAAAGAACTCGTGATTGAAAATAAGGTTCATTTTTTAGTACAAGAAAATAAGATTAGATTTTTAACTATTTGGAGGCCATGTCCTATAAAGTATCTCGCCGGTTCACAACATGCTACGAAATACCAGAATTCATGCTAGTATCAGAGCCTACGAATGAGTTTCAGATACTCAACAATCAGTTCCAAAGCCCTTCAGAACAGTTTGTAGATCAATTAGAAAGATTCTTCATGTTTTGGGCTAAGTTTTGGAACAAATTCAAGGTACACATCTCATTTTTAGTTCTGTCATGCTACTTTTTTTTTAATTTGAATTCATCGTCTCAGTTTTGGAGAAAAGGAAGCTATTTTTCATTGCTTGTTTTAGGTTTTTTTAGGCCTCGATTACTACTTGTAAGGGTAGGGTAGATTAGGATTTCCCTTCAATAAGTGTAGTTCCTGCACATTGCAATGTTTTTCAATTCAATAAGTGCATTTGTGCACGTGATCCATTTACCAAATCCTTTCCCAACTTTAGTTGTTTTGGAAGGGTTGGACCTTACAAAAAAGGCAGATTTTGATTACATTCTTAGACTCCATGCCCAATGGACAAGAGCAAGGCACTGGTGTTTAAGCTAGCAGGAAGCTTTCCCCACAAAATCGCGAGAAATGTTGATAATTTTACACTTGTGCAAAAATGGGCAACTCGAAAAAAATTGTCATTACAATGAAAAGTCTTGGGTGAAGTATACCTAAGCTATAAAAAAGTTTCAATGTTATTAGTTATTGCTAAATTAATTAATGATTACGTGAAATCTACGATTATGTGTGTTGTCTCAAAACGAGTAGATCACATAGTCTACAATTTCATGTCATCTTCGGTAAAAGAACACAAAGCCCTAAAGGACAACTGTGTTGTCTTGATGAAGAGGACAAATTACAAATTAGGTGAAGTGTTGAGTTTTGAAGCAATAAATAGAAATGCAAATTACATAAAGTTAGAGTTCATTACTGAATGTTACAAGTTCACATTAATGTTCTTTCCTTCATGATTAATACATTAAATTATGCTACTAAGTTGTTTCATTCATTATACAATCCATACAAAAAGATAGAATGCATAAAAAATACACAACTCATTTTAAGGATTCAATGTTTTATTCACAAGGAGAGTCAAATATTTCCAAAACAAGTCATGAGATGTAACTAATAAGTAAAGTAAAACTACGAAAAGAAAGGTACACATGCATGAAAGAGAAAATAGAGGAGTATGAATGAACCCATCATTGCCTTGGGGTTTCTATTCTTCGATTAAAGCATCTTCATCTTCATTATAGAATCCATTGTACTTGAAAAGGAATAAAAGTGGACTATCAGTCACAAGCTTAGGGATTAATTCATATTCCTACACTATCCTACTTTGTGCATATGAATCTTCTCCTAATAGGAGATGTATTCTACTTGAAGAAAAAAACTACATGCATGCTTTATCACTCATTGAGAAGAAAGAAGAAGGAGGAAAACATGGAAATAAGAGAGGTCAAAAATCCTAATTATTTTCTAACTATTTTCCTAAGTGTGTAGATACAGAGTTTCTACGAGCACGAGGCAAAAGCTAGTTGCTACTGGTAAAAGTTCAGATATGTTGCGGGAAAATTTTAGTTGCTACAGGAAAAGATCAATTTCAAAACAAGTTGCTATGGGTAGAGTTTAGTTGCTACAAGAAAGGATAAATTTCAAATTAGAAATATAATGTTGAGATACAAATAAGACTACAAAATATGATAATAGCTTCAGGATACCAAATTGAATGCATGATTTACAATTACCAAAATAGAAGTCAATTGATCAAATAACAGATACATCTACAGGTGAAGCTCAAGCATAGAATTGAAGCACAAAAAGAAGATGGAACTACATTTTTTTCAACAAGGCTTCAATTGATCCATCATGTAGGAGTTGTAAATGTGAGTTCAAAAAATAATATGTTATCCATAGGTTTAGAAAATAATATACATTATTTACAGAAAAGTCAAGGATATTGTTACAGTCAAGCATTTAGTAGATGTGATTTTCAGAAAACAATGGCATTTCAAGCACTCATCTCATGGAGAATTTCAATGTTCAAGTGATGACAATGTTGAAATTTTGAAGCAAGTATTCTCAAAAGTGCTACAGAATTTTAGAAAATCAAGTCGATCCTGAAACAATGAATTGTAACAGATGGATTCTCTAGAATACAAAATGAGCCAAAGATTTCAGAATGGACCTGAAGAAATGTACAGAACTATATTTGTAGAAAATCATAACCACCTTCTATAATGTTCTCAACAAATGATGAGGTAGCAGTTGTCCGGAAGTTAAAGCACAAAGAACTCATACAGAGAAGAGGCTGAAGTATGAATATCCAAGAAAGAAGAAAGTACTCTATGTCTGCCACAGTAAAACAAAGGAAAGTACAAAGTAAATAAAAGTTTCATAATATAAAAAAACATGATCACAGAGTCGTTTGAAGTTCATTTCAGCAATAGCTGAAAATGAAAGATACCAGAGAACTCGGAAAATACTGAGATCTATAACTAAAAATGCAGATTGCGCTAAAGAACAAACTCATGTAGACAATCAAATGGTCAAAAATTTTGAGTAACCGGATGATGAAACGAGAGGTCCATAGGCCCATGTGAAGTTTCAAACTCAGAATTTAATTAGGAGAAACAAATCACAAAACCCACAAATATTTCCAAAATTTTAGTGATACATTTGAAGAAGAAAAGAAAACAGAAGTGTATGTATGCAACATAAATTATCTCACCTATAAATGACTATGGCGGCCAAGAAAGGAAATGTCAGATGTTAAAAATATACATAGGATAAAATGATAGAGTTGAGCTTTAAAAAACAATAATGGCGGCCCACTTTGACCACTGCATAAAAACCATGAAACTAAAATGACAGAGAATCTCATACAAAGAAGGAGCTCCAAAATATAGTGAAAGCCGAGCTCTAACCTAGAACTGAGTAATGGTGTTAGGAGGAAAATTTTCTAGGGCTTCACCCATACAGCCAAAAATCCAAATGAATATGCTTTAGGGTCAAGTTCCCTTTACCACCTAAACCCAAGAAGTGGGTTAACCCAAACTCACCACAATCAGAGATTAACAGTTTTAAAATCCCAAGGACACAGGATCAACATCCTCAAATCATCACAATAACCAATGTTAACTAGTACCAGGATGTCACTACCCACAATAAATGCCAACCAAATCCCTAATCACAGTACAAAAATCGATGGTTTGCAATCAGACAGGGTACAAAGATCAATGACAGAGAACAAGGCACAAAATTTCAAAAAATAAACCATCAGGGTTATGATTAACTTGACCAGAGTTGATGTCATCACCAAGCCACCAAGGGGTGAGTCACCATGGAAGGGGACAACCCACATGTCCACCGAATTACTCATTGTAAATGATTTTCAAAGTCTTAACCCAAGTGCATGTTTCAAATATTTTTAAGAGGGTGACTAAATCATATGTCATGATCACCAAAAGGTGAATATTATAATATACAAGGCCGACATAATCAAAGGGTGGTTGAATGTATTATGATGTCTATGCCATGGCCAAAGGAGATGTCAATATCAGAACATGTTCAACCATAGGTGGTCCCCACAGGAGGAATTATTTTTGCAAATATTGCTAAGTATTGTAATTATTTTGCTCACCTACAGGGAGTTGTATTTTGCATGCCTTCACAACAAGACATAATAGAGAAGAAGACAAAGTTGCATGTTCATGGAAATAGACTTCCCTAAAAGCAACCTTATTTATAGCAAATTATTCACCCTTCTTTTATTAAAAATAGAACAGTCAATTTCAGTTTGACTATAGTGTAAGTAAGGCTAATAATGCCTATTTGTAATTGCATGCTCTATTTTTATACCTTTATCTATTATTAAATAAAGGATAAAAATAAGATGCATGGGCAAGTACAAGCCTTAGGCTATTTTTAGGGGAGGGTGAACTTTATTTTTGCTATATATTGTGTGCCTTTGCAAAGCACAAGGACTTTTGGACTACTAGAGGACTTTTTGGATATATGAGTACTGAAGCAAATTTTGCCAATTTTTCCCTCTGAGTGTGAAGTATTTTCTACCTTTCCAAGTTATTTTGCAGTCTTGTGTATGTTCATATTAATCTTGTGAATGAAAATTCCCTGATCAATCACATTACCCTATTGCAAATTCAGTCTTTTTGCTTAATTTTAATGTGCATGTTAACTTATTAATACTATTGTGATTCTCCCTTGGAAAGTACAATTAAGTGTTTTTAATTAGACATTCGTAGAAAAACTATTGGTTTGTGCATCAAGAATCCTTCCCAAATAAGTTGTGCATATACTCGTCAAAGTCCTCATACAAATTTGGTGTATCACCTTAGTTTTAATTATTTTATAGTCATCTTCTACCCTCAAACTCCCATAAATCAGTTTAGGATACACCGATAAGGAACCGACCTTGATACTAGAGACTCACCTCAAAATAGGTATACCCATAGACCTAAGGTGTTTCCATTGTATCTACAAAAGAGAGAGATCAATTGTGCAAGCTTAGAAAACTTGCAGCCATCTCTCTACAGGTGTAATTTCGAGAGATAACACTTACTTTAGATGCATGGTTACAAATGGGAGACCTCCATTGCAGCCATCTCTACGGGTGTAGTTTCTCGACCTTTTGCATGTCAAAAACATGCATTATATAACATTATATTACATTTGATCCTTCTTTCCCAAGAAAATAATATGCCCAACATCAAGTTTGTTACAAAATTCCAACATGATTCGTAGATAGGGACATTTAACAAATTTGCAACAAAAGTTGCCAGGTGTTTCAAAAAAGGTGAATCATTACAAATCCTTCATCATTATCCATTGTGGAGGCATGTTTTTCATTCTCCAAGCATGCAAACCCCTTTCATTTCATTATTTCATCCTTATCCCTCCAAAATTTGATTCTGCAACTTCTTGATTTGATATTTCATGTTTTGGATGGGATGGGGCAAAAATTATTTCAAAAACACCTCAAATATGTAAATTGATCCTTAAAAACAATTGCATTAGTCCTTGCAGGCACAAACGACACAAATTCACCAAAAATTCGATGAAAATTCATGAAAAATTCACATCTCTAAGATTTCTGGAGCAAAAATGGCGGCCAAAATGAAAACTACACAGTTACCATTGATTTGCCCTTTTCCTTCAATCTAAGCCCTCCACGTGTCAAAATATGATTGGGAATAGATTTGGGATCACTTTCGACTTTTTAACATCTTTGGAAAAATGTAAAATTTTGACTTTTTTCTCCGCCCCTCCGCCCTTGAAATTTGGTGCTAACACGTGGCATATGGTGGGTCCCATTGAAGTTGCGGTTCAATTCTGCACATTTCCACCCTTTTTGGAAATTTTGAAAATTTTCACTTTCCCTGCGGCACGCACCTCCACCTCAATCCTTGACACGTGTCACCTCCTCTATCACCGATGATCCATTGGCTCATTTCATGTTTTAACTCCATTTTTCACCTAGGGAAAATTTCTTACTTTTCCTCCACGGGCACGCACCTCCGATTTCTTCCCTACCATGTGTCACCTTCTTAATTGTTGTGGAGCCACACCTCAAATTTTAGCACTAAGTCATTTTGTGAAAATGGAAAAATTTCACTTTTACCTCCGATTGCCCAATGACCCATTCTACCCACCACGTCTCTCCGTATGGTTCATTCACGGGCCAGTGCTTCAAATTTTCACTCCAACTCCTTTTGCAAAAAGGGAAAAATTTCACTTCTGCTCTCGGTGGCACACACCCTCCTTTGCACCTGCCACATGTCTCCCTTTACAATGATGTAGACCCACGACCCTTTCCTCAACCTTTTTCCTTTTCGCCAAAAAGGGAAAAAAACTTCTAAGTTCCCCACTAGCCTTCCATCCCGCCATTGAACAAGAGCGTGACATGTGTCCTCCTCTAGGACCTACGGGGTTGTGGGGAAAGTTTGATTTTTGCCAAAAAACCAAAAAATGTTAAGTTTTCAAAGAAACCCACCGAACCTTGTCCAACCACAAGCAGCCACGTAGGAGGTGATTTTTAGGATTAATTTTGATGGGTAGATGACACCCATACGACCGTCAAAAACACAAAATTTTCTAGAGATGCCCGAATTCAATTTTTTCTTCATGGGTGAAGGATTTTTTGGTCAAAAAACAAATGGGAAATGATTCTAGGAAATTTTCAACCATGGGGATAGATTTTTGAGGGAAATATGCATGGAACGAACAAATTCGAGCTCCAAAGGCCGGGAAAGATGGAAAAAATGACAGAGGCCCGTGGATTTGGAAAACTAGGGCATAAAATAGAGCACACATGTATTTTTCCTTCAAGTTGGGGCAAAATAATAAGTTGATGAGCTTTTCAAAGCATTCAATCTGGATGGGGAAATTTGAGACCACCAAGTTTGAAGAAAAATGTTTTTGAGCATGCAAACCAAAGGGGAAAGATGGCAATATAACAGAGGATCAAAATGGGCACCAACATATTGTTCATGGATAATCAGACTAAGGCCACTCCCATCAGAGTTTTAAAATATGCATCCATTACCATACAAGGAGCCAAGTTCATTGGAGACTTTGAGGTTTTAGTGCTAGCAGAGTCAGATACCTTCCCAACTCTATTAGGGTGTTCTTGGTGCTATGTAAATAATGTTGATCTTTGGTTCAACAAGGGGTATATCAGCTTTGAAAATAAGCAGGAAAGAGTTATTATCCCTTTAAAATATGGAAATTTTTTTCCGTATGTTGATCCCTTAAGTGAAGAATTTATGAATAGGATTTACGTACCCATCATCTTGTATCTAAAGGTGCTTGAGCCATGTAAAGAAGGAATCCTTTAGTGGGAGGATGTAAAATCTATTAGTGATACTACAAGTGTTTCTTGTGATAATTGGGCTCATAGCACCTATGAGTTGGTAAGGCACGAAGTAAAGAGCATATTTCCTAAGGGAAGCAAACTGTGTTATGTCAAGAGAATAGGTAATAACTCAATTACACTAGAGAAGGGGATCCTATGATGTTCCTGCGCACAATGTAGGAATAGTGGATAGACCCATTAGAAAGAAGAAATATGCTAGCATATACACTACATGGGACAACAATGCACTAGTGGGTGGTCCACAAGGATAATCTTGTAGGATGGAATGAACTTAGGATTGCTCTTGCTACTAGGTTCTTCAGGAGAAATGTACCTACTCAAATCTGCACTTATCATGGTAATCAACCTATTTAGCACCACATTCAGAAGTGTGAGAGACTCTAGACAAAGGGGTAGGAAGATTTACCACCTTTTCTCTGGGTTCATAAGTTTTATTCCACTTTACAAGGTTGCACACATGCTTGGTATGTATATACGAGAATGCCATAAAGAGACAGAAATTGGCGGGATTTAATTACATGAATGGCCAGACGTTTGACTTCTTATTTACCAAGCCTTTGGTGGAAGGAGAATTGTTCTTTGTTCTAAATAACCATATGAACACACATTCCATGCCAATGACTCGGTGAATTACCGATCTCTCATTACATGACTCGGTCTCTAACTGATCTCTCATGTTTGTCTCTAAGTATTGAATACTTTTATGTATACTACATATACTTGGTTTTCTTACCCTAATCTGGGTACTGAGTGACTGTTTAAAGAACCTATCTAAATATTTGTTACCAATATTCATCTAAAATCACGTTCCTTAAACTAGGTGACATAAGACAACGCAACCAAAAAGTTTGTGATACTTTGGCCAAATATTTCCAACATATTGTTCATGTTACTATTCCTAGATGACATATTCATCAAATCAGAATACGTCCTTCACCTCACTCTTTTGTTATCTAGAATGGTCTTCACGACTTCTTGTCAGTCCACTTGCCCAAGGTTTGACCCTAACCTAAGTTAGTGACATAATTTGTTATAGGGAGATGCTCATGATGACTTAGGGTATATGGGCATACTCATCCGACCTAAGTCGATTGAATGTGCCAAGTACCCTGAGTCATAGAAAGCTACTTCCTATTCCAATTCATACTACTAGCTTGGCCTAGAGAGAAACTAAGTTCAAGTCCAGATGTGTGTAGATCTAGATGAACTAATGCAGAAGGGTGTTGCAACATGTCAACTACAACATTGTATCCTCGTGAAGACCTTAGTCTTCACGAAGGTACAATTTATTAGTTGGCGTGTGCCAACATCCGATAGAACTACTTCATCACGATGTACATACCCTAGGAGGTCATTAACACTTAATTAATTTTGGATTAAGATTCAAATTATGGAAACCTTCCCAACCCTAAATCCAACACCCCTTAAGTTCTTCATCCATATTTGATTTAATTAATATTAAATAACTTCATTAACTCATGATTGCTTTTATGTTCGTTAACTTTGACTTGTCGAGCAATTATCCAAAAATAGAACAACATACATCGTAAGGTTAAATTAATGTAACTCAACTATTCAAATAAGGTGTAGCAACCACACAGGTTCAACTAGAGAAAACTTCATAGAAAATGAAGTCTGAATGATTAACGATCATAAACACCATTATTTCACTTTACATTCTTTTGAGAGAGGAAGAGTCTTCCTCTCTACATGGTTATGTGTTAGGGTTTATCATACCCTTTTATATCTTTCACACTTTCTATAGTTTAATTGTATATTCAATATACATCCCATTATCATAATATATTATTTAGATAAAGAACGTCATCTTATGCAACTTAATAAGTTGCTTTCAATTAAGAGAGAGATTGAACTATTTCTCTTCATCCAACTTATCAAATGACAATAGAAATAAGAATACAAATAGATATGCCAAATATCAACAAGATAGTATTCCAACTACCTTCATAAAATGTACAAGAGAAATTACACAACAATTTGAAGTGAACCTCCAACCTTTTCAATTCATCATGATAAAATACACAATTTACAAGACTATGCATCTCAGACAAACTGCATGTCAATCAATACTAAGATCATTAAAGAATACAACTTTTCCTTTTCAATACATCTCAAGAATGAATAGAGTTCTCTTTAAAAGAGCCAAACTTTAAATCAGCCAATACATCATAAAATTTATTGCCTTCTTTTATCACTTATGAAGTCCATCTGTAAAATTCTAGCAGATGGTCAGTTCATTGAACTGAGCATGATAAGCACTAAGCATTAAAACAAAGTGCATTCCACTAATTGTTCCATTAAAAACAACTTCTTTAATGAAACAATTAATGTAATCATTCAAATAAATCATAAGTAATAACAACCATAAAAGAAGCACAAATAACAATCTGAATTCACTTTTAAGAAAAGATCATAATATAATCAACAAACTACTGCCTTATATCAGATAAGTATTGTCCTAAACAATTACTTATTTATATCAAATAACAACTCCTAACATTAAATTATTTCATAATTCTTTCTGAATTTGAAATATAAATTTAACTTCAATATATAAACAAAAAGAGTTACTTTCATAATCAAAGACCTTCTTGTCATCTTTACCAAGTTTCAGAAAACATGTGAAGACAAGTTCATTTCAGCATCGTTACATTTTTAAGATGAATCAACCATCAACTTAAATAAATAAGAGATTCACAATTCAGTGTGACAACCTAATTCTCGGTCAAATAAATATAACCTAAGTTCTTAGATTAGGCCTCTTATTAACAATAGAAAAGTATTTCCCAACAACAATGTTTCATTTCAATTAACTGAAACAATTATTATTTCCTTAAATATAATTTAAGTAGAGAAGTAATTAGTAACAACTACTAATCAATTACTTAATAAAGTAATACATTTGATTCAATTATACCTATGATAGGTTTTGTATAAAGAAAGGAGAATGAGCTGAAAAGTAAATGGTTTACAATTTCTTTTATCATTTAGTTAAACCGAATTCTCATATGCATCTTCAGAAAAGAAGAGTCAACTTCCTACCCTATAGTTTCCAGAAATGACAAAGGAGAAACTTACCTCTAAAAATGGAAGAGGAAGGAGTTATGCATTGGAAAGGATTTCTATTACTCATTCAAAATAAATAAGGTAAGAAGAAGAATCAGTACAGACCCTTCACAAACCCACTATTCTTTTAAGAAATAGAAAACAAGCTTAGAAGATACAAACCAAATACTTAAATAACTGATTCAATCAAATAAACCTAACAAAGAGTTTCATCTTTCAAGAACAACAACTGTTAACAAAATTCTTAATCCATTCAATAAGGATACATTAAACAAGTATAAGTTAACAGTTATCAATTCACTTCAACCTAACTGATTTATTCTTCATCCTTGAAGATTTCAGTCAGATCCAAAACCATACGTAAACAATTTCATAATGGTACATCAAAAGATTAACATGACTCAGCCATTGAAAACAATCAGTCAAAGAAATGGATAAGTTTTCCTTTCTACAAGTCAAGCTCAGTGACACACTGCCATGAATCGACAAGACATTGATTCCACTCAAATAATAGAGATCAAGAAAGCACACAAACAGGAAAGGTTTGGTTTGTCCCATATACAAAGATAGTAGTCCAAAAGTTGATTATACATTCAATGAATCCCATGAATTTCACAATCAGACCTTAACATGTTTCATTAACAAGTTACAAGGAATTTTCCAACTCTGGTGAGTAGGTTTCCATCACCTCATCCAAGTTCAAAAGGACAGAAAATCAAACTTAAGAAAGTTGAACAGACCTAAAAAGGTAATCACCTTAACGACTTGGAGAGGGTCGACCAACAATGTATTTTAAAAAGAAAATTTCAATCCAAGACAACCATCTCACCTTCCAAATTCCAATTAATCCATTAATCATTTTACAGAGTTTTGGAAGAGAATACCAGTACCAAACATCCAAAGTTTAAGTCATACTTTCCTTCCTATCTCCTTACGAACTCAACTATAATAAGTAACTCAAATACCATAACTCACTCAACACCATTAAATATAAAGTTTGAAGAAGAGGAGTTAAATAAAAAAAAAAGAAGTTATTCCTTCACCATTTTATACAAGTTGAAGTACAAAACACAGACAATGCCATAAACCACATTCACCCATTGACCTTTTTTTTAAAGCAAGTTGAGTTCATACTGAAGAACAAAGTATACAAATATAGTCCCGAACAAGGAGTATAAAAACTTAACAGAATAGGATACAATTTAAAAGGGTATTCTTCTACCTTTCAAAAACAAGCAAAGGCATTCAGTATAAGCATGCAAGTTTACTAGTATAAATACAAACAAGATGTCCATTCCTCACTTTCACATGCAAGTTTGTGTTCATACAATGAGATGAAACATATACCCATACAGATCGAGAAGGAGTAATACAACTTTAAAACTCAAAGATATAATAGAGAAAGTATCCATTTACTTTTTACTTTCAAAAGAGATTTCAGTTTGAAGCTCAAGACAAAAACTACCTACTCAAACTCTTTTTGAGAAGATAGTCTAGTATATATATTTCAATCAAAACACTAAAGTCTTGATAGTTGTAAATGCATTTCACCATTTTAACTCACTCAGAGAGAACACCCAAAAACAACATTATCATGCAAGGGTTCCAAAACCAAAAGCACAGAGATTCTTTCAACAAGAAAGAAAATAACTAGAACAAAAAAAAAACATTTATCTCATGAGAGTCAGAATTGTTTTAATGAAACATTTAGAGAAAAGCAAGAAATCTTAATGGATAGAGCCTATCATGCCTGATAGTGCTTCTTCTTCGATTGAAGAAGACTTCCAACCGAGCTTCCAACACTTCTTCTTCTCCAAGCAAGATCAACAACCAAAAATATCTTTCCCCAATGTCTCATATACTTTCCTTGAATCAAAAATAGACCAAGGAAATCAAAAATAGCCATAAACTGAAAATAGAACTATTGGTTGAAGAACTAGATAGCTCCATGCAGAGAAAAAATTAGAGAGCATGAATGACCAAACAACCTCCAACAAATCCACCCACATGGTTTCCTAGGTGGTTTGCTCACCAAAAAATGAGGCTCATTAATGCCATTAATTCTCAAATTCCCACCTATCTCTCTTCACCACCACCATCCAAAATTGGTGAGACCCAATTCAACTTCTGCATGCATCACTAAACCTTAGTGATGACTCCATGTAGATTCCACCAAATTTCATGCTTCTACCTAAACTGGCAGTTCGTTGTCATTTAATACAAAAATCAAATCACATTAATAGCTTAGGAACCATTGCCAACTTACCACTTTCCATATGACCCTTAGGTCCCTTTCCACATTTCATTAGTTTAGGATAGATTCCATTAGTTTAGGATATGACCATAGGATAGTTTAGAAGTATTTACCTTAGGTTTAAAACATTTCATATAGGTAAATTGCCATCTTAGGTTAGGTCATAGCTCATAGCCATTTAGTATTAGGTATAGGTTAGAAATAAGCCTAGCATCACCTTAGGTTATTTCCCCCATACCCCAATTTAGAACATGCAACCTAGGTTAGGATGTTATCCTGAATGAAATAGGCATAGATAAAAGATAGGTACATTTACCTTAGTTTAGAATCCCGTTAGGATAGATCTCATAGGCCTAGGACTTAGTTTTTTTTTTTATTTTTCCTCCATAGTCCTGAAGCAGGTCTCATACCACTTGATGACATTAGCATCCTGAAGAGATCAATCAAGAAGATCTGAGCACATAACATACAATGGAATGCATGACATGATCTTACAAGAAAAATAAAAGAATTTGTAAACATACAAAAGTTCAGTCCATTATGTCCTTCAACCTCTGAATGTCAGTTTACCATTCAGATCAGGTAAGAAGATTTAAAACATACCTTGGATCAATGGAATTGATCCAAGGATGTGTTAATTAAATAGAGATAAGTTTGCAACATCATTACCAGATTACAACTCATCTATCAGAAGTGAAAAGGGATTCTTTGCAAGCTACAACATTTCAGCCTAATGAAATCAAGAGCAGAAATGACTTATCCATGAAAGCATGATTTCAAAAATCAAGGGAACACATCTTATCAAGAAAATCACATGTCAATGCTTGCAATGCAAAAGAGGAAAGATAACAATTTTCAAAGGTGTTACATACTTCCCTCCTAAAAGAATCATCATCCGATGATTATCTTATTTTAACAATTTGCATCAAGGACAATCAATTTATCCACTTTCTTTTCATGTGTTCATAACATATCAAAATTTTAAAGTTCCAGAAATCAACATTTACATAGTTGTTTATTTAAAATAAATAAATATCTACCCAAAACTAGTATATTTATTGTCATAAAAGAATTAAATCACAAATTATATCAGTCAACAGAATCAATTTTGTTCAAATAAGTATGGAAAAGTAGTTTTCATATCTTCCAAATTTTCCAAGTTACACTTTCTTCATTAAACTGGTCCCACTGGACCTTACATTGACTTATTTCATGATTTCTTAAGTGCAATTGGTGAGTTTCTAGCACTCACAAGGGTTTAACCATGATTATTCCTTGGGTCTTGGACCTACAAGGAATTCCAATTTAACACATGTGATAAATCTGAAACATATTTCTTAAGCAAAGAAATATGGAAAACATCATGCATTCATGACAAAGTAGGAGGTAATGCTAAATGATAAGCTATAGGGTTGATTACTTCAACTATTTCAAAAGGTCCCACAAAATGAGGTGATAACTTGGCAGCCTTACCAAAAGTTATAGAACTCTTTTTCGGTTTAACCTGAAGAAAGACCTTCTCACCGAGTTCAAATTTCCTATCAACCCACTTCAAGTTAGCATAACTCTTTTGCCTATCTTGCTTTCTTTTAAGTGTTCATGAATCATTTTAACTTGTTGTTCCATTTTGTAAGGATTTCAGGTCCAATTACCTCTCTATCCTCAATGTTGTCCCAACTAATGGGGGTTCTGCATTTTCTTCCATATAATGCTTCGAAAGGTGCCATCTTTAGAGAAGCATGATATGTATTATTGTATGAAAATTCAACTAATGGAAGGTACTCTTCCCATTTATACTTGTTGATCCATACAATACATTCATAACATATCCTCTAAAACTTGATTAACTCTTTCAGTCTATCCATCCATTTCGGATGATACACGAACTGAAATTCAGCTTAGTTCCTAGAGCTGCATTAAGGGTTTTCCAAAACCTTGAAGTCATTCTAGGATCTCTATCAGATATGATTAATTTAGGTACTCCATGTAATCTGAAAATCTCATGTACAAACCTCTTTTCCAAAATAGGAGAATCATCCTTAAGATTACCAACAATAAAATGAGCTACTTTTGTTAGTTTATCCACAACAACCAAAATAACATCATGTTTATTTTTTGACATAGGCAACCCTTGTACAAAATCCATGCTTATTACTTTCCATTTGTATTGTGGTATGTTGTGAGGATACAATAAACCTAGATGGATGCATATGTTCAAGCTTTAACACATTGACATTCCAAACAATGTGTCACAAAATCAATAACGTCCTTTTTCATCCCTTTCCAGAAATATTGTTGTTTTATATCAAGCAAGCATCTTTGTAATACCAGGGTGTCAGAGAAAGGTGAATTGTGAAATTTTGCTAACAATTTATTTCTTAAATCATTTAGTGAAGGTATGTATACTCTATTTTCAAATCGTAAGATTCCTTCATTGTCAAAGTGAAAACCTTTATATCTCACATCATTTGGATCTACAGCAAGCACTATTTTTACTTGTTGAAAATAAGAATTAGATTCCATAACACTTTTTACTTCATCCTTAAACTAAGTTCTTAATGTTATAAGAGCATAAATGTGCTTCCTATGACTTAGAGCATCAGCTACTCTATTTTCCTTACCTTTAATGTAATTTATGTCAAAATCATATTGAGACAAAAAATCTAACCATCTTCGTTGTCTTGCATTTAGATTTGGTTGAGTGAAAATATACTTCAGCCCAAGATGATCAGTTTTTAATTCAAAAGGTTTACCAAGTAGATAATGCCTCAAACTTGAAGTGCATGAACAATGGCAAGCAAGCTCTAAATCATGTGGAGCATAATTCAACTCATGTAACTTTAGTTTTCTACTTTTGTAAGCTATGACATGATCATTTTGTAACAAAATACCTCCAAGACCTTCCCCAGATGCATCCGTTACAATAGTAAAGTCTCCATTAGGGTTTGGTATAGCTAAAATAGGTGTTGAAGTTAATTGATCCTTCAAATTTCTGAATGCAGATTCACATTTCTCATTCCAAACAAACTTCTTATCCTTTTTTTGCAATGAAGTTATTGGTGCAACAACTTTGGAAAAATATTTTACAAATTTTCTATAGTAACCAACAAGACCCATGAAGCTTCTAACTTCATGTACATTCTTTGGTGCAGGCCACTCAGTTATAGCTACAATTTTAGAAGGATCTACAACAATTCCATTCTTACTTATAACATGACCCAAATAGTGCACTTTTGTGTCATAGAAAGAACATTTAGATAGCTTACCATATAACCATCTCTTTCTCAAAATTTCCAAAACTATCTTCAAATGCTCATGGTGTTCCTCAATACTTTTAGAATATATGAGAATGTCATCCAAGAATACAAGCACAAATTTTTCCAAGTATTCTTGAAAAATATTGTTCATCAAATTCATAAAAGTTTTGGTGCATTTGTTAATCCAAAGGGTAAAACTGTGAACTCATAATGTCCATACCTTGTTCTAAAAGTTGTTTTATGAATGTCCTCATCCTTAATCCATAATTGATGATATCCAGATCAAAGATCTATCTTAGAATATACCGATGCTCCATACATCTGATCAAATAGATCATCAATTCTAGGGAGTGGATATCTATTCTTGATTGTTGCTTTGTTTAACATTTTGTAATCAATGCACAATCTAAGTGTTCCATCCTTCTTTTTCACAAAGATTACCGGTGCTCCCCAAGGTGAAACACTCGGTCTAATCAAACCCTTAGAAAAAAGTTCTTGCAACTGTGCCTTAAGCTCTACTAATTCAATAGTAGTCATTCGGTAAGGTGCCTTAGAAATAGGCTCGGTTCTAGGCTTGATTTCAATTGTGAAATCAAATTCTCTTTTGGGTGGAAGACTGGTAACTCTTCCGAAACACATCATTATAGTTTTGTAACAATGGATATCGTTCCATGAAATCATTATTTTCCTCAAGTGGATTCAAAATTTTTACTACATATAAGGTACAACCTTTATTTTTGGCCTTTTTAAGTTGCATAGCTGATAGTTTCCTAACTGAAATCTCACGTTTCACACCTGAATCTCTATTTTTTTTACAAATCATCTAAACAACTAATATGTTTTTCAAAACAATCCACTTTTGCTTTATGCTCAGCTAACCAATTAACACCTATGATTACATCATAAGACCCCAAAGGAGCAACATAAAGATCAACTTCAGTGGAAAAACTAGGTAAGTCAAGGACTGCCCCAAAAAGACACATACTAACTATGTATGAACAACATTGTTTCCATAATGTACAGTCCATGTTTTATCCATTTTTCCATCTTTTATTTTTAGTTTTGATGCTAATTTACTAGAAATAAAACATTTTGTAGCTCCTGTATCAAAAAGAATAGTTACATGTATGCCAAATAACTTACCCAAAACTTCTATGGGCGTGACTTGTTTTTTAGCTGTTTGTCAGCTACTCGTAGCATGTATCTTGTGTTGTTGATTACGATCATCCTTTTTCAAAGGACATTGGTTTGCATAATGATCCTTGCCACATAGTTATAACAACCTCCTATAGGTCCTTTTTAGGCTCAGATTTATTTCAGCCTTAAAGTTATCATTTTGACCTCCATAGGACTTCTGTCCATTATTATTATTCTTGACAAAGTTGTTTCATGGATTTCCAATAGACTTATTTGTTGTTGTTTTCTTATTATTATCAGCTGAAAACTTACTTTTCATACCAAACTTCTTCCATGGTCCTTTCTTAGGTGCAAGAGATGATGAAGAGGAGTTGGGAACTTTCTTCCTCACTTCCTCCTTATGAGTAGAAATTGCCTTTAATTTTGTTCCTACCTTATGGATTTTTCAACAACCCCTTCCATAGTGGTTGGGATGTGAACATCCACCTCTCCTCCTATAATGGGATTCAATCCCATGATGAATTTCATATCTGAACTTCTCGTCAGTTTGATACTAAGGTACATACTTAAGGAGTTTAGTAAACCACTCCCAATACTCAGTTATAGTTAGCTTTCCTTGCACTAAGTTCTAAAATTTAGTCATTTTTGATCATAATAAAGTTTGGCAGCCAACGTTGCCTAAAGTAACCTTTAAATTGATCCCAAGTGATATTAGTTTCATCAATATTCAACTCAACCTTACGGTTGTCCCACCATGAAGATGCCTCATGGGAAAGTTGATATGCTCCCAAATTGCCTTTGTTTCTTCCGAGAATTCCTTATTGCAAAGTACTTCTCCATTTTGCTGAGCCAATTCTTAGCTCCATCTCCTAATGTGGTGCCATCAAATTTAGGTGGACTTATCCTTTTTATATCATTAGTGAGTTCATGCTTACCACCTAGCCTTTTTGTTTTCTAGCTGATCAGGCATGTTCACATTGTTATTATCAACACCCAAATTGGTGTTGTCCTCAGGAGGTGGCTGATTATTATTACCAACATCTTCTTCCTCCTCATTTCCCATTACTTGTTGTTCAAGTACAACCAAATGATCTCTTGTGTCCAATAGGGAAGTAAGGATCTCATCGAGTTTTTTGGGAAGTTTATTGCTCCTTCCTCAGGTGGAGGATTATTTGCAACATTTCCTCTTATTCTAACCATTTTTTTAACAAGAAAATTTAAGTTTTATCAGATTATGGACACAATAGGTCCAAGAGCTACAACCTTCAGCTCTGATACCAAGATGTAACATTCCCATTTTAAGACTTTAGAAACAAGGGAATTTTTTTTACACAATGTTCTCTATTCTAAATAAAACATAATTTAGAACACACATTCCATGCCAATCAATCTCATAATAGATAACCATATGTAGTTATAAATGACTCGGTGAATTACCGATCTCTCATTACATGACTCGGTCTCTAACCGATCTCTCATGTTTGTCTCTAAGTATTGAATACTTTTATGTATACTATGTATACTTGGTTTTCTTACCCTAATCTGGGTATTGAGTGACCTATTTAAAGAACCTATCTGAATATTTGTTACCAATATTCATCTGAAATCATATTCCTTAAACTAGGTGACATAGGACAACACAACCAGCAAGTTTGTGATACTTTGGCCAAAGATTTCCAACATACTATTCATGTTACTATTCCTAGATGGCATATTCATCAAATTGGAATACATCCTTCACCTCACTCTTCTTGTTATCTAGAATGGTCTTCACTAACTTTTGTTAGTCCACTTGCCCAAGGTTTGACCCTAACCCAAGGTTAGTGACATAATTTTTTATAGGGAGATGCTCACATGATGACTTAGGGTATATGGGCATACTCATCTAACCTAAGTCAATCGAATGTGCCAAGGTACCCTGAGTCATAGAAAGCTACTTCCTATTCCAATTCATACTAACTAGCTTGGCCTAGAGAGAAACTAAGTTCAAGTCTAGATGTGTGTAGATCTAGATGAACTAATGTGGAAGGGTGTTGTAACATGTCAACTACAACATTGTATCCTCGTGAAGACCTTAGTCTTCATGAAGGTACAATTCTGCAGTTGGTATGTGCCAACATCCGATAGAACTACTTCATCATGATGTACATACCCCTAGGAGATCATTAACACTTAATTAATTTTGGATTAAGATTCAAATTACAACAACCTTACCAACCCTAAATCCAACACCCCTTAAGTTCTTCATCCATATTTGATTTAATTAATATTAAATAACTTCATTAACTCATGATTTCTTTTATGTTCATTAACTTTGACTTGTTCGAGCAATTATCCAAAAATAGAACAACATACATCGTAAGGTTAAATTAATGTAACTCAACTATTCAAATAAGGTGTAGCAACCACATAGGTTCAGCTAGAGCAAACTTCATGAAAAATTAAGTTTGAATGATTAACGATCATAAACACCATTCTTTCACTTTACATTCTTTTGAGAGAGGAAGAGTCTTCCTCTCTACATGGTTATGTGTTAGGGTTTATCATACCCTTTATATCTTTCACACTTTCTATAGTTTAATTATATATTCAATACACATCCCATTATCATTATATATTATTTAGATAAAGAATGTCATCTTATGCAACTTAATAATTTGCTTTCATATAAAGGGAGATATTAACTATTTCTCTTTATCCAAATTATCAAATGACAAAAAAATAAGAATATAAATAGATATGCCAAATATCAATAAGATAGTATTCCAACTACCTTCATAAAATGTACAAGAGAAATTACACAATAATTTAAGTAAACCACCACCCTTTTCAATTCATCTTGATAAAATACACAATTTACAAGACTATGCATATCAAACAAATTACATGTCAATCAATACTAAGATCATTAAAGAATACAAATTTTCCTTTTCAATACATCTCAAGAATGAATCGGAGTTCTCTTTAAAAGATCCAGACTTTAAATTAGCTAATACATCATAAAATTTATTGCCTTCTTTTATCACTTACAAATTCCATCTGCAAAATTGCTAGCATGGGTCAGTTCATTGAACTGAGCATGATAAGCACTAAGCGTTAAAACAAAGTTCATTCCACCCTTTGTTCCATTAAAAAAATATGCTTTAATGAAAAATTAATGTAATCATTCACATAAAACATAAGTAATAACAACCATAAAAGAAGCACAAATAACAGTTTGAATTCACTTTTAAGAAAAGATCATAATATAATTAGTAACCTACTTCCTTATAACAGAAAAGTATTGTCCTAAATACTTATTTATATCAAATAACATCTCCTAACAGAAATTATTTCATAATTCTTTTTGAATTTGAAATTTAAATTTAACTTCAATATATAAACAAAAATAGCTACTTTAAGAATCAAAGACCTTCTTTTCATCTTTACCAAGTTCCTAGCAAACATGTGAAGACAAGTTTATTTCAGTATCATTATGTTTTTAAGATGAATAAACCAAAAAAATAAATAAATAAGAGATTCACAATTCAGATGTGACATGAGTGTAATTCTCGGTCAAATAAATATAACCTAAGTTCTTATATTAGGCCTCTTATTATCAATAGAAAAGTATTTCTCAAAAAAATGTTTCATTTTAATTAACTAAAACAATTATTATTTCCTTAAATATAATTTAAGTAGAGAAGTAATTAGTAATAACTACTAATCAATTACTTAATAAAGTAATACAAATGATTCAATTATACCTATGATAGGTTTTGTATAAAGAAAGGAGAATGAGCTGAAAAGTAAATGGTTTACAATTTATTTTATCATTAAGTTAAAACCGAATTCTCATATGCATCTTCAAAAAGAAGAGTCAACTTCCTAACCTACGTTTCAAGAAATGAAGAAGGAGAAAATGTCCTCCAAAAATGGAAGAGGAAGGAGTTATACATTGGAAAGGATTTCGATTACTTATTCAAAAGAAGTAAGGTAAGAAGAGGAATTAGTACATGACTTTCTTCACAACCCACCATTCTTTTAAGAAATAGAAAACAAGCTCAAAAGATACAATACTGAATACTTAAATAACTGATTCATTAAAATAAACCTAACGAAGAGATTCATATTTCAAGAATAATAATTGTTAATAGAATTCTTAATCCATTCAAGAAGGATACGTTAAAAAAGTATAAGTTAAACAGTTATCAATTCACTTTAACCTAACTAATTTATTCTACATCCTTGAAGGTTTCAATTAGATCCAAAACCATACGTAAAAAAATTTCATAATGGTACATCAAAATATTAACATGAATCAGCCATTGAAAACAATCAGCCAAAGAAATGGATAAGTTTTCCTTTCTATAAGTCGCTCAAAAGACACCGCCATGAATCGGCAAGACATTTGATTCCACTGAAATAACAGAGATCGAGAAAGAACACAAATAGGAAAGGTTTGGTTTTTCTTGAATACCAAGATAGCATTCCAAAAGTTGATTATAAATTCAATGAATCACATGGAATTTAACAATCGACCTTAACATGTTTCGTTAACTAGTTACCCGTGAAGTTTCCCGGCCGGTGAGTAGGGTTCCCGTCATCACCAATTTGGCACTATGATAATTATTTACCGGGAACTCCTCGTGCTATGATTATTTACTAATGCACAAATTTTAGTTTGGTGGATGGAATCTGGAAACACAACAACAAACATAACACAAGAATACCATAGACTATGATAAGAAGGAATGATGATAAATCTAAAATATAAGTGTAAATTATAATATCAACATGAAATTGTTACAATCTCACCCATGAGGTACTTCAAGTGTTACTGACTTCACTTGCCTTCCAACAATAACTATGGGAGAAACTTCACAATTACACCTCTTAATGGTTTCTTTAACACACCTTCAAAATGATGGCTTCCTTTACACACTTACTCATACAATATTTCTCACTACTTCCTTCCATCCTAAATGAGGAGGGTGGCCTCTCTATTTATAGAACTTCCAGGCTTATCCATCTTATCTCTAAGATAGGATAAGAAATCTACTCTGACGAATCATATTCCATACCTTAACTCTTATCTGTACATGTAAGCTTATCTTTTAAGATAAGATAAACCTTATCATTTCACATGGGTTCCACATTTTTAGACTTTTTACAAATAAAATACACAAAATATTTATGACCTCACTCCTTGTCCTTATTACCAATATAATATTTCTAATTCCTAATCATGTAGACCCTACTTCTCTACTTACCCTAACTTTGACATTTTAACATTACCGGACCACTTACGACAAATATTTACTTTTTACCACAACATTCCTATTGTACTTTTGACTATTACCGTACTATACATTATTGGTGGTGTCATACTGATAGCGCCATTATATTCTATCGGACACTACTTCTAATTATACTTAACAACATCCTATTCCTAATACATACATCAATGAAATAGAAATTATGAAGGAAAATTTTAATGTCGACATCTTCACCCTTCCTAGCTTCTACTCCGTCCTTGGAGTAGACTATTCTAGTGTTTGAAAAATCTTTAACTTGTCATGGTTGACCCATTTTGTAATGGGAGTGCCATCCAATTCCTCTAGTCGGTATGTACCATTTTCATGCACAACTGCTATTTTGTAGGGCCCCATCCATTTTGGAAGAAATTTTCTCTGTCTTCTTTTTTTTGTATCTAGAATCATATACTAGAACCAAGTCATTCACATGAAATGGAAACCAACAGATATTTTGATCAAAGTATTTCTTCTGCTTCAATTTATTCTTATAGCTTGTATCCTTCACTATTTCCCTCATTTCCTCTAGCAAATGAAGATGTACCAACCTTTCTTTTACTAAATCACTTTCATCCATCCTTTCATTTTTCATAACTCTCACAGTGGGAATATCAAACTCAATAGGAAGAACTAGATCAATGCCATAAGCCAACTGAAATGGGGAGTATCCTATTGCTGACTTTGATGTTTCCCTATATGCCCATAATGCTTGCATGAATCCTTTTATCCAACTTATGTACCTGTAAGGCTACATCTTTGCTAGAATTTGACACAACACAAAATTTGTTCATTCCACCTATCCATTTGTGCTTGGCTTGTATGTTGTTTCCTTCCTGTGCTTAATAGAAAACTTATTGACTAGGGCTTCTACCACCTCATTAATGAAGTGGCTTCCTTGATCTATTACAATTTCTAATGGGCAACCAAATCTAGTGATAATGCGTTCATATATGAACCTTACCACTTCATCCATGGAAGTTGTTTTCAATGGCCTAGCTTCAAACCACTTGGTTAAATAATCTGTGGCAACTACAATATACTTATTTTGGCATGGGGTAGTTAGAAGTGGATCTAAATTTTCTATTCCCATTTTTTAAAGGGACCAAGTGGAAGAATAGGGAATAATGGAGCTGATGAAGTCTTACGGTTACCATGTGTTTGAAAAATATCACATGTCTTACAATAATTATAACAATCTCTAAAAAGAGTGGCCAATGATAACCTACATCCAAGATCCTTCTTGCTATAAGTTATCCAGAGAAGTGTCCTCCACATGTACCATTATGGAATTCTTCTATCAACTCCTTCCCTTGATCACCTCCAACCGCCCTCAGATTATCCATCGTGTCCTATTATAAATAATACTCCATGCAAAATAGAATATGGATGATCGGCTTGAGTAATCTTCATCTTAGTCTTTGCATTGGCACCATCAGAAACTTGAATTCATTTAGATAATTTAAATATCTATGTATTCACTAGGGATTGTGTCAAGGATAACAATGTTGCATCTGGGAAATCATCATCATCAAAAGATGAACCTAAACCATCATAGGCTCAAGAGAGTGCATCTAAATTGACATGCTTCTTTCTGGCCTATCTATAATATCAAATTCAAATTCTTGTAGAAAAATTATCCATCTTGCTATCCTCCCTGATGGGTTAGGCTTAGTTACAATATACTTTAGAGCCTGATGATCTATTACAACTATAAATTTCTACCTAGCAAGTAATTTCTAAACTTCTTTACAAAAAATGATAGCTAGAGCCTTTTTCAATTACAGTATAATTTACCTCAGACTGCTCATTTGTCTACTCCCAAAGTAAAATGGATGATCATTCTCATTTTCATCCTTTTGGCTTAGATTACTTCCTAGTGCTGTATCTAAGGCATCAGTATACACAATGAATGGCTTGCTCAATCAGATTATTTAAAATAGGTGAAGACACCAGGGCTTCCTTCAATTGTTCAAAAGCTTCATGCACTTATTTCCTGGTTCATAAGTAACATCCTTCTTCAAGAACTGGGTTAGTGGTTGTGCAATATTTGAGAAATTCTTGATGAACCTTCTATAGTAACCCACATGGCCTAAAAATGATCTCAACTTACTTCTATTCATAGGAAATGGTAACTCTTTGATTTTTGAAACTTTATCAGGATTAGTACCAATACCATCTCTAGATACAACATGCCCTAACAAAACACCTTTAGAACATCCAAAGACACACTTTGTAGGGTTTAGTAAGGCTTGTTCATCTAACCTTTGAAATCTAGTGTAGGTGGTCCATCTTACTCCCATAGATGTAAAAATCATCTAGAAATACTCTGATGAATTTCCCAATGTAGAGTTCAAACATCCTATTCATCAAACATTAGAATGTTTCGAGCATTACACAACCCAAAAGGCATAACTCTATAAGAAAACGTTCCCCAAGGATTGGTGAACATGGTCTTTAGCTGATATTTCTTCGCTATACGAACTTGGTTGTATCTACTATATCCATTAGCAAAACTATAACACTCTGCCAACTACTTTATCTAAGATCGATATGAGAATGGAAGAGGGTAATGATCCTTCTTTTGTTGCCTTATTGAGCTTCCTATAATCAACACAAATACATATCTTCCCATTATTTTTTATTGAGATCACAATGGGAGAAACCCATTCTAAATTATCCACAAAGAAATATGAATCTGCATCAAGCAACTTATCTATGTCTTCTTTTCTAGTCTTGGAAAAATTAGGATTCATTCTATATGGCATTTGCTTTATAGGCTTAGCACCATCTACTAGCTCAATACAATGTTCTACCCAACTTACTTGACGGAGTTCCTTGTAATCAAAAGTGAATAGGTGTATGTACCTTCAAAAGAGCTAGAGGTAGATTCCTTCTCACTCTCCATCACAACATCACCAATCTTTATTTGTTGGAGATAATCATAAATTTCTTCTTGAGATAATTTTATGGGTTCATGAGTCGGTGTGACTGGTGGAAGGATATCCATGATCTGAAACATCAACCTCACTTTCTTCATCTTCTGTGTCCACTTCACCGGTACTAGACTAATCGAGAGGATGTCCAATCATCGATTTCATCACTTGAATCCACATGTTCTCGCCTTATGATTCCGAGGATCACATTTATCTTCACCCTCTATTTTCCATGTCCAAGTGTCATAAAGCCTTCATTCCAGTAGTTTCTTGCATGAACTCTCCTTATCCATGGTCTTCCCAACAACATTGGGTACGCAACAATACCATTTTTCATCACCTGAAAGTCTACCACACATACAACACCCATAATGATATTGCCACATTTGAAACAACACCTTCTGGTTTAGTTTTTCCCTTATTTAATGACCTTAACATAAGTGTTGAGGGGAAATCAATTTTTAAACCCAACATATTCATTACAGACTCGGTCATTACATTAACTGAAACACCTCCATCAACTAAGACATCATGAAGTGAAATACCATTACATAATACCTCAACTTGTGGAGCGTAGGGATCCGCCTCTGCCTCCAAAACAGGACCTCAACCTCCTTCCTTTATCGAGCATTGAGTCCACTTCGTAGCTCCCGCCTCTTCTAAGAAGATATCCAAGAGTTGACCATATGTAATATTTGTAGGCCTTTTGGATAGATCTTCTAAGATAGAGTATGGTCCTTGTCCCTGTGAAATTAGAAAATCCTACACACCCAACTTTCTTCTCCTATGTTTCTTACTAGTTTCTCCTTTCATCTTCTTAGGATCATTTCCATCTTGGTTATCTTTTTCTTTCTTTATTTTTGTTACAAACACATCTACTTCATTATTTATACTCTTATCTACTACATCAAAAGAATTCATAGGTGATTTTCCTTTATCATTATCTCTTGTACCAGATGTAGAAGATCTATCTGGACAATTATACTTATAATGAACCTTTTTATGACAACCATAACATACAACTTTAGAAATATTTCTTTTAGGACCTCTATCTCCTTCCTGAGAACTAAATTCCTTTCCTTGAAGAAGATTAATAGTTAACTGACCCATCTTCTTGAGCAAATCTTCATACTCAGTAGATGTACTAGGGAAAAGATTTGTGCTCACCGAGAGTGGTTGTAGATTCTGGACCAAAGGTGTTGGTGTAGGCTCTACCTTAGCAGCAATTTATTTGGGCTCCTCTTCCATGCTTTCTTCTTACCTTCTTGCAATCTCCTTTTGCTTGTTCAATGGTAGTTGGGTGGTCATACTTCACTCATTTTCTGATCTCTGGCTTCATCCCAAGAATGAAGTGCTTATAGAGGAGATTATCCACGCCATTCATCAACCCATCCGCTAATCCTTCCTTCCGGATCTGGGCATTGAGCTTCCTCCTTAGCTCTAGAACACGAGCATGATAATCTCTTATCTTCTCCTTCTCTCCTTGGGATAGCTTTGTGATATCGATCATGAGATCTGCATATTTCTGTTGTTCACCAAATTCTTCAAGAAAACTTTCAGTTAATAAATCCCATGAATTTTTCACATTATCACCTAGTGTTTCAAACCACCTAAGGCTGAACCATCCAAAAAGGTAGGAAAAAATTTAGTCCATTGTTCCCTTCTTATGAGGCCATTACAAATGTAAGATCGTTTAAACTCTTGAATGAAAGAGGAAACATCTTCATTAGATTGGGCTGAAAAAATAGGAATCTTTCCCATTTTCAAAAATAACCACAGTGAAATACCAACCCACAAGTACAATCAACAAGACTTATGTGCACAAATAATTGGAATCACTATAATAGAAAGTGACTTTACACCTTTCTATAGTAAAATAGAAATGACCACGGTAAACTATGGTAAAACTTGACTTACTATGGTAAAAATGACTTTACTGTGGTAAACACTATTCACGGTAAAAAGTGAAGTTATTGTGGTAAATACTATTCACGGTAAAAAGTGACTTTACTGTGGTAAATACTATTCACGGTAAAAAGTGACTTTACCATGGTAACTACTATGCATAGTAAAAACAAGGTTACCCTCCAAATGTTTTTTGACTAAGTGGGAATATCTCTCCAGAAAATCCACCAACGAGGAATGGTCCCGGCAACGGAACCAAAATGTCATCACCAATCCAACACTATGATAATTCTTTACCTGGGAACTCCTCGTGCTATGATTATTTACTAATGCACAACTTTTAGTTTGGTGGATGGAATCTAGAAACACAACAACAAACATAACACAAGAATACCATAGACTATGATAAGAAGGAATGATGATAAATCTGAAATATAAGTGTAAATTATAATATCAACATGAAATTGTTACAATCTCACCCATGAGGTACTTCAAGTGTTACTGACTTCACTTTCCTTCCAACAATAACTATGGGAGAAACTTCACAATTACACCTCTTAATGGCTTCTTTAACACACCTTCAAAATGATGGCTTCCTTTACACACTTACTCATACAATATTTCTCACTACTTTCTTCTATCCTAAATGAGGGGGTGACCTCTCTATTTATAGAACTTCTAGGCTTATCCATCTTATCTCTAAGATAGGATAAGAAATCTACTCTGACGAATCATATTCCATACCTTAACTCTTATATGTACATGTAAGCTTATCTTTTAAGATAAGATAAACCTTATCATTTCACATGGGTTCCACATTTTTAGACTTTTTACAAATAAAATACACAAAATATTTATGACCTCACTCCTTGTCCTTATTACCAATATAATATTTCTAATTCTTAATCATGTAGACCCTACTTCTCTACTTACCCTAACTTTGACATTTTAAAATTACTGCGGACCACTTACAACAAATATTTACTTTTACCACAACATTCCTATTGTACTTTTGACTATTACCATACTATACATTATTGTCATCATCGCATCGACAACGCCATTATCTTCTATCGATGCTACTACTAATTATGCTTAACAACATCCTATTCCTAATACATACATTAATGAAATAGAAATTACGGAGGAAAATTTTAGTGTAGACATTCCATCACCTCATCCCACTCAAAAGGATAGAAAATCAAACTTAATAAATTCAATGCAGACCTAAAAAGGTAATCACCTTAACGACTTGGAGAGGGTCGACCAACAATATATTTTAAAACAACATAACTTCAATCCAAGACAACCATCTCACCTTCCAAATTCCAATTAATCCATTAATCATTTTACAGAGTTTCGGAAGAGAATACCAGTACCAAACATCTAAAGTTTAAGTCATATTTTCCTTCCCATCTCCTTACGAACTCACTAAAATAGTAACTCAAATACCATAACTCACTCAACACCACTAAATATAAAGTTTGAAGCAGAGGAGTTCAATACAGAAAAAGAGCAAGTTATTCCTTCACCATTTTTATACAAGTTGATGTATAAGGAATGTAGACAATGCCATAAACTACCTTCACCCATTGACCCTTGTTTTTAACCGAGTTCGAGATCATACTGAAGAACAAAGTATACAAATACAGTCCTGAGCCAGGAGTATAAAAAAATTAACAGAACAAGATACAATTTAAAGGGTATTCTTCTACCTTTCAAAACAAGCAAAGGCATTCAGTATAAGCATGCAATTTTACCAAAGACAGAACAAACAAGATATCCATTCCTTGCTTTCAGGAAAGTTTGTGTTCATACAAGAAGATTGAAAATATACCCATATAGATCAAAAAAGGAGTAATACAACTTTAAAACTCAAAGATACAACAGAGAAGAGTATCCATTTACTTTCTGCCTTCCGAAGAGATTTCCAGTTCGAAACTCAAGATAAAAACTACTTAAACTCTTTTCGAGAAGATAGTCTAGAGTATATATTTCCATCAAAACACTAAAGTCTTGATAGTTGTAAATGCATTTCATCATTTTAACTCACTTAGAGAGAATACCCAAAAACAACATTATCATGCAAGGGTCCCAAACCAAAAGCACATAGATTCTTTCAACAAGAAAGAAAATAACCAGAACAAAAACAGAACCCATTTATCTCATGAGAGTAGAATTATTTTAATGAAACATTTTGAGAAAAGAAAGAGATATTAATGGATAGATCCTATCATTCCTGATAGTGCTTCTTCTAATTCAAAGAAGACTTCCAACTGAGCTTCCAACACTTCTTCTTCTCCAAGAAAGATCAACAACCAAAAATATCTTTCCCCAATTCCTCATATACTTTCCTTGAATCAAAAATAGACCAAGGGAATCAAAAATAGCCATAAATGAAAATAGAACTACTAGTTCGAAGAACTAGATAGCTCAATGCAAAGTAAAAATCAGATAGCATGAATGACCAAACAACCTTGAAAAAATCCACCCACATGGTTTCCTAGGAAGTTTTCTCACCAAAAACGAGGCTCATTAATGCCATTAACTCTCATATTCCCGCCTATCTCTCTTCGCCACTGCCATCCAAAATTGGCAAGACCCAATTCAATTTCTTCATGCATCACTAAACCTTAGTAATGACTCCACGTGTATTCCCACAAGGTATTAGAGGAATTCCAAAATTTCCTGTCTCGGAGGACATATCTCTGCACGAACAATCGCCACCAAGATCATATGAGCCATTTATTATGTTTGGGCTGACTTGTTCAAAGACTCTCATATCTGGGTGAGGAAATGTAAAGAGTGTGCTCTTTTTGTAGGCAAACAGAGGCTGACAGCTCTCCCATTATGCCCCATTCAGGTGGATCAACCCTTCATTTAGTGGGGTTTAGATTTCA
Organism: Taxus wallichiana var. yunnanensis; assembly: GCA_018340775.1. Taxonomy (NCBI): domain Eukaryota; kingdom Viridiplantae; phylum Streptophyta; class Pinopsida; order Cupressales; family Taxaceae; genus Taxus; species Taxus wallichiana. The sequence goes on along the minus strand of CM031242.1, from coordinate 380,112,579 downwards.
TCAGATGATTAATCCTCCATCCAACGAGGGGCATAAATGGGTCCTTACTGCCATGGATTATTTCACTCGCTGGATAGAGGTAGTCACCCTAAAAGAAAGTAATGAAAAGGTTGTTCTAGATTTTCTAGAAAGTTTGATGACAAGGTTCGGTGTTCCTTTTACTGTTATCTCAGACAATGCTATGTCTTTCCTGGAATGAAGATAAGTGAATGGGCCATCAAGAATGGATTTTACCTCAAGACTTCATCTAATTATTACCCACAGGGAAATGGGTTGGCTGAATCTAGCAACAAGAATCTTATAAGAATCATTAAGCGCACTATGGAGGCCAATAGAAGAACCTAGCATACACAACTCAAGACTCGCCCTATGGGCTAATCGAATAACACCTAAAAAGGCCATCGAGGTTTCTCCTTTCATGCTCATATATGGAAGGGAAGCAAAACTTCCACTTTCCTTGGAAATTCCTTCCCTGGATTTGGCTTATCGGCTTGAAGTTATGGAAGATGAGGCCTTAACAAAGTGAGGTTTTCTGAACTCATGGAGCTAGAGGAGATTTGAAACACCACCATGAATACGTTGACAGAGCATCAGGCTCAAGTTAAGAAATCCTTTTGACAGAAAGCCTCTGATAGGTTGTTCAGGGAAGGGGATTTGGTTCTAAAATGGGACGAAGATCATGCCAAACCCGGAGAAGCACGCCAAGTTCGATGCTCTCTAGAGTGGGCCCTATGTTATTACAAGTTGCAAAGAGGTGAATTCATTTTGCCTATCCAGACTCAATGGAGAAGAATTTCCCATTCATGTGAATGGGATACACCTCAAAGCTTACTTTTGAGGAGGTTCCACCTTGTACAATATTTTTCTATTCCTCCAAGTGCTCTGCACATTGTTTTGTTTTCTTTTCTTTTACTTGCATGTTTTCTATTTTGGTTTTAGTATTTTAGACTCCTTTGCCCAATGTTTTGTTTAAGGCTACTGGTCTAAAAGCTTACCAAGAAAGATTTCCCTAGAGATGACCAAAAATATTAACCATTTAACCTACTTGGAATAAGGCTATATGTCAGACCAATGTTTTCTAAAGAAATCCTCGGACAATGAATTTTTGCTATACGAGAATCTGAAATTTTTCAATTTTCAGACTTTGGAGTTTTTCTCTTTCAGAGTTTTTAAGCTCAGTTTCAAAATTTCATTTGAAATTTTCCGAAGTCTGAAATTATGAAATTCTTAATTTTTAAACTTTTAGGTTTTCGGGTTTTAGGACTTTTTAGCTCTTTTGTTTAAATCCCTCTCAGACTTCTGAAGTCTAAATGTCTAAAAACCTGAATTTCAAGATTTTGGGTTTTGGGTTTTTGGAGTTCTCCAAGTCATTTTTAGGATTTTCACTTGAAGTTCTCTCGAAATATGAATTTCGAAAGCTTGAATTTTTAGACTCGTGTTTTCGGGTTTACGACCTTTCAATCACTAATTCGTCTTTTTGCTTCCCATTTTCCAAAGTCTAAAATCCTAAATTTTTAGAATTTTGGGCTTTCGAGTTTTAGACCTTTAGAGATTTTGTGCATAATTAATTTTCACCTACCTCCATATGGATCAGATTTTTACCATTAATATTGGGATTTCTATTTAAACTTCTATTTTTACATGACACATTCGGTATGAAATTCCATTCTTGTACTTTGCAACATCTTTTTCAAGGTATATTTTTTGTTTATTTTTCTTTTGGTTTTAGGTCTTTTTCCTCCGTTTCCTCCTCATTTGGGTTTTTCTTTTGGTTTCCCTCTGCGTTTTTGTGATGTCGTTCTTTTGGTTCACCATGTTTCATTTTTTGAGTTTCCTCCAGGTATTCGAAGTTGTTCAAAGGATATTTTTAGGCCTCTCATGCTTCTTTTTGTTTCTTATTTTCCAACTTTGGTGGTTTAACATTAGTTTTGCAAATTCCTTAGAAATCTTCAAAAATACTCATTTAAAGAATTTTGTTGGAGAATTCCTTGGAAAATCACAAAGAGGGAAATTGTAGTGCCCACTTCCCTTTGACACTTTAAGATATTGATTTTGATACTATTGATCATATTATGGACACTATTATGTTTTGTTTTAGTATGATGGTTAGATGTTAGATCATGGATTAGTATTGATCTGGATTCAATTATTATGCTTGATGATTACTAGAGACATTTTCTATATGTGGTTGATGATATACTATTTGACATGGACATATTATAGATGTTGATTTGGACTTATGATATTAGATATTTTGAGTAGATTTGGTATGGTAGATTTTGATGATGATATAGTTGATTTATTTAATTAAAAATGATAATGTTAAATTATTGATATTGTTGTGATTTGTGTGTTTGGATGATTTTGAGATATTGTTTATATCATTTTTGGATGTTCTGATATGGCCACGAGGCCGAAGGAGGTATTTTCATTTTACAGGTTAAAAATCACAACAATGTCGGGGGACTGGAGACTAACCATATTGAAATTCCGGGTGAAATCAACAAGGTCACCATGGCAACCTGTGTTGTGTGTTATGTATTGTGTTTTTCTAGAAATTCCCATGGGGGGATTTCCATTATATTTGATTATGGGATATGTGTTTTATTTATGAGTTCCTTTTTATTATTGTTGTATGTATTTTTATTTGTAATGTGTTCCTTTTTTTTAATTAATTTAAATGTGATAGTATTAATGTGAGAGTCATATAGTTAAACTTTATTTAAATTTAATTGGGACATGGAATGTAATTAATAAAGTTGTTGAGTTTAAATAATAATGTTGGAAGAGTGTGTAAGTTAATATGTAAGAATGTGTAAGAAATATGTAAGAGTCTTCAGATGACATGATTTTGGAATGTTAAACACTCCATTTTTTAAAATTCCAATTTGACCTTGGAGTCCAAATTTGAGGCTTGTGGGACAAGTTAAACTTGTCCCAAACCTTTAAATGATCCACCAACCATGCCTATGGTTTGGAGGTTAAATTTAAGCATTTTTAATGCTTTTTGAAGTTACAATTTGTAAGTTTTAATTACACTTCCCTTACATATTTTTAATGTAGTAATTTTGAAGTATGGGTCATTTTGGAGTGTGTAATTTATTTTTCATTTTTATTTATTGTGTTTTAGTGAGGATGTTTACTTTCCTCTTGGGGCTGAGGAAGAATGATGTGGCATCCCACAAGGATCCACATCATCCTCTCCTCTTCCCTCTCCTTTAAATTCAAAGCTTCTTGCTCTTTTGAGGTTGTTGAAACTTTGTTATTTTCCTCTTGGGGGCACATTTTTGTTGTTGTTTTGGAGCTTGGATTATTTTTGCATTCTTGTACTTCGCTGGTTTTAGACCGCACTTTGACATTGTGGAAAGCTTGTGAGCTTGGAACAAACTCCAGTATGGAGAGGTAGGATCTTGAGTTGTGTTTTAATTATTTTCCCTTCTCTTGCATGCATGTTTAAATGGTGTTTGTGTTTGCATTCTTGGCTGGTTGGGTAGAATGCTTAGGGCATGGTGTAGGAGAAGGCTATGGGGATTTCATATGGGGGCATAAGAAATTGCCAATGGCACTATTTTATTGAGGAGGGTGTTTTGGTTTGGGATCCACCTTGGAAAAGAAACTACTTGCATTTCTTACTATGGGGGGCATAAGGAATAAACTTGGGGGCATAAGGAGGGGTTGGGAGATATAAGGTTTATGGGGTTGATATGTTTATTGGTGGTATGCATTTTGGTGGATGCCCAATTCCAAATTGGGAGGCATAAGGAGTTCCCCATAGTTCTTGCTCTTGTTGGCTTGCTTGATCAAGCCTATGTGTTGTATGAATTGTTTCAAATGTAGTTGGGAACTGTTGTCTTATTTTGAATTGTGAATCTTGTTGATTGTATGCAATGTGAATGTTGCTTGTATGTGATAGAAGCCCTTGTTGCCATGTGTTGATATTCATGCTCCATTTCAATATGGTTGGGGCTCAGGGGCCAATGGGGAAGGATGGATTCTCCTTTCTCATTAGATGTCTTGGTTGGGTGGAGAGCATTGTATTTTCCCATTATTTGTTGTGATCAAAGTTGTAAAGAAGAAGAAACAAGCATGCTGCTATTTGGAGAAGGAATTTCACAGTTTGATGACAGTCATTTCCTTTGAGAAATTCAATGTAACCTTTCCCACTTCGAGTGGATGAGTGTATAAATGTTGTAATGTGAAGTTGTTGCATTGTAAATGGAAGATGAATTTGAATTGAGAAATGTACAAGAAGAATTATACTTCTCTGTTTTGTTTTGGAAAGAAAATGTAAATGATATTCCATATTTTGTATTTTGTAATTTGAAACCAATTCAAATTGGAAAAGAGATGAGATGTAAAGTTTTCAATTGAAGGTGAATAAAGAATTGCATTAGTCCCTCTAAATTGCAATGTGTACAAGATTTGATTTGCTGTAAAAAAATGATATCTCTGTTTTTTGGAAAAGAATAAGAAACAGTGTTGTATATCTCATGTATTGTATTTGAAATCAAATAGAAAGGAAAGTTGTAAATTTGTATGGAGGATCAATGAAAGAATGCATTCCTTTCTCAAAAGTGTATTGCACATTTGATTTGAATTATTGTTGAAAATTGATTGTTGTTTGAAAAGAAAAGAAAGAAGCATGCGTATGGAATGAAAGATAGTGTTATATTAATTACAAAATTGTATATTGAAATTGAAATCAGAGATGCATTTTTATTTAGAATTGAATGGATGATCTAATAAGAATTGTATTTGACTAAGTTAGAATCATATGCACATTCAAAAGACAAATTGCTAAATCAATTTAAAAGAAACAACTCACTGTTTTAAAACTTAAATCTGGCAATGCACATTTTAATTAAAATGAGCAGTTCAGACTTATACTCAACAATAAGTTATGAAACTTTGAAATTCACATTTAGGAAGACCTAAGGAACTCTAATTCACTCTAACAAAGTCAAGAATGAATCTCCAAAACTTAATGAATTTCAAATGGGAACTTACATAGTCATTTTTCGTCTATTGCCGAAAAAATGCAACCTCAAACAAATTAAACAATTTGACTTTCCTAAAACACTCTAAAACCTCCCTAGGCTAATCATCCATCTCTTTTTGACATGTTGAGTGAATGAGGAGTTCTAATTTTATCAAATTTATAAGTTGGAAATTGTCAGTTTGCCAATTAAAATCCTGCAGATATATTTCATAAAATTTACCCTTTAAACTTCATCAAATTTTAAATTTGATGACTCCTGTAAAAAAAAGGACATCGAGAGCTTTCCGAAAAGTCCTCATTTTCCCAAATCTGAGCTCCCTATCAAAAGTTATGGCCATTTGAAGGTTTACTTCAAATTGACATTCAAAGTGTAATAAAATTTAATTTAACCTTAGAAAAATTTAAATTTTAACTTTGGAAAAATTTCCCAAAAATTCCATGGCCCCGCCATCCCGCAACCAATCGGGGCTGCCATGTGGCACCCTGGGAGGGGTGGACCAATTTTTTTAAACTTATCCCCTTTGAAAATTTTCACCTTGGGAAAATTTTCCTATTTTGCCCCGCAACTCCTCCGGCCCGCAACCAATCACATGCTGCCACATGGCATGGTGGATAGGCGGACTCCTTACAAATTTTAAACTTATCTTTTAAAATTTTGACTTTAGAAAATTTCCACTTTTTCCTCCACCGGCCCGCAGCCAATCAGAGGGTGCCACGTGTCCCCTGTGGCTATGGTGGAGGCATGGGTTCTTTTAAACCTTTATGGTTTTTAAAATTTTTTTGGGAAAGATTGACGTTTTGGCCCCGCCAGCCCATGTCCAATCACAGGATGCCATGTGGCATTTTGACGACAATGAGGAGAGGGAAGGAAAAATTTCCTTTGGAAAATTTGGTTTTGGCTTTGGGAAAAATTCCCAAGTTTTTCCCATGGCCCGCTGCCCGTGTCTAATCATGTGATGACATGTGGCAGATCGGACCTCGGCGGGAGTGTGGAGTTATTTTCTCCATTGAGATTTTAACTCCAAAAATCTCAATTTCCCTTTTTTCTCTGCTGGTCCGCTCCTCCCCACGACCAATAAGATTTTGACACGTGGCAGGGGTTTTCTCCTTGGTGGAGGCACGTGACAATTTTCGCCCTTGGGCTTTTGGGCCTAAAATCTCCATTTTCATGAATGCTCCGCCGACCTGCATTTTCTCACGCCAATTGGGAAGTGCCACGTGTCCCCCTCCCTAAGCCCGTGGACTCCCCAAGGGAAAATTTCCCCCCTAAACTCCACCGGCCCATATCTTGCAAATTATGAGGAGTTAGGAGGACTTCTTTATATGGTTGGAAAGGTGAGAAAATTTCCTATCCAATGGGCATGATTTAGGAAAGTTTTGATGAATCTAATTGTTGGAAAATAAAGTTGAACCCTGTAAGCCTTTTAAAAGGGTTGAGAGAGAATTTACCTTCCTAACCTAAGTGATGAATTTAAACCTCTTGTTTGACCTTGTGCTTGTTGCTAATTGTTGCTAGAAGCATTTTTACAAGTCAATCTTGATTGTTAATCCTAATCTTGTTTGTGCTAGTTGTGATCTTATAATCTAGTAGTTGATCCCTTAAACAAAAAAATTATCCTATTATTTTATAGCTAACCCTAGGTTGTTTCTTGGGTCTCAAGTGGTTGTTTGAAAACAGTGAGCAGGCACTACGTAAATTCATTCGTAAAACTCCTTCAAATTTTTTTTTTTTTTGGAGATCTTAGTTTAGGAAGTTTCTTTTAGAACTTTCTCATTTCGGATTTCAAACTTTATCATTTCGGGATTTCAAAGATTTTTTACTTTTAGGATTTTAGAACCTCTAGCTTTGGGAAACTCTTTGAGAAAAATTATTTTTGAACAAATTAGTTTAAGAGATTTCTTTTGTAACACCCTCGACAATTGTTATATTCCTCTTTTGCATTTCAAGTGTTGACATGTGATTTTCTTCTAAAGATGTGTTATTTTGATTGTTGGAGATCATGTTGGATATGGATAAATATTTTCTATTCTTAAGATCATTAGATGGAATGGAATGGCTTCCTTGAATCCATTTTTCACTTCTTGTAGGTGAGTTACAATCTAGTTTAAGAGTTGCAAACTTATCTCTTTATTTGACTCATCCTTGGATCAATTTCAGTGATCCAAGGAATGTTTTAAACCTTCTCAATTGAATGAATGGTAAATTGACATTCCATAATTGAGGGACATGGTGGACTGAAATTTGTTATTACAAGTTCTTTAATCTTGTGTGAACGTGTTTCCATTCAGTTGTATGTTGTGCTTAGGTCCTTGAAGATCAATCTTGGCAGTACATTGTTGACGTAAATGAAATACAACCTACTCATGACATAGGAAGGATTCAGAATCCTAAAACTAAAGGATTATCCTACGGAATCCTAAGCTGGGTAAGAATATTTACTACCTAGCTATGTTACTTAATTGAATTTTTATTCTAACCTAAGCTTCCTATTCTACTTTTTTGGGTTGGTGTCCAAACCTAAGCCTTGTGCTAAGGGAATATGGAAAGGTTTTTAGGCTATCTAAATTAACCTAAAACCTAATGCTATAAGGTTATGAGATGATCTAACCTATTGCCTAAAACTAAAAGGCTATGAATTAATCTAACCTAATGTTGGAATTACCTAAGGTAATGTGTTAAGGCCTAAGGTAATTATTCCTAAACTAACCTAAGTTTTAAGGATCTATCCTAAGCTATTTAAATGGGAACCTAAAAGGGTCGCATGCCTCTATGGTGACGGTTCCAATGGCATTGAATTTGTTGATAAGGTTTTTAAGGCATTAAGTACTGCCAGTTTGGTAGGGGCTAGTTGACTTGGTAGAGGCTTATGTGGAAGCTCCACTAAAGATGGAATTGCATGTTAAATGGGACTTATCATTCGCTAGATTTTGGAAGTGGTGGCAAGTAGAGATAAGCGGAAAATTGGAATCAATAAAATAATTGGCCTCGGTTTGTATTCAAACCATCTTGGAAACTTGGAAGGCGGGTTTGTAGAAGGTTGTTGGTTTTTGCATGCTTTTCATATTTTTTCTTCTTCCTACCAAAAGTAGTTAAACTTTCACTTCATTGTTAGTTTTAACTCACCGGTCTATTTTCGATCATGGGAAGGTATATGAGGCATTCTGAGGAAATTTTTGGTTTGTTGATCTTTCGTGGAGGAGAAAAGGAGTTGGAAGCTCGTATGGAAGTCTCCTTCGATTTGGTAGAAGTGCTATCAGGCATGATAGGCTCTAACCATTAAGATCTCTTGCTTTCTTCTAAATGTTTCATTAAAATGACTCTACTCTTTTGAGATTCTTGGCTTGCATGTTTTATCTGGTTATTTGCTTGTTGGGTTTTTGTAATCTCTGGTAAATTTGGGGTATGAATCCATGGAAAAATTAGTGTATGTCTTGGAAACTTTCTTTGTATGGGTTAAATAACAAAGCATGCATGAGAAACTAGTTTCGTGGCTCGCTTTTCATTTCTTGAATCAAAGTATTCAAAGAGTTGTGTTTATGACTGACCTTCATCACTGTTTACTTGGTTTTGAGTTTTTGGGAACCTTGAGTCCTGTCTAATATTTCATTGGAGCTCATGTTTTGTTGAGCTTGATCTTATATTTTAGCTCGTGTTTGTTTGAGCTTGAGCTTGTATTTGAACTCGTATTTCATTTGAGCCTGTATTCGAGTTCATGTTTAGTTAAAGCTTGATTTGGGGTTAGTGTTTTGATAAGAATTTTTGTTGGAGGTTCTTGTTACTTTGAAACCGTGTTTGGATTCTCGAGTAATCTTGTACATCGTTGTTTAAAGTCCTGTACGTAACTTTTTACTAGTGTTTATTCTTGTGTTATTCTAGACTGTTAATGGGAGTTCATAATGTACACAACACTTGTATTTTATTACATGAATAGTTTTGAACTCTGGTTAGAAGCTCGTGTTTCATTTTGAGCTGGTATGAGTTTTCTTTGTTTGAAATACAAACTGGAATGGGAACTTATGGTTACCCTGAACCTGAAAATATCCACTTGAATGGATTTGAACTCTTCTGTGAGAAACTTGTGTTTCATTTTGAGTTGGAAATAGGGTTTCTTGGTTATGCTATAAAATGGTTAAGGTTGTTCGTATTATATTCTTTCTTGTATCATGATATTTTTATATATCTGTGCTCATGTTTGAGATTTTGTGATTTGACACTGTACATGTAATTTGGTACTTAGTGTTTGGAATTTATAGCCTGAATGATGTGTTGGTTCTATTCTGGTAGTTGTGAGTTGGTTTTATATTACATTCAAGTTGAAAGCTTATAACTCTTTTAATTCAAACTGCTTACTCAAAGAAAATATGGGGAAGTAGTATGACTGAGCTGTTTGAATATCTCTTGGAGATTTAACTGGAAATGCTTTCGTTTGATAGTAGGATTTGGAATTTCTTTTAAAATGAGTTGTACCAGTGCTTAGAAATTGTAGTGGAAGGAATACTTAAATCTGTTCAGTTTGATTTTGTTTTATAGTTCTAAAAGAATTATGAACCACCTACTCTTAAGTACAATGTTGTGGAGGCATTTTAAAGGAACTTCAGTTTTGAGTTCGAGGATACTCCTGAACTAGTTTAGTTTAAGGTTTCGGGTTTTCTATTCTTGTTGGGATCAATAAGTGAATACTTGAGTCTTTTAAAAGAAAAATAAATTGAGAATCCTTAGGGACAGTGTGTTGTTTTAGAACTTTACTATTATGTTGTCCTGAACTGAAATTAGAAATCATGATTTTAATGATAAGGATTGTAAGGGGACTTGCAGTATGTTTTCTTTGCAATGAGTTTTTTTTGTTCTCTCTTCTAGGAACTAGTGTATGAGCTTATTGTTTGTATTAAAACAGGAATTTGTTGTCAAGTTTAGAGAAATAAATTAAGGATCAAATCAAATTCTGATAAGATTCCTTTTCTAACCTATAGGGATTAGTTCATTTGATTGAACCCTTATGTTTTTAGTTCTCTTGCGAAATAGATATTTATTATAATTGTTTAGTCTTCCTTGTTCATATCATTTGTTGAAGTGATGTAGGAAGAGATTTGATGTTTCAGTTTTGTTGAACAGAAAATATAATCTTGTTGGTAGACTGTTTAAATTCTATATTCCTTCTTAGATTGATATGGGATTTTGTTCTATTTAAAATCTTAAATGTTGTATTTAAAGGTAGTTGTCCTTTAAATGAAACAATTAAATTCATGTTATGAACCTATTTCTGTTTTCAGATGTTTTTGTGTGAGCATAGTTTGGAATGAATATTCTTCTTCCATGCTTAGGAGCTAGATGAATCATCCTAATGAGAACTATGTTGTAAACCCTTTCTTTGTCTTATAGTAAAGTTAAATGTTGTATTCCATTATGATAGAATTGGGAACAATAGGATGTTATGATCTGTTGTTTGTTTAAAGGTAATTGATAGGATCAATTAAACTTTAATTTTGTGAGGCAGATGTTGTGGATTATATTATGTTCTTCTCTTAGAAGTGAATTCAGATGGGTTAATGTACTTCTTTTCTGATTGTTATTACTTACTGATATGTATGATATATTAATTGTTTCATTAAAGCAAAGTTGTTTTAATGGAACAATTAGTGGAATGCACTTCATTTTAAGGCTTAGTGCTTATCATGCTTAGTTCATGGAACTGACCCGTGCTAGCAATTTTTGCAGATGGACTTCATAAGTGATAAAAGAAGGCAAAACTTATATGATGCATTGGCTGATTTAAGTCTGATTCTTTGTGAAGAATTATGATTCGTTCTTGAGTTGTATTGAAAAAGAAAAGTTGTATTCTTTTTAGAATGAAGGCGGTTGTTATGCAAAGATGCCTAAAATGCATAATTCTTGTAAATGTATAAGTTTTAAAGATGAATTGAAAGTTGAGAATTTATTTGTATTGGTTGTGTAAATTATCTTGTACTTTTATGAAAGAGATGGATTTCTATCTTGTTGATATTCTTCATATTATTTATATGCTTAATTGGTTATCCTTTGATAAGTTGGATAAAGGGATTTAGTTCAATTTCCCTAATTAAGATGTAGCTTGTTAAGTTGCAGAATATGATGTTCTTTATCTAAACTATTTAACATAGTAATGTAATGAATGTTGTACATACATTAAGAAATATGGATATTGGGTAAGATATACCCTAACACTTAACATGGAGATGAAGACTCTTTCTCCTTCGTAATTGCTTATAAACCAAAAAGGTTTGGAAATATGATTACAATTTATTAGACTTCAAATTGTATGAAGTCTACTTAAATTGGATATATTCAGATGTTGAACCTTTCTAAAAGTTATTGTACTTTTTAAATGAAACTTATGATAATGTTGTTCTGTTGTGGTTAATTGGTAGTTTAACTGAGAAATCAAACATTAAAAGCAACCATAAGTATAATGAAGTTATTCATGGACTAAATGAAGAAAATTTAGGAAAGAACTTATTGAGTGTTGGATTAGGGTTTGGCAGGGTTGTTGTAATCAAGAAATAATCCAAACTAACAAAGTATTAACAATCTCCTTGGGGGTATGTACATCTTGATGAGGTAGTTTCTGTAAGATGTTAGCACACACCGACTGCAAGGCTGTACTTTCGAGAAGGCTTGGGTCTTCTCGAGAATACAACATTGTAGTTGACATGTGGCATCACCCTTCTACATTGATCATCTAGATCTACACACAATAGGAACTCGAACTTGAACTTAGTTTCTCTCTAGGTATGGATAGGAGCATATTTAGGATAGGAATTAGCTTCCAATGGCTAAAGGTACATTGGCACATCCGGTCGACTTAGGTCAACCGAGTATGCCCATTTACTCTAAGCCATTGTGAGCGTCTTCTTATAATAGGTTATATTTCTATCTAGGGCTAGGGTTAAACCGGAACAAGTTGATCGACGGTCAAGAAAGACCGATCATGTTAATAGAGGAGTGAGGTGAAGGAAGTATTCTAATATGAAGAGTATGATGTCTAGGAATAGTGACATACATAGTATGTTATAAATCTTTGGCCAAAGTATCGCAAGTTCTTGTGGTTGCATTGTCATATGTCACGAAGTTTAAAACAACATGATATCGATGACTATTAGTAAAGAGATATTCAGATATGTTCTTTAAACAGATCACTTAGTACTGGTGTAGGGTAGGAATACCAAGTATACGAAGTATACAATATGTATTCAATACATAAGATAACATAAATATATCATTAGCTTATCGAGTTATGGAATCAATAGATCAGTGAATCACCGAGTCATTATAATGCATATGTTTATCCATTGAATTTGATTGGCATGGAGTGTTTTTTCTAAATAATGCTTTATTTAGAACAGTGAACTCTATAAAAAAATAATTTCCTTGTTTTTAAAGTCTTAAAAAGGGAATATTACATCTTGGTATCGTGAGAGCGTAAGGTTGTAGCTATTGGACCTATTGTGTCCATAATCTGATGAAACTTAAATTTTCTTGTAACAAAAAATGGTGAGAACAAGAGGAAACATTGCAAATAACCCTCCGCCTAAGGAAGGAATAATAGTAATTGCCCGAAACTTGATGAGATCCTTGCTACCCTATTGGACACAAGAGATCATTGGCTATGCTTAAACAACAAGTAATGGGTAATGAGGAGGAAGAAGAAGATGATAAAAATAATCAACCACCTCTAGGGGACAACGCCAATGTGGGTGTTGATAATAACAATGTTAACATACATGTTCATCTTGAGAACAAAAAGGCTAGGCTAGCAATAGAACTCACTAATGACATAAAAAGGATAAGTCCACCCAAGTTTGATGGCACCACATTAGGAGATGGGGCTGAGAATTGGCTCAGTGAAATGGAGAAATACTTTGCAATAAGAAATTTCTCAGAAGAAACAAAGGTGATATGGGGAGCATATCAACTTTCTCACAAAGCATCTTTGTGGTGGGACAGCCGTAAGGCTGAGTTGAACATTGATGAATCTAATATCACATGGGACCAATTTAAAGGTTACTTTAGGAAATGATGGCTACCACAACTCTACTATGATTAGAAAATGACTGAATTTCAGAACTTAGCTCAAGGAAAGATAACTGTAATTGAGTATTGGGAGTGATTTACAAAACTCCTTAAGTATGTGCCTTAGTACCAAATTGATGAGAAGTTTAGGATACAAAATTCATCATGGGATTGAATCCCATTATAGGGGGAGAGGTGGATGTTCACAGCCCAACCACGATGGAAGGGGTTGTTGAAAAATCCATAAGGTAGGAATAGAAATTAAAGGCAATTTCTACTCACAAGGAGGAAGTAAGGAAGAAGAATCCCAACTCCTCTTCATCATCTCTTGCACCCAAGAAAGGACCATGGAAGAAATTCAAAATGAAAAGTAAGTTTTCATCTGATACAAATAAGAAAGCAACAATAAACAAGTTTGCTAGTAATGCATGGAACAACTTTGCCAAGAACAATAATAATGGATAGAAGTCCTATGGGGGTTAGAATGATAACTCTAAGGCTGGAAATAAACCCGAGCCTAGGAAGGGACCTGTAGGAGGCTGTTATAATTGTGGAAAAGATCATTACACAAATCAATTTCCTTTGAAGAAGGATGATCATAATCAGTAGCACAAGATACATGCTGCAGTAGCTGACAAGCAGGATGAGAAACAGGCCACACCCATAGAAGTTCGGGTAAGTTATTTGGCTTACCAATAACTATTATTTTTATACCGGAGCTACTGAATGTTTTATTTCTAGTAAATTAGCATCAAAATTTAAAATAAAAGCTAGAAATATGGATAAAACATGGATCAGATAGTATGGGAATAATGTTTTTCATATAGTTAGTATGTGTCTTTTTGGAGCAATCCTTGACTTACCTAACTTTTCCACTGAGGTTGATCTTTATGTTACACCCTTGGGGTCTTATGATGTAATCATAGGTGTTAATTGGTTAGCATAACATTAAACTAAAGTGGACTATTTTGAAAAACACATTAGTTGTTTAGACGACCTGCGAAAAAACAAGAGGTTCAGGGTGTGAAACGTGAGATTTCTGTTAGAAAACTATCAACTATGCAACTTAAAAAGGCCAAAAATAAAGGATGTACCTTATATGTAGTAAAAATTATTGAAACAGAAGAGAGAGGTGATATTATGGAATGATATCTGCTATTATGAGACTTCAGTGATGTATTTCTAGAAGAATTGCTAGGTCTTCCACCCAAAAGGGAATTTGATTTCATGATTGAGATGAAGGTGGAACTAAACCTATTTCTAAAGAACCATATCGAATGACTACTACTGAATTAGTAGATCTTAAGGCTCAGTTGCATGAAATTTTGTCTCAAGGTTTGATTAGACCAATTGTTTCACCTTGGGAGCACCCATATTTTTTGTGAAAAAGAAAAATGGAACACTTATATTGTGCATTGATTACGAGAATGTTAAACAAGGGAACAATCAAGAATAGATATCCACTCCTAGGATTGATGATTTATTTGATCGATTTATCACACATGTTAAATTGGAATTCCTAGCAGGTCCAAGACCCAAGAATAATCATGGTTAAACCCATACGAGTGCTTGAAACTTGCTAGTTGCATTTGATAAATTGAGAAATAAGTCAATGTAAAGTCTAGTGGGACCAGTTTAACAAAGATAGTGCAACTTGGGAAAACCTAGAGGATATGAAAACTTATTTTCCATATCTATTTGAACAGAATTGATTCTATAGACTGTTAAAATAAAATTTATGATTTTCTTCTTTATATGACAATAAGTATGCCAGTTTTGGGCAGATATTTATATGAATTGAATAAACTATTTAATGCTGATTTCTGGAACTATAAGGTTTTGATATATTTGACTTATGGTAAGAGAAGTGAATGAATTGATTTTCCTTGATGTAAATTGTTAAAATGAGGTAATCATCGGGACAATGATACTTTTTAGGAGGGAAGCATGTAACACCCTCAACAATTGTTATATTCCTCTTTTCTATTTTAAGTGTTGACATGTGATTTTCTTCTAAAGATGTGTTCTTTTGATTATTGGAGATCATGCTAGATATGGATAAATATTTTCTATTCTTAAGATCATTAGACTACAATGGAATGGCTTCTTTGAATCCATTTTTCACTTCTTGTAGCTGAGTTGCAATCTTATTTAAGAGTTGTAAACTTATCTCTTTAGCTGACTCATCCTTGGATCAATTTCAATGATCCAAGGAATGTTTTAAACCTTCTCAATTAAATGAATGGTAAATTGACATTCCATAATTGAGGGACATGGTGGACTGAAATTTGTTATTACAAGTTCTTTAATCTTGTGTGAACGTGTTTCCATTTAGTTGTATGTTGTGCTTAGGTCCTTGAAGATCGATCTTGGCAGTACATTATTGACGTAAATGAAATACAACCTGCTCATGACATAGGAAGGATTTGGAATCCTAAAACTAAAGGATTATCCTATGGAATCCTAAGTTGGGTAAGAATATTTACTACCTAGCTATGTTACTTAATTGAATTTTTATTCTAACCTAAGCTTCCTATTCTACTTTGTTGGGTTGGCATCCAAACCTAAGCCTTGTGCTAAGGGAATATGGAAAGGTTGCTAGGCTATCTAAATTAACCTAAAACCTAATGCTATAAGGTTATGAGATAATCTAACCTATTTCCTAAAACTAAAAGGCTATGAATTAATCTAACCTAATGTTGGAATTACCTAAGGTAATGTGTTAAGGCCTAAGGTAATTATTCCTAAACTAACCTAAGTTTTAAGGGATCTATCCTAAGCTATTTTAATGGGAACCTAAAAGGGTCGCATGCCTCTATGGCGATGGTTCCAATGGCATTGAATTTGTTGATAAGGTTCTTAAAGGCATTAAGTACTGCCAGTTTGGTAGGGGCTAGTTGACTTGGCAGAGGCTTATGTGGAAGCTCCACTAAATATGGAATTGCATGTTAAATGGGAATTGGCATTCGCCAGATTTGGGAGGTGGTGGCAAGGAGAGATAAGCGGGAAAATTGGAATTAATGAAATTAATTGGCCTCGGGTTTTGTTCACAAACCATCTTGGAAACTTGGAAAGTTGGTTTGTGGAAGGTCTCAATTTTTACATGCTTTTAGGTTTTTCTCTGCATGGAGCAAACGGTTCTTTAAACCAATAGTTCGACTTTCACTTCATTGCTATTTTTAACTCACCTAGTCTATTTTTAATCATGGGTAGGGATATGAGGCATTCTAAGGAAATTTTTGGTTGGTTGATCTTTTCAGAGAGGAGAAAAGTAGTTGGAAGCTCGCCTAGAAGTCTCCTTCAATTTGCGTAAGCGTTATCGTGCATGATAGGCTCTAACCATTAAGATCTCTTGCTTTCTTCTAAATGTTTCATTAAAATGACTCTGCTCTTATGAGATTCTTGGCTTGCATGTTTTATCTGGTTATTTTCTTGCTGGGTTTTGTAATCTCTGGTAAATTTGGGTATGAATCCATGGAAAAATTAGTGTATGTCTTGGAAACTTTCTTTGTATGGGTTAAATAACGAAGCATGCATGAGAAACTTGTTTCTGTGGCTCTACTTGTCATTTCTTGAACCAGTATTCGAAGAGTTGTGTTTATGACTGACCTTCATCGTTGTTTACTTGGTTCTGAGTTTTTGGGAACCTTGAGTCCCATCTGATCTTTCATTGGAGCTCATGTTTTGTTGAGCTTGAGATTATATTTTAGCTCATGTTTGTTTGAGCTTGAGCTTGTATTTGAACTTGTATTTCATGGAGCCTATATTCAAGTTCGTGTTTAGTTAAAGCTTGATTCAGGTTAGTGTTTTGATAAGAATTTGTGTTGGAGGTTCTTGTTACTTTGAAACCGTGTTTGGATTCTTGAGTAATCCTAGACTATTGTTTGAAGTCCGTATGTACCTCTGTACTTGTGTTTATTCTTGTGTTATTCTAGACTGTTAATGGGAGTTCATAATGTACACAACACTCATATTTTATTATGTGAATAGTTCTGAACTCTAGTTAGAAGCTCGTGTTTTGTTTTGAGCTGGTATGAGTTTTCTTTGTTTGAAATACAAACTGGAATGGGAACTTATGGTTACCCTAAACCTAAGAATATCCACTTGAATGGATTTGAACTCTTCTGTGAGAAACTTGTGTTTCATTTTGAGTTGGAAATAGGGTTTCTTGGTTATGCTATAAAATGGTTAAGGTTGTTCGTATTATATTTTGTCTTGTATCATGATATTTGTATATATCTGTGCTCATGTTTGAGATTTTGTGATTCGACACTGTACATGTAATTTGGTACTTAGTGTTTGGAATTTATAGCCTGAATGATGTGTTGGTTCTGTTTTGGTAGTTGTGAGTTGGTTTTATATTGCATTCAAGTTGAAATCTTATAACTCTTTTAATTCAAACTGCTTACTCAAAGTAAATCTAGGGAAGTAGTATGACTGAGCTGTTTGAATATCTCTTGGAGATTTAACTAGAAATGATTTCGTTTGATAGTGGATTTGGAATTTCTTTTAAAATGAGTTTTGTACCAATGCTTAGAAATTGTAGTGGAAGGAATACTTAAATTTGTTCAGTTTGATTTTGTTTTATAGTTATAAAAGAATTATGAACCACCTACGCTTAAGTACAATGTTGTGGAGGCATTTTAAAGGAACTTAGTTTCGAGTTCAAGGATACTCCTGAACTGGTTTAGTTTAAGGTTTCAGGTTTTCTAATCTTGTTGGGATCAATAAGTGAATACTTGAGTCTTTTAAAAGAAAAAGGAAATTGAGAACCCTTAGGGATAGTGTGCTATTTTAGAACTTTACTATTATGTTGTCCTGAACTGAAATTGGAACTCATGCTTTTAATGATAAGGATTGTAAGGGGGACTTGTAGTATGTTTTCTTTGCAATGAGTTGGTTTTGTTCTCTCTTCTAGGAACTAGTGTATGAGCTTATTGTTTGGATTAGAAAAGGGAATTTTTTTGTTAAGTTTAGAGAAATAAATTAAGGATTGAATCAAATTCTAATAAGATTCCTTTTCTAACATATAGGGATTAGTTCATTTGATTGAACCCTTCGTTATTAGTTCTCTTGTGAAATGGAGATTTATTATAATTGTTTAGTCTTCCTTGTTCATATCATTTGTTGAAGTGATGTAGGAAGAGATTTGATGTTTCAGTTTTGTTGAATAGAAAATATAATCTTGTTGGCAGACTGTTTAAATTCTATATTCCTTCTTAGATTGATATGGGATTTTGTTCTGTTTAAAATATTAAATGTTGTATTTAAAGGTAGTTGTCCTTTAAACAAAACAGTTAAATTCATGTTATGAACCTATTTTTATTTTCAGATGTTTTTGTGTGAGCATAGTTTGGAATGAATATTCTTCTTCCATGCTTAGGAGCTAGATGAATCATCCTAATGAGAACTATGTTGTAAACCCTTTCTTTGTCTTATACTAAAGCTAAATGTTGTTTTCCATTATGATAGAATTGGGAACAATAGGATGTTATGATCTAATGTTTGTTTAAAGGTAATTGATAGGATCAATTAAACTTTAATTTTTTGAGGCAAATGTTGTGGATTATATTTTGTTCTTCTCTTAGAAGTGAATTCAGATTGGTTAATGTACTTATTTTATTCTGATTGTTATTACTTACTGATATGTATGATATATTAATTGTTTCATTAAAGCAGAGTTTTTTTAATGGAACAATTAGTGGAATGCACTTCGTTTTAAGGCTTAGTGCTTATCATGCTCAGTTCATGGAACTGACCCATGCTAGCAATTTTTGCAGATGGACTTCGTAAGTGATAAAAGAAGGCAAAAATTATATGATGCATTGGCTGATTTAAGTCTGATTCTTTGTGAAGAATTCTGATTTGTTCTTGAGATTGTATTGAAAAAGAAAATTTTTATTCTTTTTAGAATGAAGGTGGTTGTTATGAAGTATGCCTAAAATGCATAAGTCTTGTAAATGTATAAGTTATAAAGATGAATTGAAAGATTGAGAATTTACTTGTATTGGTTGTGTAAATTATCTTGTACTTGTATGAAAGAGATTGATTTATATCTTGTTGATATTATTCATATTATTTATATGCTTAATTGGTTATCCTTTGATAAGTTAGATAAATGGATTTAGTTCAATTTACCTAATTAAGATGCAACATGTTAAGTTGCAGAATATGAGGTTCTTTATCTAAACTATTTAACATAGTAATGTAATGTGTGTTGAACATACATTAATAAATATGGATATTGGGTAGGATATAACCTAACACTTAAACATGTAGAGAAAGACTCTTTCTCTTTTGTAATTGAATATAAACCAAAAAGGTTTGGAAATATGATTACAATTTATTAGACTTCATTTTGTATGAATTCTACTTAAATTGGATATATTCGGACGTTGAACCTTTCTAAAATTTATTGTATTTTTTTAAACTTATGATAATGTTGTTCGTTGTGGTTAATTGGCGTTTAACCGAGAAATCAAACATTAAAAACAACCATAATTATAGTGAAGTTAGTCATGGACTAAATGAAGCAAATTTAAGAACATATCGAGTGTTGGATTAGGGTTTGGCGCAGGTTGTTGTAATCAAGAAATTATGCAAACTAACAAAGTATTAACAATCTCCTCGGGGGTATGTACTTCTTGATCGAGGTAGTTTTCGTAAGATGTTAGCACATGCCGAATCGCAAGGCTGTACTTTTGAGAAGGCTCAGGTCTTCTCGAGAATACATCATTGTAATTAACATGTGGCATCACCCTTTCACATTGGTCATCTAGATCTACACACAATAGGAAACTGGAATTGAACTTAGTATCTCTCTAGGTCCGGATAGGAGCATATTTAGGATAGGAATTAGCTTCCAATGGCTCAAGGTACATTGGCACATCTAGTCAACTTAGGTCAATCGAGTATGCCCATTTACCCTAAGCCATTGTGAGCGTCTTCCTATAATAGGTTATGTTTCTATCTAGGTATAGGATTAAACTCGGGAACAAGTAGACTGATGGTAGTCGGTAAAGACCAAGAATGTTAATAGAGGAGTGAGGTGAAGGGTGTATTGCAATATGACGAGTATGTCATCTAGGAATAGTGACATTCAAAGTATGTTATAAATATTTGGCCAAAGTATCGCAAGTCAGCATTGGTTGCATTGTCCTATGTCACCAAGTTTAAAACAACGTGATATCGATGAGCATTGGTAGCGAATGATATTCAGATATGTTCTTTAAACAGATCACTCAATACCCAAAGTGTAGGGTAGGAAGACCAAGTATACGATATGTATTCAATACATAAGACAACATAAATAGATCGCTAGATTACCGAGTTATGGAATGAATAGATCGGTGAATTATCGAGTCATTACAATTGCATATATTTATCCATTGAATTCGATTGACATTGAATGTTTGTTCTAAATAATGCTTTATTTAGAATAGTGAACACTATTAAAAAAACATCCCTTGTTTTTAAAGTCTTAAAATGGGAATGTTACATCTTTTGAAACTTTTGATTTCAGAAATTTCAGTTTGGGAAACTCTTTCAAGGATTTGATTTGGTTATCCCTTTAGAATTTTTCTAATTCAGATTTCGTAGATTTGTTGTTTTTTAGGTTTTCATAATTTCTACCACATTCAGCTCCCAAAACATAGGTTTTGATTTCTACTTCCACTTCAAAGGTAAAAGAGAAGATGAAATAATCATTTCTTGGGGTTTCTCCCAATCTTACCTATCCTCCAACTTAGGAAATATTAGGGACACTGATCTAGGAAAAATTAATCTTCCCAATTTCTAGGAGAGATTAAAGGCTCCAAACAAGAAACCATGGATGCAGGTCATCTACGACAGTGGTCTTGCCCTTGCCACTAGTTTTCCGCATCTATGCATTGCCCAAAATTTGTCTTAGCTATAACAACCCACTTCAACGAGGACTCCATGTCAGTTAGGGATAGTGATGATAAGGTGGTAATCCATTTGGACCCATATTTCTTTGAGGATCTACTTAAACTTCTAGATGTTTAATATTACACCACAATTTCACCAGAAATAGCAGTGGAACATTGGGATAAGAAAGAGGAAGTATGCTCAAAGGTTATGATGAAATCCTATTTGACTAATAATTTCTCCAAATTACCCAAAACTATGCATCGATCATATTTTATTCAGGAAATCAACGATCTTATTGTGCTATTAAGCATAGTCTTAGGTCTTCCTTCTACAAAGGAATTCCAGGAATGGATGTTTTTGTACATAGCAACTATCAAGAGTAATGACGAGTTTACCCGATTAGGGGAGAATATTAGTAGCAACATTCGTTATATGTTAGGAAAAGTGTAAAAAAAGAAAAACTTTTACATGACATCTTTCCTGGTAAATGATGTTGCTGCTATGGGATATTTTGTGGGTTTGAATACCAGGTGTGGTGTTCACAAGACCTCCCAAATATACGAGTTTTATCCCATCACTCTAAATGAGGGTAGAAAGCATTTCAAGAGTTAACGATGATTTATTCACGGTTTTCCTCTATCATTTTGACAAAGAACTATACAATCAGAGGGTTTATGATGAGGATTTCCAAGAGGTGTGAGAATGGGGAGCAATCTACTTTCGCTTCCTACATTCACCTACCTTCGAATTCTAGGTTTCATAGGTGCCCTAAGCAAATTGCCAAGGTATCCCACCTGACAAAAGGATTATTTTGGAATTATTTTGGTAGTTGTTGGACTATCATCAAATCCAAAATAAGCATCATAAAGTAGGAATGCATTTTCCTCGTTTCGATTGGCGGTATTCTTGCCTAAATATTCACAAGGCAAAAATGTTGATGCAGAAATGGTGAGGTAATTATACGCACCCAAAATTACATGTGCTACATTAGTGGGAAAATGGTTATAAAAGTCCTTAATGATGATTCAAAATCCTTTCAAGAAGGTGTTCGAGATCCAAAACCCATTTTGCAGATATATTTGTAGCCTAGATGGCCTTACTTGTCTTTTCCTTGCATTCTTCCGCATTTCCCTTTATTTTTGTGCTTGTTTTGCCTTTTCGATGTCATGAACCACCACCCTATGTTGGGTGGTGGTCCTGCCCGATTTTTCCAAAATCTTCATGCGAGAAACTCGCATGTGACAATTCACTTAAGTTTACTTTTTGAGCACATCCGTGGGCTGATTTTGCTAAAAACAACTTCATTTGCTTGGTTATCCTTGTTCCTTCTATTTTAAATAGATTTAAAGAGTGGAACTACCTCTTGATTTCCTTGTGCATGAAGTAACCTTCTATCCTTTATTGTTATATATTACATGCTTGTATTCAAGCAAAAGGGCCTAAGAATTTTGTGTATCTTGCATTGGTGTGCCGTAATAATATTACTAGGAATTACATAGCCAAGTTTAGATATCTTGGCTTTGTCTTTCTTCTACATGCATCATGTCCAGATTGCCTCTAAGATTTCATCACTCAAGT